>VWZF01004434.1:308-74807 GCA_013396755.1 Sclerurus mexicanus | reverse complement strand
GGAGATGACTGGAGCACTTCACATACTGGTATAGTGTTTCACTTGAGGGCAAAGCTTACTCAGGATATAAGTTTGTATTCTGCAATTAGCTTTTCAGTTCCCAAGTGCTCATTCAAGCAACATAAAAAAATAATGAAACTTCATCAGTCATCTTTGATCAAACTTTTGAAATATAAAACTGGTGAAATACTAATATTACATTATCAAAATTTTTGTGTATATGTGGTTATCACTTTTTGAGAAATGTCTCTGAATGTGAGCATGACAAATAACGAATCATGTGATTCTAACCAGTCTCTATGTTTTGCTGGAGCAATTTTGCTTGTATTTTTTGGTATTGTAAATGAATTGCAGGCAACATGGAAAGGATTGTTATTTGTCAATATAAATAACTAAGTATTGAATTACCAGTATTTAATTAGGTGCTGGAATCATAAACGTGGCTTCAAATTTAGATACAGTGCTGAAGTTGAATAGCATGCTGCAAGATGTATGCAGCAAAGTGTTCAGTAGAAATAGATGTTAACCAGTCTTCCACTATTTTTTTAGTTTTCTTTTCATATTATAAAAATCCACCTAACAGTGAACTAATACTCCACTGCCTATTATTGTGTTGTGTTGTAGTTCATTCATTTCCTAAGAAATAAAATCACAATCAAAGCCACATTGAAAACAGTTGTGAGATTATAGAAAGGAGCTACAGCTTTGTCGTAGTTTAGTTTGGGGGGGGTTGTTTGTTTATTTGTTTTTATGAGGCTGTGATAAGGGTCTTGCAATTTTCTGCTATAGAACTACCAATCATTGTGGTCCAGCAGCGTCTAAAAACCTTGCCAAACTTCGGCTCTAAGTAGCTCCCTATTGGCATATCCCAAACATGTTTTTGCTTTAACAATAACATCCCCAAAAGTGCAAACTAGAACTGCACACCTTGGAAATCAACGTTTTTAAGGTTTGCTAATAATGCAGTCTTTTTCTCTGTATTTGGAGTGAACTTTCTTAATGTACTCTCTTCGTAGAGATACTGCTCTTCCTTCACTGGTTAAAATTTTTTGGAGTTTGATTGCTGCAAAATAGGAATCAAAACATATTGAATTTTGTTGATTTTAGTTTGATTTTTATTTTAAGTTGAGGAAGTGTCTTACTATGTTGTTAAAACTCAATTTTCTAAATTATGTATAGTTAAATTTACCCAATGCATATGCTGCATATATGCAGCATTCCATGAAACACATTATTAATTTGCAGAGATGGGACGTCCTATTTTCTTGTTTGTCATTTTTTGTAAAATGTGTCTTTTTATTCAAAGACTGATTTACAGCTACAGATGGAAGCACAGAGGATTTGCCTATCCCTGGTTTATTCAACTCATATAGACCAGGTTCGTGAGTACTTGAAAGCAGAAAAAGAAAGTGCACTTTGCAATCTTAAAGAGCAACTTGTTCATAGTCATCTGCAAGAGATGAATGATCTTAAAAAAATGCATCAGCTGGAGCTCCAGACTTTGAAAGTTCAACAAGCAGGTAACTTGACCAAAATTATGAGAGTGAAGTTCTTTGTTTAAAAAATGGTGTCTTAAAAAACCCCAACAAAACAAAGAAGCACAAGAGTTTGTGGGTGTAGCTGTCCTGTAAACTCATTGCATGTAGTCTTACTCGGGAAACTTTANCGGGAAACTTTAATAACTAAAAAAAAAAAAAAGGATTAAAAAGTATAAAAAGTATTAGAGGTCATTGTTTGATACTTGTATTCGCTCAATTAATTGTAAAGAACTATATAATATATTCACCTATAAGGTGAGATAAGTAAATGCATCAGCAAAATATTTTTGGGTTTGTTCTGTTCACTGTTCTTTGAATTCCTGCACTGACTCCCTGCCCACATTAAGTAAACTTTGCTACTACTTTTTGCCTCAGTGAGCTTTTATGTTAGTGTGATGGTTTTCTATTGTAAAGCAAAATACATGCAGGTATATCCCCTCAAAAAATGCCAAAGCCATGGAAAGGATTCTAAAGGTTTATTTCAGAGGCAAGGACACTGAAAACTCACAAATCCTTGCAGTGCTGTGACCAGCGCCAAGGCTCAGGGAAAAGGCAAACCTCCTGTTCCTTCCCTGGGCTTTGTCATCGCTTCCCCCCTCTGCTCCCCCTCTGGCTGCTGAGCCTCTGTAGCACGTCTGTGTTATCTCTCTCCTACCCAGTGAGTCAACTTCTGTGGATTGAATGTGGAGAAACATCTCAGTCTGTCTCTGGGAAAGGTGCCTCGTTCCAGGCAGGAAAGCTTCCTTAGCAAAAATAACAGTATCTTCCGGAAAGAGAGTTATTTACCCCTGCACTGTCCCTCCTTTTCTCTGTCATCCCATAATTTGCCCTTGTGTAAACTTTTGGCATTAAGTTCTTTGCCCTCCAGTATGTTTCTATAGCAGTATCGTTCTAGAGGTCACTAACACACAAAGCCGTTTCTCATCTCTTGCTCCGCTTGAACGTGCAGCTCAACCATAATAATTGAATTTATCCATGTCTTGGAACAAAAAAGAGGGAAACAAGAAACAACGCCTTTCTAAAAGCTGAAGAGGCAGCCTCACTTAGTCAGGAAATTAGGCCTTTGAAAAGTTGTTGTGCATCTAGTGTTTAAAAATAATGTGAATAATTTGTATTCATAGATGATGAAGGAAAATCTTCACAAAGACTTATAGAAAAACTGAATGAAGCTGTAACTGAGGAATGTTCCAGGCTTGCTCAGGTAAGTTAGCAAAAAGCCTTTTTTTAAATAAAAATGTTGGAAACAAAAAATCCTGCGAATCATCATATTTTTCTAGATTATCTTTACAGGTTTTCTTTGCAGCTTTTCTCTTTGCATTGATCTCAAAATAGACACTGCTAAACCTGAGCTTCCAAAGTAGCATTACAAGGGTTTGGTGGGTTTTTTCCCCCTAAACTGGCTTTTGTCCTTGTCTAGGCAATTCTTTTGTTTTGTACCTAGTCTTAATCACTTAGCTAATGTTTTTGTCATGTTTACTAGTTTGGAAGTATTTTTTTCCTTTCTCTATGTCTCAGGATATTTTTGATTTGACAGTCTGTCATACACATATTGATTCACAGCTTTCATATCTGCAATAAGATGGTCATTTCTTTATTAGCTGCAGCATATATTTCAAAGACTTAGAAGCATCTCAAAATACAACAAAATTGCTGTCTCTATTGTTTTCAGTAACTAAATATTATAGTCAACAATTTAAGCTTACTTTTACTCTCTATTCTAATATCAATTACCAGTAATATTATTTTGCTACACCTTTTTTTTTGTAGAGTATAAGTAGTTGATGACCCTTACAGATACTTTTTGACCAGCAATTAAGTTGTTTATTAAACTTATTTCTAGCTAAATTAAGCTGCTTTCATAATTCATTATAAGCCATGCTTTTCCTGTTTAGAATACTTCAAATGGATGAGGTCTGTGGTTTGGGGTTTTTTTTCCTTCTTTGCTGGACTTTTTTCAACACCTTTTCAGGAAAGTGGATAGCAGAGCATTTTTACTTGAGATCCAGCATAGGAGAGATTAAACAGGACTCCATGATAGCTCACAGAAAGTAGCAGCTGAACGAGAATTTTTGGCATTAACTGTTTCACAGCTCTGAAAAATGCTGCTGATCTGTGTGATTCCATGTTGAGCTTTGGGAGAAACCATGCTTTTACTTTTGTAAATTGAATTTGGTGTCTGTTGCATCTGAAATTTTTAAATAAAGAATCCCACTGTGTGGTCTGAGCAAGCCGTTTCTTTTCAAGTTTCATTTATCTTCAGAACTGACATGGATAAATCTTCTGTTTGCCTGCCCATTTTGAATATGGCAACTGTTCTGTTGCCCACATAGCACCAAAAAACGTGAGGCATTCTGTTCATGACTTGCTTTTCATATGCCATACCCTTTTGTCCAATACATTCAGCCCTCAAAGAACAAGAGGAGCTGTAATCTCTAAAAAGATAAAAGTTTCTGCCATAGGGAATTCTTCCTCCACGTAAAACTACAGCTTATGAAAATGAGTCATTTACAATGTAAATTTGCTATCTGCATTAATAAAGGAGGCCTTTCTTTGCAAGATTTTAATACTTGGCAGTTCCAAATTAAATGATTTGAAAATGTACGCATTTATGTTTTAGCTGAAAAGTCTTTTCATGTCTGTTTCTTTTATCAGGAGTTTTAAAGATTGTCTAGATTCTTATGATTCAACAGAACATCTTTGCTGTCATTTTCACAGAAGTTAATACTCACAAGATACTACTTTCCTCCCACTATTTTTCTTGCTTTCTTTGTGAATTGTGATTGATAAATTAATAAAAATTTCTTCACCTTTTTCTTTGTTTCGTTTGATGTACAGGTTCTGTGTGGCAATCAGAATGAACATTCTTCAGCTGCTGTAGAAGCTGGTGACAAGGAACAGGAAATTTGCAGTAGACCTGCTGCTGTGAAAGAGAAACTGAGTGTAGAATTACCAATACACAGAGATCATGCTCAAGGTAATGGCATTGTACTGTCATGCTGCTTAAAAGTACTGATTTCAAGTATATCAGTCTACCTATTTTGGCATTTGTTGTTCACGTGCTAATTCATCTGCTTACATAGATGCATTAGAGATTTCATCATTATTCTGAACTGCTCTTTTTTTTTATGGATGTTTTCTTATGCTGTTTTCATTATAGTGGAAATCAGTGAAAAAATCCTCCTTTTATGAAGCTAGCAGTTGTATAAAAAATACATGTATTACAAAACATAAAAATGCATCTGAAATCTGGAAGGGCCTTCACTTCTTTCAGTAATGTATAATGTTTATCAGACAATTCTTCAGGGGAAAACTTGTAAACAAATCATCTGTATTAAAATTTATGGTAAAATGTTTGTTTTCTTTTCTTTTTTTTAAAGTCCCTGGTTCTTTTTGTAATTTAACTGTGCAAGAACGTATGGATGCACTTCTGCACAAGATAATGGAAGAATACAGCAGGCTGAAAGAACTTCAAACACAGCTGATGAAGGATTGTCGACAGGTAAACTTTTATAGCATAAGAGAATTCAAGCATTTGAATTTGCTCTGTTGCATGAATTACAGAATCACAGAATTTGCTGAGTTGGAAGGGACCCACAAGGATCATCGAGCCCAACTCCTGGCCATGCACCCATTCCTAAGACTCACACCCCATGCCTTGAGAGTGTCATCCAAACACTTCTGGAACTCTGGCAGGTTTGGTGCTGTGACCACTTCCCTGGGGAGCCTGTTCCAGTGCCCAAACACCCCTTGGGTGAAGAGCCTTGTTCTAATATCCAACCTAAACCTCTCCTGGCATAGCTTCAGGCCATTCCCTCGGGTCCTGTCACTGGGTCCCACAGAGCAGAGATCAGTGCCTGCCCCTCTTCCCCTCATGAGGAAGTTGTAAGTGCAGTGAGATCTCCCCTCAGTCTCCTTTTCTCCGGGCTGAACAGACCAAGTGCCCTCAGCTGCTCCTCGTAGGGCTTCCCCACAAGGCCCTTCACCGTCTTCGTGGCCCTCCTTTGGACACTCTCTGACATCTTATTATCTTTCTTACACTGAACTGATCAAAACTGCACAGTGTTCAAGGTGAGGCCACACCAGTGCAGAGCAGAGCAGGACAATCACCTCCCTTGACCCTCTGGATGAGTGAGGACTGTGTTTGAAACTGTGTTTTTGTATCCTGGTTGGGTGGTAGAGCAAGGCAATTATGATTTGATAAAATGGAGAAAGCTGCTGCCCATGTCCCAGAATTGTGGAATGGTTGAGGTTAGGAGACACCTCTGGAGTTAATCTAATCCAACCCCTTGCCCAAAGCAGTGTCAGCTAGAGCAGGTTGCCAAGGACTGTGTCCAGTCAAATTATGAGACTCCACAAGCCTGGAGGGCAACTTTGTCTTCAGTTTATACGCCTCCAGCTCTTTCAACCTCTCCTTGTAAGACAAGTGCTCCAAGCCTTCCATCTCCTTTGTAAGTCATTGCTGAACTCCTGCCAGTATGTCCCTTTCTCTCTCATACTGGGAGCGCAGTGCTGGACCCAGCACTCCAAATGATTTGTGTCTCACCCTTGCTGAGTGGAGGAGAAGGATCACTTCCCTCAACCTGATGGCAAACACTCTTCCTAATGCAGCCCAAGAGGCTCTTGGACCTTCATTGTAATGGCGCATTACTTGTTCCTGTTTGACATAGTGCCCACCAAGGCCCGCAGGATCTTTCCTGCAAAGCTACATTCTACCCAGTAAGTCCTCTGCATGTACTGATGCACAGGGCTGTTCTGCTCTAGGGTGCAGGACTTGGTATTTGTCTTTCTTGAACTTCATGAGCTCCTCTCAGCCCGTTTCTCTAGTCTGTTCAGGTCTCTTGAAAGAGCAGCAAAACCATCTGGTTTATCAACCACTCCTTCCAGTTTCGTACAGGTGGCAAACCTGCTGAGGGTGTACTCTTGTTCGATCGTCCAGGATCTTAATGAAAAGGTTAAACAGTATTGGTTCTGATATTGACCCAGTAGGTACACCACTAGTTACTGACTCCTGTCTGCACTTTGTGCCACCAGTCACAACCTTCTGAGCCCAGCAGTCGAACCGGTTTTCAGTTAGTCTCAGCATCCACATTTCTCATCAGTTTGTCTGTGGGCATGTAATGGGAGGTGGTGTTGAAAGGTTGGTCAGGTATGATTTCCCCTTTATAAATCCATACTAACTACTCCCAAAAGGTGTATCTTCTCAGCTACGTGTGTTTGGAAATAATTTTCAGGATTATTTGCTCTGTCAACTTCCCAGAGATCAAAGTGAAGTGGACTTGACTTTACTTGTTCAAATCTTCCTTCTGGCTCTTCTTGATGGTAGTAGTGCTTTTATCTTGTCCTCAGAAACCTCCCTCAATCACTGTAACCTTTGAAAGATAATTGAGAATGTCCTCACAATAACATGAGCCAGCTCCCTCAGCACTGCTTGGTGTATCCCATCAGGCACCACCAAATTGTTTCATGTCCAGTTTGTTCCTGAATCTGATCCTCCTTCACCAAGTTTGCCTTCCTTGCTTCAAACTTTCACAATCATCCCAGGGGCCTGGGATCCCTAGAGACAAATTTTATTGGTAAAATTTGAGTTAGGTACTTCCATGCATTAAATACAGAACGCTAACCAGTTATATCTAGGCATGATTGCAGGTCACATATATTCATGGATATACATGTATAAATATATATATGTATACTTGGTCACTCAGACTGTTAAATGAAACACAGTGTTTTACTGGTTACATTCTCATGCATTGGCCACTGATCTTTCTTATATGTTTATAATTTCAGTTAATATTTTTGTGTGATTGCTAGACAAATTGATATTAATTGCATTCACTCAATTATTCTTTAGGTCAAAGAACCATGGCTATCTTCAGAAAGGAGGAAAGAGGAGGAACCTATCCATCTGAAAACGAGAAAGGAAAGTCTGCAGATTCCTTCACAGAGTCTAATGGGTAAAAAGATGCATATTCTGTTTTTAATCTAAGTATTTTCAGAGAGGGAGAAAAGACAGTGGCTTTGAATTTTAACTGATTTATGGCTTACTACAGCTTGAAGTACATAAGAGATTTTTGCAGAGTTTGGAGTACAATAGTCTAGTTTTCTTCATTCTATAAAATATTTCAGAATTATATTCTGTGAAACGGTTTTGGTTTAGTCTTTTTTCAGTGCTCTATAATTAAAGTTTCATTACCTATATCAAATACAATTTTGCAAAATGGAAGGTAAAGGTATTAATTTTTGTCATGGAAAAGTAATTGATAGGATATCAGAACTATTTTTTTTCAACTACAATAATTATTCAGTCCATGACTGCTAAATACTTCTACTACTGCTTAATTCAATATAATTTCTTTCCTCCTCACCCCTACTTCAAATAACCTGCATGTAGATCCTGCAATTGAAGAGTACTGTTCCAAGGAGATACAGAACCTTAAAAAGCAACTTGAGGAACAGCATGCTCGAGAACTGGAACACCTCCGCTCCTATTTCCAGCAGCAGCTGAAAGAAAGTGAAGAGAGGTACACTACAGAAATTGTCCTTCTGCAGGATAAGCTTCAGAGTGCTGGGGTATCCTCTGGCCACACAAGGTATTCATCAGATTTTAATGCTTATAGCTTTGCACTGCATACAAAAAAATGTTTCACGTAATCATTCCTGTAGAGATGTGTAAAATTTGAGAAATCCTTTATAAACACATTGCTCTTCTGTGGTGTTGTTCCTTCAAGAGTTGTTAAGAGCCTTACAAAGAAATGACATAAACATTGCAAATTAAGTAGTGCAGCATTTATAATTTAATAGAGGAAGATTTGATAATTGGAATAATGTATAAATGTAATTTCATATGTATGAGCTTTGTAACACTAATTTCAAAACTTCAACTCAACAGACCACATTTAACCTTCAAAACTTCAGGCTTTATACATATAAAGATGTTTTGTGTAGACATAGTTGCCTGAAATTAATGATTTTCTAGAATGATACATAACAATAAAATTTGTGGTGAATTTTAGGTCCACTTAACACATTCTGGTTTTCAGCAAGTCATAGGCCATGAAATACTGATGTTTTGGGGGTTTTTAATTAGTGTTTCCGTTCTCTGCTTTTTTTACCTTTTTAGAGTACCCATAGATTCAGAAAGAAAGTTAGAAGTCCTCAGGAAAATAAAGTGCACGGAAAATCTTCATCAGAAAAGAACAGACAAAGCACTGGAGGTATCGTATAACTCAGTTGACAGCTAATATACATATGGTTGATAAAATTTGGGTTCAAAGGTGAAATTGAAATGTGGACTGTTATTTGGTAGTATTAAAGTAGTTATCATCTTAGTACTATGCTATACTATTAGACAGTCCATGTTAGAGAAAAAAGATTTAAGTGTTGCTGAAAAACATTTCTGAAAATTATAAGCAATAAAGCTTGCTTTATTGCTCCTGGGTTTAATTTTTTTTTAGATTTTCTCTCTGAAGCAAGTAATTTGGTTGGACTGCTTCTTATCGAAGTGGAAGAGAATCAGTGTTCAAATTCTGGGATTTCTTCAGGAATCTTTAAAATATTGTGACTTTTCTTTAAACAGTAGTTGTGAAAGAAGAGCAATATAAGCAAAATCCTGGTACTTTTGAAGTATGGACTGCACAGTTTAGGAGAAATTTTGGAAAGGTAATCCCAAAGAACTTAAGAGAAAAATGCAAATGGGAAATAGCCCGTGCATTCTTCCCCTAACAGTGCTAGAAACCTGGCTCAAAAATCCTGCATTTTGCAAAATGGTGCTGCTGTTTTGTATTATGGTGCTGTGCTTGCTGGCCTGGTTTCACTGCATTTGACAATTCAAATAGTGCTGAAAGAAGAGTTGTTGAAAACTCAACTTTGAAAATTTATTTTGAAGCAAAACCAAGGCAAAGCGTTTTACCCAGTTCTGTGTTGAACAAAACTATGTGATTTGTACGAAATGAAGAAAATCTAATTGAGGAAAAGAATGTCATATTGAAACTTGAAATTAGTGGAAGAAAATCACAAATACATGATGTGAGATTTCATGTTTTTCTTACAGCTTGGTAGGGAGATTGAAATGCGGAATGATCTGGATGTTGTTCAATTACTAGAAAAGCAGTACCAGGAAAGATTAGAGGAAGAAGTAGCAAAGGTATTATTTTTAATTTATTACTTCAAAATATGTTTAAAAAATACTGTCATATTCAGTTGCCATTTCTAACAATTCAGTGTATGCTTTATTTACTCTTACGTAAGTAAAGAATAAATAATATTGCTTATTATTTATTTACAAGGAATTGCTTCATTTGGTTTCTGAATGGGAAAGTAAAAAAAAAAATTCTGAAATGTTTTGGGTTTTATTTCTAATGTATAACTTCTGTTCGTGTGGGGTGTGGTGGTAATGTTTTGCTTTAAAACTTCAGAGAAGATACACAACATGCAACCATGTTCCATGCTAGAATTTATTTAGAAAATACAGAGGCTTAGAGAGTGAATTTCTTGCTAATAAATGCTGTATTTATTATACTATTTTTTCACACTTTTTGTATCTTATGCCGTAAACGACTGTATTCTAAATCTAGAAAAGAATTGGAAAATGAGTTTATTTGTATTAGAAGGAGATACTTAGCAATACAGAAGTTACCAGCCTGTTGTAACTGCAACTGCAGCAAGTTAATGCCAGCAGTTTCTTTCTGGTCAAGTAAAATTCCTGTGCTGAGTATCAAGCACATGGCACTGCTTTCTTTATACAGACAAACATTCCATGCCAGTCAAACTTTTACACAGGATGCTTGCTTAGATAGAGAAAATTTAGCACCTCTGCTCTTATGTCAGTATGACAGGACTTTTTAAAATTGCCTAATAGGATCCTTTTTAAGAAGAACTTGATAATTCCGTACTAAATGACCTGTTGAAACTGAAAATAGCATCATAGTTTATTAAACTACCTTAAATACGTCATGTCTGTGGTTTCAGGTGTGACTGTTTATGCGCTTGACAAGATGTCTCTGTTCTTTTACGTTTCTGTTTTCCTCTGGGAAAAAAAATACAGTCATAGTTCAGAACTTTCAGTCCTTATGTTTATATTATTAGTGATCATCAAGGAGATGTCTTCAGCAATAGGAGATGCTGTGACACATAAACTAATACAGACTTCACTGATTTATTCAGGTCATTGTGTCAATGAGTGTGGCATTTGCCAGACAGACCGAATTGACAGGAATTGCCAGGAAGAAGGAAGAAGAAGCACCAACACAGACTGTACATCAAGAGGGAATACATTTTGAAATTAAAAATCAGCCCAGTGAAGGAGAGGTCAACAGCCCTCTTAGAAAAGCAATCGAAAAAGGCAGTAAGCATGAAGAAGAATTGAAATCTCTTTGCAAGGAACTCAGTGAAGAGTCTGGAGAGATCAACTCACTTGGAGAAGAACTTCATTCTAATAGCAACCCTGACTGCATATTAGAACAGACCACACATAAATCAGTGACTTCCCATGTCAAAGGTCTTTCAGCAGAAGAAACATCGGTAAGTGTAAAGAAAAAAAGTTGGCAGTGTGTAACACCCTATCTGAATAATTATTCCAATGGTTGTACAGTCCATTTCAATGTGAGAACTGCAAAGAAATAAATTGGGATGAAAACTCCATTTAAATATTTCCCTTTCCCTCTCAAAGGGTTGAAAACTTCAGCTCTAAATTATCTTTTCTTATTTCTTGTGTGCTGTGCCTGAGGACAGGAATATGACACTGTTCACATGAAAATGGGCAATTTGTTTCATGGATAAAACTGTATTGCAGGCAATAAGTGGTTTAAAGACTTTTTGTAAGCTACGTTATATTCTAGTGTTTTTTACAAAGAACAGCTTAAAAATACTGCCTAAGCAGTTTGAGTCCCTTCTGATAAAGGATATCAACTGAACATAAAAATTATAAAAGTAATATATAAAGCTTATATTTAGCATTTTACTAACATGGAGTGGGTGTTCATGGTAACCAATTTGTGAAGGTATTTTCTAAAATTTATTTAAATATTTGCTAGAAATGTTTGTTGAACACAAATTACTAAAATTGTTCCAATACTTCAGCGCTGTGCTGAGCTGACAGCATCGGACACAGAAACATCCAGCCAGCTGTTGCTGTACGAGGAACGTTTGGAGGACATGCGACAGGAGCTCGTACGGCAATATCAGGAACATCAACAGGCAACAGAATTACTGAGACAGGGCCACATGCAGCAAATGGAACGGCAGAAAGAAAATCAGGATCAACTCCTAGCAGAACTTGAGAGTCTTAAAGTGCAATTAGCTGAGGTAATACAAAGTTTGACTCACTGAGTTAACGCGAGTTAACAAAGGAAACATCACCAGGCAGATTTATATTTATTTGTACTTTTAAATCTGTATATGTAGATATTGAGAGAAATGCACATATTTACGATGTGCATGCATACACACATATATCTATTTGTGTGTGTATGTGTCTATACAAACACATATATGCATATATTTATAAAAGGTGTATTGCTTTAATCAAAGCTCTGTCTGAGATGAATCAATTTAGACTTCTGTAAACCTGGAGAAAACCTGCAGTGCTGCACAGCAGCCAGGAATGAGAGTGAGTGCAGATGCATTGTCAGCCGTGCCACCTTCCAGATACATGGTCCTGTGCAGGATGCAGGTTAGCAGCTGTTTACATCAGTGAAGCCACCAGCCATGGCTAGAAATACTATAGAATTCTTCATTTTTCCTCATTTCCACTTGAACACTACCAGTGGCTTCCTGCACTAATGTGTTTTGGCCCCCCCCCCCCCAGTTTTGGGAGATAAGTCGTTGCCACTTCTAGAATGAAACATAATCTGTGGGGTTTGCTGGGAAACATCAATGTTTCTTTGCCAGAGGGCAAACTATTTTCTAAAACCTTAAAAAGCTTAAAAATAAGCCTAACTTTTCGTCACTCAGTATCTACTCAAAGCCTGCAGTAGGTATGCTTGTAAAACTGATTAGTTTATCTTAATAATTAAGTCTTCAAAAATAATGTCATTCACATACATGCCTTTTAGCTCTTTTAAAAGAGAGTGTGTGTAGGCTTTTTATAAAAATAAATTATCATCTTTTTTCTTGTGCAAAATGTATGATGGCATGTAATATCCAGAAATTCCTTCCAGTTTGCATTATGATCTTTGTGTTTCCTAAAGAGCATAAAAATGGTACAAAAACTTGAAGGTTTAAGTATTTACTAGCTGTATTCCATTCTAGAAAACTCTCAGTGTTTTTGTAATGATTTAAAAGAAATGGACTGAAATGTCATTGTGTAAAACATGTAAAAAATTAGAAGTGACAGGACTCGCTATAGTCAAAAGCTTAAAAAATTGTGTGTGCCTCTGTAACTCCTCTTTCTTAGCATGTCTCAATGGAGAATGACAGCCTGGTTGCAGAGAGAGAGAGAATGCTCTTAGAAGAACTGGAATCATTAAAACAACATTCTGTACCCAGAAAAGAGAGGCTGTTTTGCGAGCTACAAAACAACAGCACACAGACAGAGGTAAATATGGACTTTGACTTTCTTGGCAGCTCTGACATGTAAAACCAGTAGAATTTCTTTTTTGCTACTACTCTTTTCATGTAATATGTTTTTCTAAAACTCTTGCGTATTTCTGGAAAGAGCAAGCTTAAGATTCAAGAGGTGATACTGGTAGACATAGCTTTTTTACTTCAGGTAAGCAGAAGCTAATAGGACAGCTTGAATTGCTACAGCTCTTTGATCAAATAAACTCACATTTTCATGTTGCTATATCAACGCCAACAGGAAATACAACTCCTGTTTTATCAGTGTAACAAAGTTCTTTCTAATTGGCCCTTCCCTGGATTTCCTGGTTTAAGTTAATTTTTCCACGTCAGAAGAGTATTTCTTCATTTGTAATTTGGTGCAGAAGTTTATTTAAAAAAAAACAACAAAAACCACAACTAATTCAGATGTTAAATTTCATATTCTACTGCATGTAAGAATACTATGTTGATTCTGGCATGACAGGATTTCTGTCCTTTTTGTCTTCTCTCCCTCTGCCAAAACTTTCTCAGAATGAAAATGAAAACCAAACTGTGAGAGAGGAGATCTTTGAGCATGAAGACGGGGGAAGAAAGCCTGATGAAACATCTTCAGCTCTTCTTTCTAAAGAAAGGTGCTTAGAACTGATAAGAAAGCATTACTTTTGTATTAATTTTGATAATGATTTTCTTGCTGTTAATAATATTTACAAGCTTTCTTCTGACTGATGATAATGTGCATCTGTTCTAGATAATCATATTTCTAAGTTTACATACTTTAGGTTAAACAGTGTCTTATGTTTTATAAAACATAAAGATGTAGTGGCATAGAGGAGACAAATAGCCTATTTTACTGTGTTTTTTATACTACACACATGTAAAGTCATAAACATTATTTATACACATGTATTTCGGTACACAGTCTATGTACATATGTGAAATTAGTTTATATGAGTATGATTGTTGTATTTGATAATCCTGTTGGACTATTCTGTAACTTTTTTGATCAATCTTCTTACTTGTAACTTTGAGGAAAAATAAGTTTATAATGAATACGAGGCAAAAGTAGACCTCTGCTTATAAAGAATAACTAGATAAAACACTGAGATAAAAGCAGAAATATTGATAAGTATTTTTTGCGTATTTTGTGTAAAGAAGTGACATCTAACACAAATGTATATTTAATATTTACATGATGTGGGGTTTAGTCTTAAAAAGAATTCTTTATTGTTTCAACTTTCAAATCTTTTCTGGTTGCAAGTGTGTATAAGGGATAAAAACTACTTTGAAATCAGAGAAAAATCAAAGGACTGATTAGTTTCTGTTCTGCAGGCATGTTTTTCAGAAGGCTAATGAAAAACTCATGAAGATTCTTTTAGAAGTTGTGAAGACAACTGTGGCAATGGAGGAGACAATTGGTCAACATGTTCTTGGGTTATTGGATCGGTCTGGGAAAGTCCAGCCATCCAAACCAGCTGGGTGGGACACAGAGACAGAGGAGTCAATAAAACCCTGTATCCGCGTGGGATATGAAAAAGGTACTGGTTGTATGGTTTTCTATTTCATAAGAAGTATCATTTACGTAGTTTAATTAAAAATTTAAATAACCTTAGTTTTGAAATTCTTAATCAAACTTTTTTTAAAAGCACAAACTCTTATTTGTAATCTGAATGCATTTGAAATTGCTGCTTAAGAGACATTTTGGAAGTTGCCTGGGTCATGCCCCAAGCTGGTTATGACTCATGTCTAGAGTCCTGTTGCAAAGCCTGCAATAGAATTGAAAAGTGATGGAGAAATAAAAAAATATGTTCCTGTTGAAGGAGGCAAAGAGAAGGGAATGAAGCATAGCTCCGTGGCAACTTCCACCAACTTCATGCTCTGGATATATGGGAAATGGGAACTAGTGTCAAAGGCTATATCTCTACTGGTGTATTTAATGTATGTAGGTATGTTGCTGGTCACTGAGGCCAGCAAGCCTATATATATGTGCTTATGTATTTCCTTAGCCTCCGACAGAGTTGGTAACTTGCCCATCAGCTGTTTTCAGGAGTGCTGGTTGGCACAAGCCTAAAGGAGCATTTTGATGTTGTAGTTAATTGTTAGACCAGTGTCTAAGAACTTTCCTGAGCTCTGTTTATTTTCTTGTGAGTGCACTAGGATAGTGTCTGTTCCTGTCTCTTTTGTGCTAGGGTAGGTGCTTGACTGTATTGCCATTTAGGTACCATTAAGGTTGTTCACATTCATCCTGGATCACGTGGGGAGGCAATATGCAACAAATCGGTTCAGAATGAAACATATCACACATCTGATTTGGCTGTGATTTTAACTACTGTGAATGAGAAAAAGAACTGGAAGTCAATTATTACATTTCATTATTGAGAAAGTATCTACTATAGGGTAATAATGCAGCTGGTAAATGAAGGTGAACTTCTCTTTCATTCAAAATGTAGATTATTGCATATTATTGATTCTTGGTGGCTTTAAATATAGGTCACATTAAGCCTTGGGCCAAGTTAAGAAAGGTTGTATGAATTTGTAGCACAGTGACATCTCTTTCAGTTGAGTACTCACAAGGTTATCTGTGGTGAAATGTGAAAAGTTTTAGTTTAGAAATTCTTGTATTTTTCAAGCTAATGGCACTTTTATGCTTGTACTGCTGTTTCATTTAAAAAAGAAACCCAACCCTGTAAATTTTGTTTACTGCACGTTTCACTTAGTTGTGAGGAAAGTTATCCTTTGAAAACTGAGGCTTTTGAGGCTTTAGCTTTTCCCCTAAGCAGTAGTTTGGATAACTAAGCTTCTGGCCTTAATTTTTGATATTCATCACTGAGACCTTAAAGATTGAGAACATTTGCTACTATAGTTGAAGGAATCACTTTCTTCAAAATTAAGTATTCTTGTACTTTACTTTGGGGTAGGAAATTAATAGAGTTTGGTTATGTTAAAGTAGTTAAAACTGTATTCAAAAACTATGTTCAAAACTATTTTCCACACAGTCTCCTAACCAAATGGTGAAAGGAGCAATGACCAGGCTCAAGGTTGACTACCACCTCCTTTTGTTTTCTTTATGTAAACCGTACTTTAAATAAGTTTTCTATATTAAAAGCAGCAATTTAGAAATACTGTGTTCCCTTTGTACAGTCTGAGGTGTTGTGATTTTCACAAAATACATTGCCCAAAGAGATACAAACACATTCTGGTTATGAAGGCAGTGATTGTCACAGTTACTTGTGTGATGTATTACCTGGTGCATTCACACTAACATCATGTCTATTCAAAGAACACGTACTGTTGCTTTTCTCCCTCGTCCTCATTTGCTGAGAGTATTGCTTCCTTTTCTCAGGTAATGTATATCTAACTATATGTACCAAGTGCTCATACGGGATTGTTGCCCTTCACTGCTCTCCTAAGTGCCTGCTCTGCACATTTGCAGATATTAGCAGTGCATGCATTCACTTTTTGCCTGCTCCTACACAACAACGTATATACTTGTATGTTTCACTAATTATTGTCATTAACAGTTCTTAATATGGGTTACTTGCATTACATGTATGTAGAAAACACAGTTAGAAAGGACCTTTATTTGGTATTTTGACTTAGTCCTAGCTTTCATAACGCTACTGCGTAAACACATACTGGGCCCTGTAATTGAAATGAATTGTTAATTTCTTGTTCAGCCTTCTGATGAAAGAGTACTCTAAGTAGAAGAGAACTCTATTCCCTTCTGCTAGTGATGAAGGTTGACGTTTTAACTCGTGTTTGTTACTAGTGTATTTTGAAGAGGTATGTGAGATTTCACTATTCTGTAACAAAGCAGTATGTTTGTTACTGTAATGCCCCACCTTGGTAGAGAGCGGCATTGGAGCTGTCCACAAACACATGTTTATTCCAGTATCCTTTTTGCACATTTCCATTGAGAAATTTAGAGATCCAAGCTTACAGTAGCTATAATGGCTCAATGTATAGTTTGTAATACACCTTTGGGATTGTATTCACAGTTCTTTTTTCTTTCAAAATGGTGCATCATCATCATCATCCTTGCTGCCACTGGGTTAAGACAGCCATAACAGTAGTTTTACTATTACATCAGCTAAAGTATCTTCTTCAGATCCTTCTTCAGATTGAATTAAATGACAAATTCTGTTAGTGTTTTCAGCAATGGGACTGATGTTCCTCTTCCTTTATTAACACTAAATGGACTGAGAGGACGTAACCTTTCCCCACTGTTGTTTTATGGAAATAAGAAATAGGTAGACACTAGTTTTTCTTAACTTGTATATGTTACTGTGTTTTTTAATATCTAGCCAGACAGATCTTCCTTTTTAATTAGTTTGGAAATCTATAGAAATAAATTCATACCAATAAAAATCTAATAGTAAAATAATGTGTTTATTAGAGTGAATTCTCTCTGACCTTCTGAACATAGTCCGTGTTTATTGACACGCAGAAGTCAGCTTGCTGTTTTTGCTGAGTTTCAGCATTTTTAAAAGCTGAACCATTAAGGTCTCATACTTAAAACCACACCTGATTTATAGAGCATGTAGAGGTTTATCTGGGACCATGCCTAGGTTATCGACAAGCGCAGGATTTTATTTCCTGAAGAGTAAGGTTCAAATTTCAGTCATAAAACTAAATTCGAAGTGAACAGCATTTGTGCAAAGTATTCCTGTGAGTTAATTACTTCTGGAGATATGGGCCAGGAATTGTCATGCCAGAGCCAGCAGGCTTTGCTGTTCTCCTCTGTCTGTTGCATCTTGGGTACAGAGACTGCAGTAATATAGAAGCCTGTGCATGTATGGCATTTTTGAGCATTAAAGCCTCTTCTCTACTTTCAGAGTTCTGTGGTACCAGGAACATGGTAGTAAGCAGCTTTATACGCTGAACTGCCACAAAACCGGTTTTTGGTTTTAGCTTGTAACCCCTAAACTTAATTTCTCAGGGAAATCCCAGAAGTAAACTGAGATGTTGGCTCTGCATGATGTGGAATATGTATTGCTTCATAAATGTTAGTTTGCAGCTCATAAACAACTTCTGTAGTTGAAACTTCTGAGTAACTGTATAATTAAGCACTTTTCTTAAGATCTAGTGGGCCATGACAGCTGACGTGCTGAACTGCAATCTCCATGGCAAAGGAAACAATATGAACCTTTCTTTCTTTGGTTTTGGTGTGTTTTGGAGGGGGGTGGTTCTGTTACAAGGAGAGAGTTTACACAAAGAAATGACGGTTTTACTTGGAGGACAGAGAATTTGCTTTCAGTTTTGTTAGGGTGGGAGATTGAACAGCATTATTAGGATGACCAAAACGGGGATGAGACATTCAGCTGCCAGGGGTGGTTAATGAGACTGGACAAGATTTCTATTTCTTGCTTCTACCACTGAAAATCTTCTGGAAAGGTGATGTACTAAGGTGCTGTGTACTAAGACCATTTTGAGGGGAAAAAGATACAGAGACTTTCACTTTGCAGTTAGGAAGACATTTAATGTGAACTCGTGTTCTTAAGTGCCACTTTGTAGAAATCACAGTATGGGGGTCAACATTTATCATTTGCCATTTTTTTTTCTGTCTGAGTTGCCACTCCCACAGTATAAACAGAATTATTACAAGGTTTTTGCGCATTGGATGCATTTTGGTCTTCCTTTGTTATCTTTGAGACTAGTAAACTTTCCATATGACAAATTATACTTTAGGTGACAGCTGTCTTTTGTTTTCCTTGTTTTTTATAGTTATGTTTCAGTTAAATGATGATGCTTCTGAGATGTTTCATAAAAAATTATGTTTTAGCATTGATTTATTTTCTATTTATCCATAAGGAAAGGAAGCAAATTATGAAAGAACTGTCATAAGCAAAACAGGAGTTTAAAGTTTTGTTATGAGTTCTTGGAGGCCAGTTGGTATTGTTCTGTTCACTGGCAAGAAGAAATAATAGTATTATTTCTGTGAGATAATAAGACGTTTATCTATGTAAGAGACATATTCCAAACCTGGCTTTTAAAAGATTACATTCTGAGCAGGGATCAGTGTTTCTAAGTCTTTTCTCTAAAAGTTTCCAGACAGCCAGAAATTCAGATCATTTTGCAACCAATTGCACATTTCTGCAGCCTTTTTGTGTAACGCATATTTTCGTATTTGATGCACAGTCATCATTGCACAATTCAGATGTACCTCTCAAGCAGATAATTTACTGAAATAGAAGGCTTACAGGGCATGAATTATGGGTTAAACCTGAGAGGGGAAACAGGTACATTACCTAGGTAATTTTTACTCCATCAAGAAAGAATTAGATTGTGCAATAACTAATATGTTATTGTTTTATCTTGTTTATAGCTATGCCAGTGTACTGTGGGCTTTTATTTTGTGAGATCTCTGAAGCTAAGCAGGGTCTTTCCTGGTCAGTACTTAAGATGGGTGGCCTCCAAAGAGCATCAGTTGTTGCAGTAAGTTTGTCGGTGGCTCAGTAGGGAGTATGTTTTTTTTTTTCAACTCGGTCTTTAATCAGTACTTTGGCACAGCATTTGGAAATACTCATGCGGCTGGATGTCCATCTAAAATGAAGGTCCTTTCTACTCTGAGGATATTAAAGCTTCTGCATCGCTATTGATATTTTGAGACACCCAAAGCCAGCTCAGATTTGGGTGGTGAGAAATCAAAATGCCATTGATTAACAAATGTGAAATTGTTAATTTTGCAGCCTTCCTCATACTGCAGGGGGGTGGAATATTAAGGTGTTTTGAGAAAGCTTTTATGCTCTACAAAGCCATTGCAAATATATAGTGTGCTGGCAGAAAATTACTATGATTCCACTACAGGAGTTTATGACTGAAGTTCCAAAGTGCAGTACTCCAAAGTGCTTTGAAATCCTATGTAGATGAAAGGTGCCATGTGAATGTATATTCTATTCATCTGGTTATTTGTTCCACTCATGCATAGAGTGTGCTTCTGTTTTTTCCCTTTGGAGTGTGAAAACAGTTTGTAACATTATATCCTACACATCTAAAAGGAGATATGAAACAGTAATGATGTAACTAGAAGGGAAAAAAATACAAAATACATGTGCATTTAAAAAATCTTAGTAATTATAAGAGAAACGTAAACAAAGTGAAACCGTCCTCAGTTAAAATTGCTATAAATTAGTTTGTTGTGTATGGGTCATGTATAAGGCTGCAGATATTGTTGTCAGAATATTTGCAGGTATGAAAGTATAATAAGTACACCATGTAGTTAATCATGTTGCAGCTTGTTAAAAAAAACCATCCTAACAACAAACCTCAAAACTAGAATCTGACTTCCTTGCTAGGTTCAAACAACATCAACAAGAGTGCTTGTATTACCAATATTATTTGCTTGTGTGGTTAAGAGGCAAGAGCAACAGGAACTGACTACATTTTTAAATGCAGTTCGTAAGATTGACCTCTTATAGTTTCATTTCAATTTCTGTAGCTAGACAAACTGTTCTAGTTCAGCAGTCACAATTCATGGAGTAACCAGGAACTTGAATTCAAATATAACCGAGTATTACAATTTCATTGCTAAACAGGCACTGACTATTCTTAATTAATTTAGTCATACAGCTATGTCCCAACAAAAAGATTTTTTTTTTGAGAAAATCATAAGCAAAACCAACTAATAGTTTAAAAAAAAGCACCACACCAAGGTATTTAATTTCTTTTAATATATTTCAGAAATATGCTTCATTTAAATGAACTATAATTTTAAAAATCTTTCCACAATAGCATTTATTTCCAGCATGAAAGATCTCTCAGCCTAATGACATAACACTTCTTCATTTTTAAAACACGTTATCAAGAATGGTTTCTATTGTCATGATGTGCCTACTGTATTGTTCTTTCATACTGAAAGTGGGATTTTAAAACATCTTGGGATTTTCACTTGCCTTGCTTAAATACAGCCCTGAATTCTAAATATGGCACATTTATTGTTTTCTAGATTAATTGGTATCAGTTTATTACTGTAGGAAAACTTTGCATGTCTGGTTTTCAGAAGGAATGGATAATGTCCTAAACTGAATCAGACCTCAGGGAGATTGAGAAGGAGGCAGGTGCCAGGTGATCCATCAGTGGGGACAGTTACAGTCCTGCTGCACTGTACTTGACTTGTTTAGCTACCCATTTTAATAAATTTTGAGTTCACTAATAACAATGCTGAATTTTGTCGTTCTGTGCTCTAGTCTGCTTGTCCTGAGGAGCTGCCTGAACTACGTGTGCCTTTCCTTTTACGAACTTGAGTCTGTGCATTTGATTCACTGACTTGAACAGTTTTGTGTGACTGCACAGTAACATAACGGGATGTTGGGGAAACAGGGACTGCCAGTCTGTTTGGGTTGTCTGGGTTTTTTTGCCTGATTGTAATTTAAAGACGGTCTTGCAAGTATTATTGCAAGTTATTCAAAGTGGTAAGGGTTACTGATAATAACAAAGGTTTGAAGATGAGCATCAGAGCCCCAACACATACTGAAAGTATGTCTAAACTATTCTGTTAGTATCTCCTTTTCTCTTTCCCTTCTGCTTCTTTTTAGTTAACACATTATTTATCTCATTTGTGTGAGTTTTAGTATGCGATATTTCTGTTTTTGTGACCAAGACAAATCTTTAAGTTTTCTGACTTGTCTCTCTAAGTGTAACTCAGATGTAGAGTTTTTCGTATTTTGAAGTGCTAAGACTCTGTGTGAAGGCATAACTGGTTTGGTTTTGTTTTCCAGAGCCCTGTTCCTCATATCATGGTAGTAGCATGGGAGATGATGATATTAACATGTGGTCAGGAGCAACTGATGAAGGACTGTTGAGCCAACATCTTGCAGAAAGTGGGGTGGAAATAGATCCTGAAAATGAAGAGCTCATTCTGAATATTAGTTCTCGACTACAAGCAGCTGTTGAAAAGCTTCTGGAAGCTATCAGTGAAACTTCGGATCAGGTAGGGTGATTTAATTTTGAATTTTGTCTCTCGATTAATTTTCTTTCTTTCATTTTCTTGTGAATGTGTTTTCATAAGCCTAAAACACGTAGGCTCATTTTGAAAACTGAAACAATACTCCAGGTGCCTATGCCCAAAAAAGATTGCTCCAGCATGACTTCATGGATGAATTTAGTTTCCTGTTAAAAATCTGCTTTGGTCTGCAGAAGAAGCCTGAATTTGGGCATGTTTATCAATCTAGGGCAGTCTTTCATTGCTCATACGGATCGTCTGCATTCTACTGTAATTCAGAGATTAGACAGGAGGTGTCAGAGCACATTGAGCTGCCCCTTGTGAAGAGGGAGGATTAAGAGGAACTGTGCCCAGTTCCCTTGACAAACATTTTAGTCAATTGACTGGCCAAAAAGGTGGAGCTCTCCTACTGTCTCTTCCAACTAAGGTTTAAACGTGGCCAGTTAAGTACACATCCACCTTGCTGTCAGAAGAGGAGTCTGCATTTCAGTATCTGTGTGAGGTATGTGATTTCTGAATAGTGTCCAAAAAAGAGGCAGTTTGCTTTTGGGGTCCTTTGTATGGTGGGATGTTAGTTGGTCTTTGGAGTACTTCCTTGTTCATTGAAATGGGAGTTACATACCCAGCTCAGTTCAAATCATGCTGCTTTTATCATGTGCGTTACTTTCAGTTCGTGTGCAACTCAGTTTGAATGTAGCAAAGTATTAAGTTCTCTTGAGGAACTCTGTCTTCAGAGTCAGCTCTTTAATCTACTTGAGACTAGAATTCAAAGGCTACAGTGTGTTTTATGTTACAGACCAACCAATTAATTAACCTGGTAGTACTATTACTTAAAAATGCATTACTTTCTTGTTTCCTGGTGTAAAGTGTGTAAATCATAACTATTGGAAAGAAGAAGAAAAAATTATGAAAATAGTATGACATTTTAACTGTGTAATGCTTTCAAAGTATTTTTTGCATTTGAAAAATACTTCAAATGTGAAGTTGGTACTCTATTTTTTGCATGAAACTGTAAAGACTAATTTGTGACAAACTAAAGTTAAAAGTAATTTAAATTCATGAAACCCACCTCAGACTTATCTAAAGCAAGTAGTCTGGTGGATCTTTTAAATAATTTTTTACATTGCATTTATTTGCAAACTCATTCTGTAAAAACTCTCTTCCCTTTGATCAAGAGTTCAAATCAAAAAAGATGTCTGGCTTTTTGAGGTCTTTTTTCAGCCTAAGGCCTAGCATTCCATAATAACAAAGGATACACAAATACTTCAATATATGGAGGTCTTAAAAATATAGTTAAACATTTGTAGAAAATCTTGCATTCAAGAGTAGATGATACAGGCACAGAAAAACCATTTCAAAGTTTTACAGTAATAAAGAATTCATTCTGTGATTATAAAAGTATTGTCAATTATTTAGTCCAATTAGTCCTTATTTTGTCTGAACATTTGCTGCTGATCTTCAAATGCAGTAGTTGTATACATAGCCCTAAATTATTTTGCTTTTTTGACTGATATTTTTCCAGTAGCTATTTGCTTTTCATGATACCAATGAAAACACTTGAGTGTTTCCTAAGCAGCTTATTTTTTATGTATTGTCAATTGATCAAGAAAGTTTATTTTTCCTGGATAACTGTAGCTGAGACCTTGCCAATACCAGCAACAGAGTGATGTTTTGTCTCAAGCACACACATACACGTTTTTTATTATTATGGATTATAAAAAGATGAATTTATCCCTGACCATCCTATATGTTTGGCTTTTTTTTCTTATTAAAATGTTCATCTGTCTGCACAGTTTTCTACAGTACAAATATTGACATCTTTTTTGGCTGTTCTGTGGAGATACTTTGCAAGCATTCAGGCTTGTCTGCTTTGCAATGTCTCCTGTGTGCTTACTGGATTGTATATAGTCCTGGTATATACCAAATGCTGCCAGTTGGCTGGAAAGTTATTTTTAAATATTCAGAAAGTGAATACTTTATTTTTTTCTGCTTTACAATATTTTCTATTCTAAAACTAGTTGCAGACAGAAGAGATTTTAACCTTTCCTCTCAATCGGTCGTGTTGTACATACAGACATGTATCCGTCTCTTCCAATAAACTTAAAGGAGTAAGAGAACCCTGGCAGAATCTTCAGAGTAACTATGTGAGGCCTGTCTGTACACACACCTTCAGACCTCAAGTGCAGTTTGAATCTTCAGGCAATGCATATAGTGGGTGTATTAATTCAAATTCCACCTGCTGGTGTTATGTATAGGTAGATAAATGGGGCCACTCCCCTGAACTCTTTCGGTCGGGAGATACAAGAAGCCTTTAAACTAGCAGGGTTAGAGGAAGTTCTTCCTGTTGAATTAACTCCAGGAACAGGAATGAACGCAAATAATGACTAGCTCTATTTTTCTTTCATTTGCCGTGGTGGAGTTGGAAGATCATTTTTAGTTTCTGTTTTAGCTTGCTTGTCTGCTGCGGCGTTCCTGTGCAGGTAAAACAAACATTGCGCTTCCTCGCTTTGGGAATTACTTGCCAGCTGCTAGCGGAAGATTTCTGTTGCTTTTTTATGTGAAACTTCTCTAAGAAGGATGTTGTAGGAGTTTCCGTGTGAAGTTTTCCCGTACCTCTCTATTTGGGATTAATCCACCCCGAGTTACTCTGCTTGAAATGTGAGCTGGGGCCTCCTGCCGATTCGGAGCAGGTTTGTCGCCAGCTGTGCTGATCCGAGTCTTCAGCCTGTTAAATGTCCGTGTGCTGTTACGAATCCTGTCCGAAATGTCTAAAGCCAGCCGAGCTCGAGCGGAACACCCGCGGCACGCTTGAGAGGACGGCAAGAGCAGTGTGTTCTGAAATGGATTCCTACCGCACCTACTGGGCGTCTAATCCCTGTGGTGCCGTGTGGGCTGAAGGGCAAGAGGAAGACACGTATGAGGTTGAATCCCGTGTGCCTTTACCATATCCCTTCCCTTTCACTGAACGCTTGGATGAGAATAATTCGGTAGTTGTAAATACTTCAATTTTTCACTTCAGCCACAAAAAGAATGGGCACATTTTAAAAGTTGTCTCTAAAATCTCCTTGCCTACACCTCCCTATTCAGTAAGTATGGAAGTTTTTAAAAGATATTGTATCTTAAGCAAGCTTAAATAGAAGAGAATGCGGTGAAAGTTTATATAAACTTGTCTCTGTTGTTAGAGTTACTACGTACTCCTCTCAGATTCTTTTCCTTGTCAGTGTTTAATGGGCACTGAAAAAGATTTAATTCTACAAATCTCTGATGATTTTTAACAAAATAAATTTAGCAGACACAGAAATAGGTTAAATTCAAGACACTCGAGATCTCTTTTTTTAAGCATTTCAGTGTTACTTATTATGTTACATTTTTCTCACTGACAATAATTGGTCTTGCAGGAGGGACTACAGTCAGTTCAAGTTGTTTCTTTATGGTGTGTACTGACTAGTAACAGTAACTAGCACGAGCTGGCTAATTGCTCCAGTGATCCCACGGAGAAATTGTTGATCTTAAAAACTGTGCTTGTATTTGTACTTCCTTTTGGTTTTGCCCTGTGATATTTTTAATAATACCTTCAGTTGTCGTTACTGAAAAGCGTTGGAGAATGATTTTTATTCTGAGTTTTAATGGGACTATTTCATGCATTTCAGCAAGCCACCTTTATGGTTGTCTATGTACAGTAAACCTATCATATGTTTCCCTTTTATCCAAAATGGGTCTTTCATTAAGAACTTCAAAATGTAAGAAAGTAAGAATACTCTGTGACTTTTCAAAATATCTCAAATCAGTGCAGATAGTCAGCTGCACTGTTTAGATCTTTCTTTAACTCCTGTCAGAATAAATAATTAACATGAACATGTTGATAATGTCCACCTAAAAAGGAATGTTATAGAAAAGAAATCCAGTATTTAAAATCAGTGTATTGTAAAAAAGAATGTACTGATTATTCAGACATTCTTTTCAAAATGTAAGTGGATCATTTTGTGTGCAGTGTTCTATTAAATGTTTCCTAACTGATTTTTCTGAGCTTTTAAAGCAAGCTCATCATACTCATTAGCTGGAGTATAGTGGAACTTAGCTGGAGTTAGTGAGAAAGCTTTTATTTTTTAAGAAATTGAGTCACAGAATATTTTGTGGCAACTGCAGATGTGTTACTATCCTCCAAATATCAGCCAATATCCAGAATATTAGAAAGTAAAAAAAAAAAACAAGGAGCAGGAAATGTGTTAAATAATTTTCTGACATTGTTCTTATTCAAAATAAATTGCCTGTTTTTGAACACAAGCCATGCAAAGAACTAGTTCAGCTCTGACAACTTGTATTTGTGTCCCTCAAAGAGGTGGATGTAGACTGTCAATGTTAACAGTTGAGACGTGGAGATTTTGGTAATTGACTTCAGTTTGCTGGTACCTTCAAAGAACATTTTACGTAATTAAAACTTCTAACACCAATGTTCCTTCTTTACATATTATTTTGCTTTTTAAATTCTAATCTTAGTCAGTTTTGAGATTATCACTTTGGGTATGTCTGAACTGGATAGTAAGTATGCAATTTTATGTGGCCTGGTTTTCCAGTACTTTAGGATAGAGATGTAGCGAGAGTGTGTGACATCTGTATTAGTACATGTTAAATATGAACCCACCAGACAAGTGGAGTAGAATAAAAAGGAATCCTTAATAATTCTGCTAGGTGGACACAGCTAGAAGAAGCATTACCTTACTGCCTTGTTGGTTGAAGAGTGTGATATATTCCAAATTCACGTTTTCCTGCTGTTCTCATTTACCCTCATGTTAAGGAGAAAAAGGGAGGAAGCACCATTTTTGTCAATTTGTAGTAAAGCTTCTGCCAGGTTTATGCAATGTTTTTTAGCCATTCTGACTATATGGTGGGTGATAACTGACTCATATTTAGTGCAAAACTCATATGTAAATAAAGGTGAATCTAGTGTAAACTCATAAATCAGGAATTACCGGAACAAAGACACGGATTTAGCCAGGTGGCTCACAGAGCTCACTACACTGACAAAGCCTATTTGCATAGACTTTTGTACTAAGTCTTATATTGTACTTTGCAAATGGGTGTTCAGTAAAGATCTTATCGAATGTCCAGTGAATTTATGTGAGACTTCCTATCACACCGTAAAGCAAATGTTAATTAAATAGGAGTCAGAAAATCTGGTTTATCTGATTTCTGTAATTTTTTTCCTGTGGTAGCTTGAACATGCTAAAATTACTCAGACAGAACTCATGCGAGAGTCCTTCAAAAAGCAACAGGAGGCCACAGAGTTTATCAAATATCAGGAAGAGCTACAAGAACGTCTCAATGAGGAAACCAAAGCCAGAGAGCAGTTGGCTTTGGAGCTTAGTAAAGCTGAAGGTAAGTAGCTTTTTTTGATGAGTTGTTGGACTTTTCACCCAGTTACCTATTAATTGGGTGAAGAAATTGCAAATTCGATCAATTTCTTTGTGAATTTTAGAATGTTCTCAGCCTTCTGAATAATTCTGGACATCATGACCTCTGGAACTCCCTACCAACATCAACCACTCTGTGATTCTGTTTCCCAACTTAGAATCACTTATTATTGTCCAACTTATTGAAAATAATAGATTGCATATGTGTTGGGATCCTCAAAATTAATTTATTTCATTGTAATATGTCTGTGCAGACAAGCTTGAATCTAAACTACTTAGAATCTTAGAATCATGAATAGTTGAGGCAGAAGGCACCTCTGGAGATCATCTATTCCACCCCCTGCTTAAAGCAGGATGAGGTAGATCAGGTTGCCCAGGACTGTGACCCATCAAATTTTTAGTGTCCACAACCTCTCTGGGTGCCTTTTCCAGTGTTTGACCGCTGTCAAAGAGGGGAAAGAAAAAACCCCAAATTTATATGTTGAAATGCAATTTCCCATATTTCGGTTTGTGGCCGCAGCCTCTTGACATTGAATCTTCACTCTAAATGTGATGATCTGGTTGTGATGTGTTTCAGTTTGCACTGTTCAAAGTGATCTTTTAAAAAGTGTATTTGCAACTGCGTTAAAGAAACAGTTAAAAATTGTAGGGTCTTACAACAGAAGCCGTTTAGTAATATTTTCTGACATCAGGAAAATATTTTCAAATCTGTTAGAAACTGAACTTGTTCCCTAGAAATAGCTTTATTGCTTCAATAGCTCAATATTTTGTATCCACCCAGCATGTCTACCATTATCTGTAATTATCATCTGGAAAAGATACAAAAAGCACCTACCTTTGTAGTAGTAAGCCGAAAAATATTTTAGTTTTGAAGCTTAGCAGACTTAACTGTTTCAAAGTGGAAGCGAAGTAAAGTTTGATAGCCAAATGTTATGCCTGGAGAGTGCTGCCCTGCCAGGCTTCCTCTTCTTTTTACACAGACTGATAATCCAACTTGAGCTGACATGCTAATAATAGCTGGTACACACACAGGCTGCGAAGGAGTGCGGGTTTGTAAGCCATGTGTCTAAAGTGTGAAGGGCAGTTGGTAGCCTGTCAATTCACACAGCATAGACGCTGTGTGTCTTCAGCACTAGGGCTGGCTGCAATACTTTAGCAAAACCAGAGAGGACAAAAACTGATTTCAGAGGAAATAGATTCAAATCTGAAAGAGGCATTAGTACTTTTTTAAGATTAAGAGCGAAAAAAATCTTGTTCGGAACACATGCAAAAATGCAAAAATATTAAATCTCCCCCAAAATATAAATGACCTAAGAATTTATATTCTGGCACAGATGGAGTTACAAAATGTTTAGTGTTGAAGAACTTCAGAATGTAGGCAGCTTTTTATGTCTGTTGCTGCTCTCTTTGGAGGATAACATTTCTGTCTTGATAGAAATTTTATTCACAAATCGTCTATAATAAAGTAAAAAAGCTGAATACATTAGGACAGAATGGCTGTGTTATTATGGTTCATGAGCAGCTCTAGAATATGAGACAGCCCTTGATAAATATATTGCACAGTCAAACTTGTAAATTAGGTGCATTTGAAGTCAATGCACTTCTAAATGACAGGCACCTTTTTTGTTTTGTTGTTGCTGTCATAATAAAACAAAGATGCCATAGAACTCTTTTTATTTAATTTCTTCTGCTCATTGAACTGGGTTGTGAGCATGCTCTGACAAAGACAAACTACATTCTTTTGTCAAACTCCTTAGATAGGAATGCAGAACAGTGTCTTGGTTTGTTGTATATTCGATAGCACTTTGTCTTCTCCTGAGATAAAATGTGTCATTTTCGATAATTTCTTTCTTATCACAAAAACTGCTGTAGCTGAGACATTTTCAAACCTCTTGTGTTTTAGTGGTGTCAGATATGACTTACCTAATGTGATGGAAAAGCTAATGCAAATTTGTTCACTGAACTCTGACAACTTTCATTGCATCTCTTAAAAAAATTTAAAAAAATGGCAGGAGCAAATACTACAGCATGTGATTTTTGTGGACTACCTCTTCATTGTTCATACCTTATTGGTGGGGGCGTGCACCCCATTTAACCTGGGAATGCCCTCTCAACCTCCAGTCTGTTAAATACTCATTGCGAACAGTCACTGACATGGTTGGAATAATTCCTGGAGTTTGTATTGTCTTGAATTTTTGAAATGCTATTAATGATGTTTCTAGTTCAGTATTTTCTGTTTCAATATCCAGTCCTGTATGTCTGTGTTCTCTGTGGATTCAAATCTGGAAAAAAACCCCAATTAGTCTGCATTTTTAACAAATGGAAATATCTTTAGTTTTCATACGTTTTCAAGATAGGGTAAAATCCATCTTAATACTGGCTCAAGGCTATAGATTTATGCTGATAAAGTACTTTCATATTGAAAACAGTTTTATGTTGAAAAAACTACTTACATTCTGTGGGTTTAGTAAGGAGAAACCTGCGAGATAGCAGGATGTGTGTTCAACTAAGAAAGTTTAGACCTGGCATGACTGATGTCCTGTCTGTCTTTTGGGAACCATTGGTATCCAACATTGACAGAACACACCTTACTGTGGAAATCTGGCATACCTGGTTAGTACTGTCACTCAGTAAAAATGTTTTTTGTGTTCTGTGGTCAGATATTTCTGAACCATCTTAAGCCAATGCCATTACAGGATCTCAGTATAGTTTGTACAGCCCTCAAGGAAATTAGGAAGTTCCCTGTTTTTTTCCGAATTCTTTGCTTTGTGCTCACTTCTGCATCCTTCAAAGACAGTGCCATCTCTTACAGCTGTAATATCATTGACTGAGCTCCCCCCTCAGGTTCCTAGACAAACTACTTCACTATGAAGTAAATTTTAAAAGCATACAAGGCATTCTCAAGGTAGCATCCATAACTATCTATTACAAAGATAATTATTCTATGCGGCTTTAAAAATTGTGCATTAATAATACAGAAATTCAATTGTTTCTTAGGTATCAGCTCTTAAAGGGCTTTTGGGAGTGATTCAGATGCTAAACATGGACACTTATGGCCAGTTTTGGTGCCTTATGATGCTGGAGGCATCTATGTTATACTTGACCTATAGGAGACCCATGATCTTACAGAAACTGTGGTTTGAGGTCAGACAAATGTCATGAGGCACCTAAAATGGCAATTGAATTTCTCTTATGTTTATTACACGTGTATTTCTCCCTGGCTTTGGAGTTCCTGTTTGCTGCAGAGGTTTTGTGCCGAGAAAATATTGTTAAGACCTGTATTTGGTGTTGTGCTACCCTTCTTGTAACTTATTCATAATGAAAGGAGAGCAAGGACAGGTGTAGAAGTTGTCAGGTGCTGAGTATCTAACATACATGTGCATTCACATCAGAATACAATAGTGATTTCAACAAGAGAAACAATTCAAATTGGTTTTAATTGTCTATTAAATCTGCCTCCAAACTGATGTTCTACAGGCCTCATTGATGGTTATGCGGATGAGAAAGCATTTCTGGAAAAACAACTCCAGGAAAAAATAGATGTGATTGACCATCTTGAGCAAGAGCTGCTGTGTACAGGTAACAAATTGCAGGAGTTAGAAGCTGAGCAGCAGCAGGTGCGGGAAGAAAAGGAGTTACTCTCCAGACAGAAGGACGCCATGAGAGCTGACGCGGGGCCAGTAGAGCAGCGTATGTATTCCTCACAGTCTTTCTATGAGACTTGCTTGTACTTTCAAACTAAATAATAAGGGATCTTGGTGAAGGTTTCTCCCCCTGCCTTTGTAATCGTTAATAAAAGTGCGATAGGGCTAAATGTGATATTTTCATACCTGGTGCCTAATGTTAGCATGATAACTTCTCTTGGTATTTAAACAAAAAAAGACTGAATTTTTAGAAGTGTTGAGAAATTACAATTGTTTTTCTAAGCCAGAAAAAGCTTTATATCTCTGAAAATCTGCTTTTATTTATATTATCACTGGAGATGAAATAGCACTTGTGGATAAAAATACTGGTCTAAATACTTTCCAAATGGAGTTAAAGACAGATTAGCAAGTATACCCACCAGAACGTGATTGAACTATGTATGATGGCCATATTTATTCTAGGCACAGAAGGCAAACTTTTCTAGCATATATCTCTTTTGGGGAAAAATGGCACAGCAGTTGCATGATAAGAAAAGCCTGTTATTTCCCAATAATGAAAGCTTTCAGCCCTGATAGTGAAAATTTCAGATAAATACCATGTCAATGTAATCTAACTGCTTACTCAAAAAAAGCATTTACACTCATGAAGTAAATGTCTTTTAATTCTTCCTTAAACCAATAACTGAAATTAATATTCTGTGTTTGAGAGGGGAAGAAGATTAGAACACTGGTGTTTTAAGAAGTACTGATCTTTCAAGGATTGTAGTGCTTACATTGTAAATAGGAGGATGAAATTGCCATTTCTTATTTAATTTCTGAAAGTTTATGGCAGTTTACAATGTTGCTATTTTTATAGATTGCACGTCTTGGTGTGTATTTGCAATTTCCTGCATCTACTTTGTGTAACAATGAAATTTTAAGAATTAGCTGCTGCTTCCTACACTGTAGTAGTGGATCCTTGTCTGTGATTCCAGTTGAGTTATTTGTTTTATGGTTTAGGCTTCTAAATATTTTCAAGTTATTTTGATGTATAACAGCTGTAAGGGTAAACAGTTCTGTAAATATGTGTAGGTACTTATATCATGCATACCAGAATAACTTTCCACATTCCCTAAGTTATCTCAACAACTTCGTCATTAAATGCCACATCTATCTTTGGCTTCATTTTCTCTTACATTGTTGTGCCACAAGAAAACTATAGCTGGCATGTGAATTACTTTGCTTCTTTTTTTTTGTTTTCTCTCTCTCTCTCTATTCTCCTAGGCCTAGTAGATGCTGCAATCGATGCAGCTTCCCAAGCAGGTGTGTTTGTATGTTGCATGGCCAATCTGTAACTGGGTGGAAGACTTACACGTACTGACTTTGTTAATCAGGATTATTGGGCTTTTGGCTTACTGACATTACTTGTAATCCTTACTGGCCTGCAGCTTTGATGTTGTATTTCATACTCAATTTTGCATTTTGCTAACAACATTTCTTATAATTTCTAAACATAATAAGCAAATTCATCAATAACCATCATCTTATTCACCTATGAATTACGGATACTTAGATAGTATTGGAGGGATATTTTTGTAGTTTTTTATTTCCAAATACAGCTGAGTCATTCATTATGCTAACTGAACACTCTATTATATTGATATATAATGGTTACCTGGAAATGAGAATTAAGTATGATGTAAGATGATGGTGCCTAAAGGATCTTTCTTCTATAGTGAAAGTAAATTTTGTTGTTTCTGTCTAAATATCAGTCCTGTGTTAAAGATTCTCCAGATGTAAGTGCACTTTGCAGTTTGGATTTTACCTCAAGGGTTTTGTATGGTTAGTTAATAGGTACTTCTGTGAGCTGTGGCTTAAGAGTCTTAGTAGGGTGGTTTGGGGCTTTACTGTGTATGCTTGCCAGCTTTTTCATGAGGACTCAAAATTGGGTATCCATGCAGTCACTGGTTTTGCAAAGCTCCGGTTACAGGTCAGTAATTTCCCTCTCTGTCTGCCCAGCAACCTTGCTAAGTCTTCTCAATATTTCCCCCAAATTATTCATATGTATCACGTTAAATAATGAAGACTGGGAGTGGATTGATCTTACTGATGCCGGGGATGAGAAGAGGATTGGGTTTTCTGTGCTTCATTGTTGACTCCTGTTTGTGGTGTTAACTTTAGCTGTGGCTTGAACCTATGCATTTTCTTTTCAATTGTACAAAGACCTTTTAATTGATATGAAATTTAAACAGGAAAGTGATCCGATACAACTTCAGTAACAGTCCTTTGAAGACTAACTAAAGGATAGTAATTTTAACACCAGTTTGCTTCAGTCATTATCATCATTATATATCAAAAGAAAATATATTTTCAAAAAAAAGAAAAATAGTAAAACCCAAACCAGTTCACATCCTCCTTCAGATTACAGCATGGATACCTTGGGGAGTGGTTTTGCTTCACAGCATTACTAACCGTTCATTTCTAAAAGTAGTACGTGATGCTTCTATTATACCCAGAATTGCTGGAGGAAACAGAAAAGCTGATGAAAGAAAAAATTGAAGTACAACGTCAAGCTGAAAAAGAGTATGATGACCTTCAGAAGCAAGTGAAAGTCTTGGAAATAGATTTGGAAGAACAGGTCAATCGTTTCATAGAGCTAGAGCAAGAAAAAAATGCAGAACTAATGGACTTAAGGCAGCAAAACCAGGCTTTGGAAAAGCAACTTGAGAAAACAAGAAAATTTCTAGATGTAAGTATGATAAAAGGCTAATTTCATGAAGGTAGGTGTGCACCTCTACTGAGGTTTGGTTCATGGGGAAGTGGTATTCTTTTCCGGATTTTGAGCAAAGAAAGAAGCAGATGATAGGAACAGTGTGTTAGGTTCCAGCCCAAGAATTAACATTTTAAAAGTTGAAAATTACTTTGAGGTGCTTGCTTAGGACAGCTCTGTATTTCTAAGTATAAATTAATAGGCTTAGGTGTTTAAAATAATGGGAATCTTCTAAATTGATGAGAAAACATACATTTTTGTGACCTTAATTTTTAAATAGTTTGTGGAATTTCCATGTTTTTCAGTAAAGTCTGTTAGAATTAATCTGAAGTCTGTGCAAGGTTCTGCACCTGGATGAGAGCAGCCCCCAATATCAATACAGGCTGGGGGATGAACAGATGGAGAGCAGCCCTGCCAGGAAGGACTTGGGAGTGCTGGTGAATGAGGGGCTGGACATGAGCCAGCAATGTACATTTGCAGCCCAGGGAGCCAACTGTGTCCTGGCCAGCAGGCTGAGTGAGGTGATTCTGCTCCTCTCTTCTGCTCTGGTGAGACCCCACCTGCAGTGCTGCATCCAGCTCTTGGGGTCTCCAGCACAGAAAGGACATAGACCTGTTGGATTGAGTCCAGAATGGCCACAGACATGATCAGAGGGCTGGAGCACCTCTCCTATGAGATGAAAGGCTGAGAGAATTTGGGATTATTTAGCCTGGAGAACAGAAGGCTCTGAGGAGACCTTATTGTGGCATCTCTATCCTTGAAGGGGACTTATAAGAAAGATAGGGACAAACTTTTTATCGGGGCCTGTTGTGAAAGGACAAGGAGTAATAGTTTTAAACTAAGAGAGGGTGGATTTAGAGTAGATATAAGAAGGACATTTTTTACAAGAAGAATGTGAAACACTGGAACCAGGTTACCCAGAGAAGTGGCAGATGTCCCACCTCTGGAAATATTCAAGGCCAGGTTGGATGGGGCTCTAAGCAACCTGATCGAGTTGAAGATGCCCTTGCTTGTTGCAAGGGGTTGAACTAGATGACTTTTAAAGGTCCCTTTCAACCCAGACTATTCTATGATTCTTTGAATTAAGTAGTCAGTATAATTTGTATTTGGAAATTGAAAGTGTAATTTCTCTTATATTTCTTTTATTGTCTTCCTTCATGGTATCCAATAATCTACTGCCAGATGTTATGCTACACCTTCCATTATATGTGTATTTGTCCCCATTCACAGTAGCAGCTCTCTTTATTTTACCCAGCGTCTTCCTGCCTCAGGCCATCTCTGCACTTTTGTTTTGGACTCTCACTGAAACTAGCATGTCATAATAGAACAAGGTTCGGAAGTAAAACTTCCTATTCCAAGTCCCATAATCATATATGCATTATGGTTTGGGATTATCAGTAGCATGAACCAGAGAGTTACAGACTACTGAGATGAATAGCTGTTTGTGCTAATAGTCGTAGAACTCTGCTGTTCCCTTGAAACAGCAGGTGAGTTTTTAAAATCTGCACCTTGTAAAGTTTGAGGGTTTTTTTTGGTTTCCTGAATTTTTGCAATATATTTATTACATTCCTCTTTGTATCAGATTCAGCTTGTTTATTTTAATGTACCTGATAAGGTTTGTCTGAGTTATAAGGTGGCATTTAAAGGTGATTCTTCACTGGATGTTACCAGCTTGCATTTTCTATATAAAGACAGGTTTTCTAAATGTCAGACTGGGATAAAACAACTGAAACTGAACAAAAGTAAAACTGAAATGCAAAATTCAAGCACTTTATTTTTTTCTGATGGCTCCTCATCAATATTAACACAGCATGAATTTCTATTCTGAATGCGATAATTATCAACAATAAACATCAGGAAAAAAATCATAAAATGCTGGTTTATTATCATTTGTGTAGTGTACCTGGGCCAGAAGAAACAACCCTGTCATTTTTGTGATTACTTGATGCGTCTATGCTGTGCTGATTTTTTGATTAAAAATGTGAAATTTATTACCCCAAATGATAAAGACATTTTTGTTATTGGCAGCTGCAATAGATTCTCTGCTACCTTAAAAATACTGACATACGGTTACCAGTTTCACATTAACAGAAGTAAGAAACAGTAATACACTTGATTTGCACAGTTTTTATATGAAGTTGTTTATCCACATAATTTCTTAACTTTCAGGAGCAAGCAATTGACCGAGAGCATGAGAGAGATGTATTCCAGCAAGAGATACAGAAGCTGGAACAACAGCTTAAGGTTCCACAGAGGAGTCAGCCTGTCAATGAACATCAAACCAGAGAGGTAACACATCTTATTACTTGTACTCAATGAATATAAATGACAAGTTGACAGCTGTTAAGATATTTTAATGAAGTTATTTTATGGTGTACCTTTTCTGCATCCATTTACAAGCCAGCAAAGTAAATCCTTTGAGAATGAAGAGTAAGGTGTTGAGGGAAGGGGGTGAAACTGTGTTTTGGAAGTTTTTTAAAGTTGGTTGGTGGTTTGCTTTTACGAAGTTTCTGTATGTCTACTACTAACTTTCCAAAAGGCTTTCATATAACTTAACTTGGAAAATCCATTGGTCTCAAAAGCCTGTGGAAACATTCAAGACTACTTTGGCAGTTTTACATGTTCTTGCATTGTGGTGTGGCATCCTGTTTACAGCACAGGTATACCCCTGTGAGGGAATGGAGTTGTCAAGGTTTAGCACCTGAGATGTAGTAACGCTCTCTAGGTACACTTGAACCTCCCTAGTGAAAGTCTGTCTGCACTGAAATAAATTTAGTGACTACTTAGAACAGCAGCTCAGGGGAGTCACAGAAAACTCTTAGACACAGGAGACTCAAGAAAAGTGGCAGCAGTGCAAATGTTATATATTATGATGCTTTTGCATGTTTTGTTCGATGTTAGTCAGTTAAACTGCCTTTTTGTGTGTGTGTGTGGGTTTGCTTGTGTCCCACTTTTTGATCAAGGAATGCATTTTGCATTATTTTCTTGCTTGATTTTCAGTATTAAAATATCTCTTATTAGGTTGCAATGTGATTTTCAAATCAAAGTTCTTAATGAGGTAGTTCAGCTGCTGTAATTCAGTTCTTAAAAATCAGCAATGTTTAGTATTCTGTATTTCATAGAATAGTGGAAGGTGTCCCTGCTCATGACAGGGGGGTTGGAAGTAGGTGATCTTTAAGGTCTCCTCCAACCCAAACCATTCCATCATTCAAGGATATAGTTTAGGACCATAGAAATAGGACATAAATTGATATATGTGAGATGTAAGCTCTTGAAGTACTTATTTACTTAGAATTCACAGGCTTAGAACTGGATTTTGTGGAGCTTCAAAATATATTTTAATACGAAGGTTTGTAGGAAATCCTACCAAGTGTTCGGTCAGTACTATGTGATGTGGTTATCATCAGCTTCTGTGAACAGTGAATCTTCTGGAATTAGCTGGGTGTGTGTTAAACAAAACACGTGGAGCAATTCTGCATCTGTTTCCTTCTGTTGCAAAGTGTGGGCACACTCCTCTCCTGCTGACACATTACACAGGTGGAGGCGACTCTAGCACAATTAATTTTCCTGAATCTGGCGTGTTCATTTTGGGTTCTTTTTGTTATGTGCCTGTTTATAATTTGGGCCATGGGTAGTGTGCAAATTCCTGATTAAAATTCTCACATTTAAAAAAAAATCTCACAAGAAAAAAAATTAAAACTTGATAGCATAATAAAAATCGTTCTATTTGTCTGTACAGGATCTATACGTAAAAATCATCCAGACAGATGGAGGAAATGAAATTTTAAAGCACACTGTAAAATGAAAGACAGCTGTAACTGTGATTAAAATGTTTATATTTGTATTAAATGTTTTTAAATTAGAATTTTTTATTACGTAGAAAGTAAGATGTCTGCAAGCCCCATAGGTATAGCAGCTATTTTAGAGCTGGGTGGTGTTGAATGTGATACATTGCAAATTACAGACAGGATTTTTAATACTGTATTAGATGTACGTTTCATTTTTATTAAATGAGGCGCACAGTCTCAACTATATAGTACATTTTGATGTCACAGTGTTCCTTGGAATATTCCCTAAGTATACATTTTATCATTATTTCTCATGTTTTTCTGAGATAGCTGCTTTATTTTTCATAGTTGTGTGATTTTTGAAATCCTCTTCTGCTCTGCGTGAATGCCATGAGCATTTTCGGTTGATAACTTCATTTCTTTTTTTACTGTTGTTTCGGCTTTTCGACTTATTCCAGGGAGGGTTGTCGTAGAGAGTCTGCTCTAGACTTCATTTTTCTCTTTCAGTTTCTCTCTCAGGACTTTTCTGAGGTCACTTCAGACTTTGATGTTACTCATGGATGGATAACGTCAATAATACCATCCTGTCAGCTTTATGTTCTGGTCTTCTTCTATCTATTGAAATGCTTTGAGTCTTCTGCATTTGGCTATGTCGTAACTTCCTAATTGTAAATACTGAAATCAGTTTCTTGAGTGGGCCAGAGATTGCTTTCCATGTCTCTTGCTTGATTGCTTTTCAGGTCTTAACTCTGCACATCATACTATGGATTTATTATGCGTCTTTCTTATCTTTAATTTCAATGAATGGTTTCTGAAATACAGCTAGAAATGAATATATACTTCTATCTCTGCTACTGCAGTTAATGTTTTAATATGTTGTTTCTGAGCTGCAAATATCTGACCTACTGAGATTCAGAATGCTTTATTTGGATGCTTTGTCCCCCATAAAAAGTGAACTTATATCTTTCATGACATCTGTTTGGTCCCATTTAACAAACCTAGAAAGAAATCAACAGTTCCTGTTTCTTGAGACTGAAGTGTAACAGCTCTCTTCAGTGCTAAAGACCCAGTGAATTTTAGAATATTTCTGTACGTCACTAATCAACTCCTCCTCTTGAATAATTTTGTCACAGATTTTTAAAACTCTGCTATTCCTCAAAAAGGCTAATAGCATCTTGACCTTGGGGTCAAGACCTTCCATCCATAGATACTGAAGGCATCTTTTTAGTGGGCTGCATAGGGGTGCCATGCTGCTAGCTTTTAAGAGACTGGAGAGTCTGAGGGCTTCAGAAGGACAAGGTCAGTTCTAGAGAGCAGGCTACGTAGCACAGAATATACCAGTTCTTAAAAACTGCAGTATTCTAACTATATATTCTGTTTCACCTAAAGAATAGAGGTTTCATTATTCCTGTCAAAAATGAGTGGTGTTGCTATTGCTGCCAAACCCTTCCAGTGCAGTACAATATATTAATCTTCTTGCCCTATTATCACCAGGTTGAACAGTTAACAAATCATCTCAAAGAAAAAACAGACAAATGCAGTGAGCTTTTGCTCTCTAAGGAGCAACTTCAGAGAGATATACAAGAACGAAATGAAGAAATTGAGAAGCTAGAATGCAGGATAAGAGAACTGGAACAAGCCTTAATCATCAGTGCAGACAACTTGCAAAAGGTACTGCTTGGTCTAAACTTACCAAGCATTTGCTACTTTCTTGAGACCAAAACAGTGTTGGGTTTTTTTAATCTGATTATTATTAATATTATTTCTATTTAAAGGTAGAGGAAAGAAAACAGTTTGGCACCATCATAGTAAAGGGAGAGTTACCTCTTGAAGTACAACTGCAAGCTGAACGAGAAGCTGTGGACAGAAAGGAAAAGGAGGTAAAACACCTGTGAAATGGTCCATGTTTCCTGTGATATTTTGGTTTGTTAGTTTTTGCTTTTGAGTTTAGTGAACTATACAGATGAAATCTTTTACAGATCAGAGAGACAGCAGTCCAAATCCCTTTGAAATTGTCTTGTGAGCCATGATAGTTGTTCTATTTTAATATTTATGACTTGCAAGAAGGTTTCTGAAATCAAAATTCAGCCCAATTAAGAAAAACTTCATGACGATTTTGACTGATTTTTTAGTGCAGTTTAAAATTCCTTTCAGTTTAAGGACTCGTGTCACTGAGTTACACATTCTTTTGTTTGTGCATAGCAAGCCAGTTTACTGTAGACATTGTACTTGAAAGTTATGACATTTAATTTTTGGTATGGCTGTCTACTCCTTTTCCACCGTTTGTTTTGGAAACACAGGTCACAAACCTTGAGGAACAATTGGAGCAGTTTCGAGAGGAGCTAGAAAATAAAAATGAAGAAGTTCAGCAGTTGCACATGCAGCTAGAAATTCAGCGAAAGGAGTCCACTACGCACTTGCAAGAACTTGAACAAGAGAACAAATTATTTAAGGTAACTGCATAACAGAGAAGCCTAGAGTTTTATTCTGCCTCCTCCTCAGAAAAAGTCTTTGAAAATGCCCAGACACCAATTTTTTCCCCCTTTCTCAAGCATTCCACAGCTCAACTATGCCTGAAATACTCATGCAAGTATATGCAGTAAATGTTATGTACAACTGTAATGTGGTTTTGGTGGGTTTTTTTTGGCAGGATGAAATGGAAATACTGGGCCTATCTATCCGGAAATCCGAAGATGCCACCGTGAAGGACCATCATTTAGTGGCTGGGAGGCTCGTGCACATCATGCAAGAGAAAGAGCAGGAAATATATCATCTTCATGAGCAAATTGCAAAACTGCAACAGCAACTTGATGGCACAACTGACAACAAGGTACGTGCTTCTGAAATCTTTGGCAGAGTCCTACTTTGTGCTGCCAGTTGTTTGAAGGAAAAGACGCCTCTGTCCCCCACCCATTACATTATCTTCTATTGCTGCCTTAATCTAAAAATGCAAATACTTTGGTTTCAAGCAAGGCTTTAAACCTAATCTCTTTTTCCTCTTTTGTCTCATTTTTCATGAAGGATGCTTTTCCCTTGCTTTTTGTTTTAATTATTCTGCCTTATTTTTGCTTGAGTTTTTGTCTTAAATTCTTCTTCATTCCTTGTTCTTCTAATAGTTCTGAACATTTAATAGTGTATAGGTAGCTGTATTCAATCTCAGCATTCATTTTAACATCTCCCCTCCCATGACTTATATTCAGTGTTATGTACCAGTGACACCTTCTGGATTACATTGGATTTTAATGGGTTTTTAGCAGTTGTACCTTTAAGCTCCATGCTTGTGTTAATACTTTGTCATCGTAACAGTGCTGGCAACATCTTTTATCCAGTGTCAAGCATGGAGGAGCAAACAAAATGCTGTGTTTTGTTAGAAATAGAGAGCAAGCAAGAAAGAAGCAGATTTATCTTTTATTTACTGAGATTTAACACCTCTAGCTTTCTGTTATTTATCATAAAAACACGTAATTGAAAATCAGCTTCATCTTCTTTGGGCTTATTTCCATTTTTTACAGATAGAGCACACTTGATTTCAGCAGAAATGCTACTTATTTTTGCATTGGTGTAAGTGACAGCAGAAACAGACCTTCAGTCACATTTTTTATAGAAAGAAAAATTGATTTTTTTTTTCCAGTGGATGAATTTTGCATTCTGACCATTTTAAATGTAATTTATTAGCCATAAGCTTTAACACAAGAGCTAGTATTATGCACTAAGTCAAGGACAGGATTTCTGTTGCCTCTCAGTAGCTGACTGAACATTTAAGTTAACATTCTAACAGGACATCTATGGTCTACTAAAATAGAGCTCTGACTGAACTGGATAATTTCACTGAGTCTTTATGTGCAAAATTCAGTTATAATGAACCTCAGTGAATAATGATAAAACTTGAAATTGGATTTAGGAAACTTCATACCTCAGGAATCCAGAATGGTTTTGCTCTATACAATGACTCCAGTAATAGAGTTAAAATTCTTCCCTTGAGAAAAATACCCAGGATTCAGCTATAATTAATTTTAATGACTGGTTTTTCTCCTGTTATATGAAGCTTCATTTTCTTAATTTCATCCTCTTACTCAGTTTTATTTTTCAGGACATTAAGTAATTACTCTGTTTGATTATGAGATCAGTATTAAATATTAATAGATTATTTTTAGGTTAATTCCTTTCCTAAGTCCCTTAGACATCTTCATTCCACTAAGTGCTTTTCTTTTAATTACTGTTTTTGCCTTCTATGCGCCTTTATTCCATTATGTTATGAAGAAGAGAAGCTGTTCTGCTGAGTTGATAGCAATCACCACGCTCGCTGTTCTTTCTTCTGCCTGTGGCTCGGGGGCTCCCTTCCAACCCAAAGCATTCTCTGATTCTGTAACTCATTCGCATTTTGTGTAGTGTTTTTGAGCTTTTTGTAGTCTCTGTGGATTTTTACAATTAAGTTCTTGGTTGCCAAATCAGCCCCCCTAATTTATATAGTCCTGTTTGCCTTGTATTTTTGTACACATTATGCTTATTATAAAGTCATAGTCTTATTCTATTTGACTAAGCATAATGAAGTCTCGAGAGGCAAAGGAAAACACATGGCTAATTGAGTAATGAATTTAGTCATCCTTGTCTGTATTTTTTCTTCATATTTTTAAAAGCCCTTTTTAGAGTTTTTATCCGTTTTAGATGCCATAACTAATTTTATGTCTTTCCAGATATTTTTGACAGATTTTTTCTGGTTTTAATTTCCAGTGTAGAAGTACTGTTCATTTCAGATCTCCAAACATTCCTTGAAAAAATATATCCACTTTGTTTCTTAGACTTAATACTTACAATCTGATCTGTCTTTATTTTGTCATTCTCTTGCATTCAAATGAGAATTTGCTCATGCTGCAATTTAAAACAAGAAGGTTTTTTAACAAATTTTATTAAACATATTCTATTGGACTCTAATAACTTCTTTTTTTTTCCTTTTGCTAAGACTTTTTATTTAGTAAATTTAGTGTTCATCGACTCCAGTCTTTCCATTTTTTGTTTCTACTCATTTATTAGAAGCTGATATATCTTCTCTTCTGCATCATGAAGTTATCACCTTCATATTTGCTCAGTTACATCATTTTATTAATTTCTTGGAATTTTGAGCCCCTTATGCAGCCTGTAATTTTAAGTGTCCTTAGAAGTAATCTAGGAAAGTATTAGTCTCACTCTCTTCATGTCTTCACCACTCTATTTGAATTTTGTTTGAATAGTCATATACATTATCAAATAAATACATCTCTAGCTTTTTCTCTCTTTACTTTGCTTTAAACTATAGCACAAAGAAATAATTGTGCTCTGGGACTATGGGTACTCTTTGCCCTGCGTGTTTTTCTGCACTCTGCATATGTACACCCAGAAACAGACAAATATATATTCAGGTTTGTGATAGGAAATGTCAGAGTCAACTGATAGGTTTTCTTCTGTGGTCTCAGATTGAAAGTGTTCCATATCTCTGTGAATGTTACAGATGCCTTCACTTCACCTGATGCTTTCGTACCTGTTTTGCAGTTCTTTATGGTCACAGGCTACTTTGTCAGTCCTGTCTGAAGATGTCTTGCTTCTCATAAAACTTTAGAAGAGACACCATATTAAGAAAATCACTGAGAACATTTTTAATTTTACACAATGTTTTAACATTTGGTCCAAGTGTTTCTGTGAATTCCAGGACAAAAATTATCTGAGAGTTCAATAGTTAAAAAGTCCTTTTCTTGGGTTTGTTTCTTTTTTCCCCCAGGTTATTGAAGAACAAAATGAGCATATACGGGAGCTTGAAGCCCAGGTAGAGTGTCTGAAAAGTGAACAAGAACGTGTGAAGAAAAAGAACGATGAGGAAGTAGAGCAGTTAAATGATGTAATTGATAAGCTTCAGCAGGAACTGGCAATTATTGAACAAAAAGCACCTACAGACATTGCTGCTTTTCAAGAAGATGCTGACAGTCCGAAACACATGCTCGAAACAGTTCTGGCAGAAAAGGAGGCTTTGGAAAAGCAAGTAGAAAACATAAATGCAGAGGCATCTCGAACAAAGAATGAGCTTGAGGAAACTAAGTTAAAAATGACCCAGTTAAAGCAAGAAATAAGTATGTTAAAAAAAGAGCATGGAAGAATAACAGAGAACTATAAGTGTGCAGTGATGAAAGGTGATAAGTCAGAAGACAGGAGCAACGGGAAAACTGAACAAGCGGAAGAAGGCTTATGTCAGGAGGTAGAGTTGCTAGATCAGTCCCTGCTTAGGACTTCTGAAGACAATACAAGAGTGACCATTAGCAAGATGGAGATGCAACTGCAGCAACTTCAGGCATGCATTAAGGACAAAGATTCAGAACTATCCCAGTCCTACAATGAAATAAAAGACCTGAAAGAGCAAAGCAAAGCTGAAAGGGAAACACTTAAAAAGAGGATATTAGAGCTGGAAAAGATGCTGGTGGAAAAAGTTGCTGCTGCTCTTGTGAGTCAGGTTCAGCTAAATGCAGTTCAAGAGCAAAGAAAATTCATGCAAGAAATTCAGGAAGCTTCAAAATGTGTGGAGGAAGCAAGCAAGAATGCCCAAACAGAGGGTTTGAGTGGTAGAACTGAGACAGAGCCAAAATTATCACTCTTAACACAGAAACTTCATGAGATGGAAGCCCAACTGGCAATGGTAAATCATAACTTGGAGATAGAAAAAGAAAATGTAAAAGTTGCACGGGAGGAAGCAAAAGTGAAAGAAGAGCGATTCTTAGAGCTTCAGCAATTGCTAGAAGAGGTTCAAGAAAAACATAAAGGGGAGATTCAGAAATACATGGAGCAAGAAGAAATGCAGACACATCAGGTAATTAGATGCCATTTTCCCTTGGCTTGTTTTCACAGAAGTCTGTTGTTTTGTGCAAAGTATAATGAACAAAATGGTTCTTAATGAGAATAATTATAGGAATATTCTGCTGTGTGGAGTACTTTTATTTCTATATTATTCACTGAGTTACAAAGAAGAGAAGAATGTTATCTTAGGCAAACCTCACTATTGGTTTCCATTTTGCATTAAAAACGCCTTGCCTTTTTATGAATGTAGAGTGGTTTGGACATATACTTTATTATTCTTAATTTGAATTGACATAGAGTGGAATGAATTACACTTATACATGATGTGGAGGTAGAGAGATTAAAATTACAAAATTGTGTAAGAGAGGATTCAAAATGATACAGGAAGTGTTATCAGTTTGTCTGTACAGATTTTTTTTTGGAAGAGAGGTTGGTTGTTAAGGTATGTTTTGATCGTAGTTTGCATTTCCTCACTTTCCCATCTCAATTCCAAAGATACTTCCCATCAATAGTTCTTCCAGTATACATTTGTCCTGATTTCCATCCACCACTGGTTTGTTGCCTCTGAATTTAAAACCTTCAGGCAAAATTGACTATGCTTGATAGTCCGAACATGAGTTTGATGTCTCTGAACTTGAGTTTCAGCAATCATGGAACCCAGTACTGGACAAGAAAAGGTTCTAAGATCTTTGATCCAGATGCAGACTGAATGAATATCATAAGTGTGCTATAAATTCAATAATATCAGACCTCATTTCCTATTCTCTGTTGACCTTTTCCCCAGTGCTTTCTGTGTGGCATAGGCAATTTCTGCTTGCAGTTCAGTAAACTGTAAGAAGATAGTCTTTCCTGGTCTCTTAATTTTTTGAGGCTATGTTAATCCAAGTAACATACATTTGTGTTCCCCTTTGGGCTTTTCATTTTGTAAGTTGGTGCGAAAGTGATCAGTGCTGTTAATACTTGATTCTCTACCATTTTCCATCCCTGTGTTGCCATGTAGGTTGGAGCAGAGCTCATGGAACGTCAGAAAGAAAATGAGCTTATTAATGAACTTGAACAAGTTAAAGAGGAGGCAGCTGCTGCTAAGGAAGAACTGAGCAGTTACAGAGAAAAATCAGAAAAACTTCAGCAAGAACTAGCAGTAAGAACCAGATTGTTCCATATTGTATTTAAAGCAAATGCAAATGATTATACATTAGTGTACAAATATACATGCTATAATTTTTTTCTAATCTTTTACTGAGAATGCCACCAAGAAAAAGTCACTCAGTGCCTACTGTCAGTGGAACACAGCTAGTGCTGTAGATCAAACCTTCACTTGTTGCCAAAGTACAGTTTTACAGTCAACTGCAGTGCAACAGTGGATTTCTTAGGAGACAATATTTGATACCATGTGTCGTAACTGCTTTAAAACAGAACTAAACTGAGCTGTAATGGTTTAGAGGTTTGCTTGGATTTTAGATATTTTAAGTATTTGGAAAGACTGCAAGTGAGATTCTCTGTATTTACAGGTAAAAGAGGCAAGTCTGATACATTTTCAGGAAGACCTGTGCAAAGTTAAAGAGAACCTAGCTCAAGCCGAAGAGAGGATTGCAAGTTACCTGAGAAAGGACAAGGAAATAGCAAAAACTGAAAGCAAGAAGGATGCAGAAATATCATGTGATTTGTCAACCAGTGAGTCTACTCTCGTTGGAAAAAGCTCCTCATCGCAAACAGACAAGACCGCAGAAATGAACAGCTGTATCCAGACTTCACCAGTCTTTGTTAAAAATGCAGAAATCCAAATTGATTTGCAAAACGGATGTTCTTCAGAAGAGGTTGCAGAGATCATAAGAGAATTTACTGAAAAAATCGACCAAATGCAAGAACTCCATGCTGCTGAAATCATGGACATGGAGACAAGGCATATCTCTGAATCTGAAGCATTGAAGAGAGAGAAGTTTGTTGCAGTGCAAGTATTGACTGAAGAATGTAATACTTTAAAGGAAGTCATAGAAACTCTACGAGCCAAAGAGGTATGTATCCTGTTTTATATTCATTGACCTGCTTCACTTCATGCTTTTGCTCTTACTACAGAAATGTCCATTTAAAGTCTGATAAGTGTGAGCCACTAGGTTCAGTGTAAAGCTTTTAGCCTTGGGAGAGACTGGGAACCACTTCCTCAGCAATCGAAGTTGCAGGGGTGCTCAGCTGTCAGGTGCTTCCTTGTGCCTCTGCCTTGAACCTGGCCTGTTGTGTGAAGGAGAGAGAAGTGTAGATCACTGTTGAATGGCATCTCTCTGGTCTCCAGTTTTGCTTTGGTTGCAGGGGAAATGGAACAAAGATGCTCACATTGTTTCCTGCTTCTCAGAAGTCAGTCTCTTACTGAGAGTGGGTAAGGGGTCCTTAAAGATTGGACTGTTTTCTTTTCTAAATATAGAGAATCCCAGTTTCTGGATTAGCGCGTTCTCCACCATATCAAGCGAGAGATGGAGGTTCTAGTGGTAAGAAATTATTTTTTTTTTTTATGTATTAAGTCTGCTTTTTTATTTTAAGAGCTTGTGCTCCAAGGAATCAACTACTCCCAGTTAGAAGTAGAAGCCTGTTGCACTAACAAAAGGTGCTGAGCGTGCCATGTCTGCTAACTTATTGCAAAGGAAAATGTTTAGAGCAGAGATGGGTTGAGCTGAGGCACCAGATGCTAATTTTTTAAGTATGGTTGTGGGTTTTTTTGGTGGTTTGTTTTTTTTAAAAAAAGTTTTGTTTTGCTGTTGCTTCTTTAAAACTGAAAAGCTATAAAACAGGTAGTCTCCAGACTTAGAATCAAACCTTAGTGACATGCAACTACCTGCTACAACAACAGATAAAAAATACTTTTTTGATGCCTGTTCTTCAAAGCTTCACAGTAATCCAGCTTTCATCTTTTTCTCTCCTTTTATTTTAGACTCCAGTTCAGACTGGAGTCAAGGAATGTATCTTGCTCAGACCCAGGGATCTGACACAATATCTGAAGGAATAGATGAAGGTGAAACTTCAACTGATTTACTCCCAAAAAAAATTAAGGTAAAATAGACCAGATCTTTTTTTTTTTTTTAATGGAAAAACAGTGTTACTACCAAAAGTTTAGATTAGCTGCTGCTTGATCCACTGAAAAGAGAGCCATTTAGATAAGTTTTAGTGCTATTTCAATACATTTTGAAATAATTCTGAACAACGATGCACATTTCAGAGGAGGTTAAATATGAGTTTTATAACTGGCTTGTTCTCAATTATGATTTTGAGAAATAAAGCTCCTGTATTGTAGTTGTATTAATGATAGTGTCATGATCATGTATTACATAGTTTTATAGATTCTGTTTGTAGAATAATAGCTATGTTATTAAAGCAAACATAGTAGTTTATATTAACAGTAAAAGTATCATGGTCAATTACATTTTAAAAAGTCTGTGACAAAGCCCTAGCTTCATAGTAATTTCAAAAACTGAGTTGCAAATTTCACCTGGAAACTTCGAAAGACTTTGTTTTTAAAATGTCAGGTTCCATCAGCACCCATTTTAAAAAATTCAAAATTGATTTGACAGATATACAGTGGAAATATTCTGAAACTGAGGAAAAATACACCTATTTAATAAGTTTTTATTTGACAGATAGAACTGGGTGACACTTCTGTCTTTGATATGAGGAAGCATGAATTGTTTGTTTACACTGATCAAATGGGAAGTGCAAGTATTCTGATATATATGAAATAAGATTATGATTATTGTTATTATTTTATGTTGTTATTGCTGGCATTACCGATTTCTTTTTGCATTTATTGTAGGGTTTGCTGAGAGCAGTCCATCATGAAGGCATACAGGTGCTATCTCTCACTGAATTTCCATATGGTGAAAGAGATCAGTCACCTCAAAAGCAAGAGCCAGAACCTTGGCTAGAGGAAAGGAAAGCTTTTCTAAGCACCATTTCATCTTTGAAAGACCTAATTGCAAAAATGCAGTTTCATAGAGAAGCTGAGGTATAAATCATACCATAAGATTCTATCTAAACAGAAGTCATCTATAATAACCTTATAAGACACATTCACAGTTCAGGTTTAAATGCTTAAATATGGTGTTACAAGGCAAAACAATTTAAAAATGTGCTATAGAACTGCATATTGCACTTTATGGTAATAGTCTGTCTTAAATTACAACTTGTATTTGTTCTGTGCCTTGATAGCATTGATAGATACACCTTTCAAAAAGAATTCTGTTTTGAAAGCATGTTCCAGCAGCAGTTAAAGTAGATTTTTTAATGTTGTTATTTATTGGTGTAGTAGAACTTGGATGTTATTAGAAAGATACTGTAGTGAGAGAATTATTTAAAATACATCACGGTTTTAATCCATAATCTGTTAAAACTTTTCAGGACTTGCCTGTTGTATTACCCCAGTTAGACTTTCGGATATACGTAGGTAGTTTCTTTTTTTTCAGCTTTTCCTTCAGCATGCAAAGTGGGGAGATGAGCTTCAGGTCATTTAAAATTAATTTTTTTTCATACACAATATCTGCACAGTCAAATAGCTCTATGAGAGCCTAGGAACATACATGTAACATAAAAATTAAAAAAATAGTGTGATACAGTAACATAAATAATAACTATACAGGATTAAATTTGCAGTTACAAAAAGCTAAATTGCGTCCATCTAAAACACAGGTAAAGGGTTAGCATTTGTGAATGCAGAAGAAATCATAACCTGTACAATAAATGCTTCTAAAACTGAACATGGAGAAAAAACTTCCAAAGTTAAGATGACTTTGCATTCATACATTCTCGTATGAATGAATGTTACACAGTTACTGAGTAAGAAAAGCTAAATATTCCACTGAAAACACACACATGACATAAAATTACAATGATGTAATCTTTCAATTCTGCTGATTAAATTTGTTTTATACCACTGCAGATTTATGCAAGTACTGAATCTCCTGAAAGTGTCTCAGACTGGCGAGGAGAACTTCTACGTGCTATTCAACAGCTTTTTGTGAGGGAACAAAATGTTCTTCTTGCTGCATTTCGAACTGAACTTGCAGAACTGGGCACAAGAGATGCAGTGATATTGATGAATCAGTTAGAGCACAGACTACAAGAGCAGGTAATATAAACCATACTATAGTTGAAGGGTGTTTGGCTACATTCGATTTTAATTTTGAATGTATAAATCCATTGAAAATATATTTATTAATAGTAGTTTTGACAGTCTAAGAGTGAAAACAAAGTCAGACTTTTAGGAAGAAACAGTGTCTTTAAAAAGAAAAATTATAAGGTATGGGAAAGAGAGTTTTGGGTGCACAAGCTATAGAAAAAAATTCAGCTTTCAGAGATCGATTTGAATTAAACACAGCTATCCTGAGCTTAATGTCATTAAGTTAATTAGAATTATGTTACACTGTCTAAGAGAAAAAGGTAGTTTGTATATACGAAGCAAGTTGAAAGAAGAGGAGGTGATAAGGCTGCCATGGCACAGAGAGAGGTCTGTTATCTCCTCTGGAACATGGAAGGATTAGTAAAGGAATATTACAGTTTGTCAGAAAACTGATAGTTCTTTTCATCCTGTAACTTTGGTGCCTAGTAGAGAAATAAAAAAATAGCAAGCAATTCTTCCAAATATTATAATATTGACTTAATAGAAAATGTTTTGAATATATATGCACTATGAATATGTAAGTAAATGTGATATCAACACCATAGATATTCTAATAAAATCTGGAGTTTTACTTTGATATGTTTCTAATGCTAATAGGCTGCTAACCAGAGAGCAGCAATGGACTGTCTTCAGAATGCAGACAGAAGAAGTTTGCTGATGGAGATTCAAGTGTTGCATGCTCAGATGAACAGTAAGAAAAGTAATCCAAAGAGAGAACAAGAGATTGATTCAAAAAGCCAAGGTGACTTCTGTAGTAATATATAAGTGTTTGCAAATGCTTTCAAGGCAGTGCTCCTAATATTCCAAGTGACAAAAATGCTGACTTTCTTTGCTCTCTGATTTTGAGATGCATGTTCTGAACAAGCATACTTTTCATCTTTTTCAATCTTATTCAACTTACTTTGCAAAAATTAAGATATAATCTGTGTTCTTATTACTTGTGTCAAATTGAAAGTGATACAGTGTTCAATTGCTATAAAAATCAGGCATGTATTTTAAAGTTATTTTCTGTGTATATGCTTCACTGTTTAGGTTCAACAGATTTGAAATTCTTTAAGTTGGATAGTCAGTCAAAATGCAGAAACTAAGAAGCAGTTAGAATGAAGAACAAAAAGTTCAGAGAACAAGTATACTTTGAAATTAAGTAAGGCTCACTGTCAGTGTTTAGTCACAAAAATTTTGTCACAGGTATACATACATAATATACCTAACTTCAGTTGTGTTAGTCATTATCCAAATGATTCATATTGATATGGTTGCACACATTTTATAGCCTTTTAGAAGTTCAGAAGTTGAAGTGATTTCTTGAAAGTGTGAAAGGTATTCAAGTATAAAAGGTATGGTTTTGCTTTTATTCCACTAATGAAAGAATATTATTTTAATATAACTCTCAGTGATAGCCTTGTAGTCGTGCTCTGGCTAGAGGAAGCTTTACCCAAATAGTGTTTGTTTATGAAATAATTTCCATACTCATGGTACTCTCACCAGAAACGCTGGAGTATAATATGCAGCAGAAGCAGTTACAGATACTGGAGATGCAAGTGGAGCTCCGGAGCATGAAGGACAGGGCAGCTGAGCTTCAGGAACAGCTGAATTCAGAGAGAATGATGGGTGCAGAGCTGAAGAATGAACTTGCACAAGCCAAACTAGAGCTTGAAGCAACCCTTAAAGCACAGCACAAGCACTTCAAGGACCTAGAAACCATCAGGTTGGCTTTCGATGCCGAGCTTTCTGTGTTGACTGTGAAGATTCTCTTTCCTAGTCTGAAATCATAATGCTGATTTTATTAAGGACCCTGCTCTCATGTCATGTAAATGCTTCTCAGTTTTTCTGCAAAACATAGCTGACAAAAAAAAGGACTTCTGTTCCATTTGACAAAAAATGTAATTCAGTGGTTTGATTTCATGATTTATTAACATCAAGTTTCTTTTTAAAGTTTGACATATTAGAGTAACTGTATGCAAGCTAATTAGTAGATCATATTTATTAAAGGTTTTTCTGCTTCTAAAACTGAACATGGAGCAAAAACTTCCAAAGTTAAGATGACTTTGCAAGGACTTCCATGTGAAATACTCGTAAGTGTTGCTTTGACATGATTGATAGGAGAGGTAACAGGCCAAATATTTGGCACTTAAAAAAGCCATTATTATTATTTAGGCCTGTCCCAGAGAGATGTGCCCATGTACAATATCTTAATGCTCAGAGATCACAAATTAAGAGTTTGAATTGGGATTGCTTTGCAGATTACTTTGCAGCCTTTACAGACTATCAGGAGCAAGATTCTTCCACAAACTGATACAAAATTGATTTGCAAAAACCGAAAATTCAGATCATCGATTTTTGGGTTTTTCCCAATAAAAATTTTTTCCCTTGAGACACATGGCAGCAAGATGCACGTTCTTTCAGAGTTTGGCCAGTGAGTGGATTAGATTGAACAGTAACTGGCCCTGAGCCACAAATTAATAAAAAATGGCAGCTAAAAGTATATCAGGATGGACACACTCTGGTTCTTGAGCCGTGCAACTCTTTTGGTTTTGAGTTAGTCCTGTTTTTCTAAATAGGCTTTTCACTGTTACTCTGCTACACTGTTTTCAGTGCACAAGATGGAATAAATATCAAGTAATTGACCTTACTGTGGTAGGACTCGAGCCATTGCCTAATGTAAAGGTTGACCATTTCTCTTTTAGGACTGAAGTTAAAGAAAAAGCAGCTGAGCTAGATATTCTCAAGGATACAATGGCCAGTGAACAGAAAAAATCAAGAGAGCTACAGTGGGCTTTGGAAAAGGAAAAAGCCAAAATAGAACGCAGTGAGGAAAGAGGAAGAGAAGAGCTTGAGGTATTCCATAATCCCAAATGGCCTGAAACATCAAGGAACACAAAAATATTCTTTTGGTTAACATTTCATCTCAGCTTACATTTTTGCCCAATGCATGCTCCATGTTCTGTCTTCAACTGCAGTATTATATCATCTAGAGCTGAAGAAAGATGTGTAGAATCTGTGTGACAAAGAAAGAAAAAGGCCTGATGCGTATTCCATTTAAATCAATAGCAATTTTACAATGCTTTTCAGGGCCAAGATTACAAGAATCTATAAGGGCCCTCAATTATTCAAGGGGGCAGGACACTGCTTACATGGCTACACTCAGCCCCCACCACAAAGGATTTAAGAATATTATTTAAAGGGATGGATTGTTTGTCTCCATTTTAAAAGTCAGCAGTTTCACCTCACAGAGATCATGGAGTTTACTTTAGGAGAAAATGCATTAGTAGCTTTCTTGGTCCCTCTGCAGTATTTGATATGGTGAGAGAGAGAGCAGATATTCCAGTACAAGTACTAATACATAAAAACAATAATTTCAACAGCGTAGATTTATTCACATCTTGAAATCTGAAGTTGCAAAATCATTTTCATAGTTTTAGAAAGTAAAAGTGTCTTCAACTGCTGAATTATAGCTGCTTGTTTCGCACTATGAAGTATGTGTTAGATTCTTTTATGAGATGATCTGATTTTAGAATAGACACCAGTAATATATTTTAGTATCAGATGTAACTGCAGCATTCAGAGCATTGATGTATTTATTGTGAATAGCAAAATCTGTTAAAAGCAGTATGTGTAGAGGTGGCATATTTACAGTTTGCAGAAGATAATGGAAAGTATACACAAATGTCTTTAATCAGTTCTTTTCTTCTGTTTTCTTCTGAAAGGATTTAAAATTTTCTCTTGAAGATCAAAAACACAAGAACTTACAGTTAACTAAACTTTTGGAGCAAGAGAAACAGCTGTCAACTGATCTGCAACAGAAAATTGAATCCCAGGAAGCACTCAGTGCTGCCCAGCTGTCACGTGAGCGAGGCCGTAATTCTGAGTTGCAGGTGCTTCTTGAGTCAGAGAAGGTTCGAGCCCTCGAAATCAGCAGTGCCCTAGAAAGGGAAAAAGAGCTGTGTGCTCAGCTTCAAAGTGCTGAAGATAAGGGGCAAGCTGGAACACCTAATCCATCTGAGGAGTTACTTAAAGAGCTACAGAAACAAATGGATGAAAAGCATGACCGTATAGTGGAGTTAGTGAGTGAGATGGAGAAGTATAAATTGGAATCTGTGCAAGTGAGACAGCAACTGGAAAAAGAAAGGCAGATCCAGAGGAAAGCATTACAAGCAGAACAAGATGCTAACATAATAGCACAGAAGAAACTTCATGAACTGGAGTCCAAAGTAGAAGACCTTCAGTGGCAACTTGGAGAAAAGAAGCAAGAAGTTCATAAATTAGGGAATGAAACAAAGAAGTTGCAGGAAATGATACAAGATTTACAGAAAAAAGAGCAGGAGAATGAAGGAAGAAAGGAAGCTGAAAGGACACCAAGCCACAGTCCAAATGAGGTACAGTAGGACTGAAAGCAATATGTAATACTGAAATACACTATTTAATTCTGCTGCTCAGTTAGCATTGTGTGTCTCTGTGCCTTTACTCAGTCTGTAAAATAGCCTGCAGATTACAGAACAATGGCACCAGGGAAAGGGAAAGGGAAAGCATTCCAGTTTGCTACCTAAACCTATTCACATGCCTCCTCCTGAGAGTGAAATTGTGGAAGGGTGTAAGGAGGAGCATGAGCAGGAGAAATGCATCTGGATGTATACACAAACTTTGTGTCTCAATACAGGAGAAGAACATTCCCTGCAACCAGTTGCAGGAATGAGCTGTTCCTACTCAGGAATGCTCCAGATCAGTGCACTTGATCTTTGGTTTATAAACCACAAGGGGTCTTTGAAACATTTAAAAGTGATCTTCCAAAAGCTTCAATAAATAAATGAGTAAGCAATCAAGCAAGCATATGCATGAATATGTATATGTTAACAAACAAAATAGAAGGAAGAAATCAAGGTAAAAAATCAATATAAGAATTTATCCTAATTTTTAGGTAAATGAAAGTTGGAAATGCTGTTGCCTTTCTCTCATAAAAAGTTTGGAAAGTTTTAGAATTATTTTTAAATTACTTTTAAAAATTTTAGAAATTTCCCTGTACCAGATAAATGTTGCTGGGTGAGTGATTTGTTGATAGCTACAGAGGGGGTTGACAGGAGGCTTGCTTCTTTGCTGACCATGTTTTTGCCCATCTTGGTATCATTCCATGCTTTTTTGCCAGTTTATCTGTGTGGAGCCAGGAAGGAAATTTTTCTCTTCATGTAATTTGGCTACTGGTTTTAATCTTCTGAAGTGTTGGAAACTACCTAGAGCTAGAGGCAGGATGTTGAGTATATCGGTACCTGTGACAGCAGCAGCCTTCCTGCCATGCTCAGTTTGTGCGCCTTGTTCTGCACAGAGGTAACTGCCAGCACTGTAGTCACTGAACACTCTTCCCTTGGATCAGGTTGACAGCAGCTGTATTGGGTTTTTTCCTCTCCTCATCAGCAGACAGTATGATCTGCTTTCCAGGATCTGCCTGGAATTTCAAATAATTTCAAATCCTCCGGCTTCCCGTGACATTTGCAACATGCGGCTTTTTTTCATTGGTACCACACTGTGGTCAAACAGCCCGTGGCAGAGCTGTGGACTCAGGTTTCCTTGTGAGGGATAGCAGTTCTTCCATGGCAGCGTTAGGAGGTTGGTAGTGAGGAACACATTTTCAGTGCATTGCTCGGCTCGTGGCAGCATCAGAGGCGTGGTTGCCTGTGACTGTGGACTGACCCCCTGACCTTCCAGCCTCTGTTCTTCTGACAATGAATTGGCCACCGAAACACATAAGCCCAGTTGCCCAAACTTCTTGCACAGCTGATGAAGGAGCTGCTGGTGGAAGAAACAGAAAGGCTTGGTCACTTCCAGCCGACTGAGTGCGTTGAATTGATTCACGCTGTAGCTCCATAATTGCTAGATCTTAGTCAAGAAAGGCATCACACTATACCTTTCACTAATGATAGTTTAGGGGTACACTGCGGCAGTGCTGTAGTCACACTAAACTTCTTTCTGTGTCAGAATTGTTTATTTTTCAGTTTCTGGGTGTGTTTCAGAATCATATGTTCCATTTTACAGCACTGGATCGCATACATTCTGTATATATATAAAAAATATGTATTTCTTTCCAGACTGCTTGGGATACACCCAATGACAGAACAAGAAATTGGGTTCTCCAGCAAAAAATGGAAGGAGCCGAGACAAATGAATTGACCTACCGCACCCTGACAGGAGATTTCTCTGCTGCTACTGAGATTCTGGAGAAAGTCAGACAAAAGCTGCAAAATGCATCTCCAAAGCTGAAGCAGTTGGCTCGGAAAGCTGCTAGCAGGTTAGACCAGTCTTCAGCTATTTGGTTTTGTTAATAGCAACCAGCAAGCTAATATATTGTGTTTGAATCATAATGCACAGACTGCAGGATTCAGTTGAGTTTGGGGTTGTTGTACTTTTATAGTGTATGTTGTTACTTCAGACATACACTGATGAAAGACAGGATCACAAAGTATCAAGTACTGCTCTAAATATTATGTGTTTAACAGGGTCCTTTAGAAGTCACAGCAAAATTGTCTTTTTTTCTCTGAAAAATGATAAGGTTTATTTGGGTGTGCTATAGGTGGATGAATTTAAAACAATTCAGTAATTAAGTAATTGATGATGTATTAGGGGATGAATACACGGATTATTGTTCTGAATCATCTCCCTTGCATCCCCGGGGAAAAAAAAAATATATGGTCAAGTGAAGTTGATCTTGATTCTTTTTTTTTGGGTTATCATCTCCATAAGACTAAACAGTAGCATGGTTCCAGATCCATGGGAGGTTTGAATCTGTTTTTATTTTGCTGTGATGGTCATTTAATATTAAACATTCATTTATTCATTCATTTGGGCAAAGCAGAATGCAGTATATCTGGAAAATACCCTAAGACTTTGCTCACACATATTGAATAGATTTGTTGGGAGCAGAACCACTATTTTAAATGTGCTTCATGTAGAACATCCTTGTCTGCAAATGAGTGGAAACTGTTCTATACACATTTTTTATCAAATCAAGCCAAGTTAATTTAGAGTCACTGGGCAGTCTTGAAAATGTTTCCATGTCTCCAGGAAGTGCTGAAGTGACTTGCTAAAGACCCAGTGCATAGGGATCCAGGGAAAGTCCTGCTGGGCTGGCTCATGGTGTTGAAACTGTCCCTTTTGTTTCAGATTGCAGTTTGAAACAGCAGATGATCAAGATTTCGTTGCAATACAAAATGCTATTGAAGAAGTTATTTCAGAACTGAAAATACTGCCTGGATTGTCCTGTCTGGAAGAGGTGAGAGTGCAATGTTGTAACTTTGGTGGGAGAGTTTGGATGGGGAGCTGTGAGCAGAAACCGGCAAGGAGTTTGTTAAGCCTGTTATTCAGGTCTGTACATTGTAGAGGAAAACTCCAGTGAGTGTTCTGACTGGAGTCATTAAAGTGTAAATACCCCTTTCCTTTTATTTTTTTTCAATTTTAAATACTTTAAAAGTGACTCTTTTCAACTTTCTGATTAAAACTTTTCCAGTTTCATTATAAATTTTTGAATCTCATGACTTTTTCTTTAGGAAAAGGTATTTTCCCTTCTTCATCAGTATTCCTGTAACTGAGGAAATTTTGTTCAGTACTTCCTGATATTAAAATCAACATTTAACATTTACTGGTTTGTGTTGATACAACACATTTACTTAAACTGCCCTGTATTTACCAAAAGAAAGGCCATTGAAGATTGAGTAGCACGCACCTATGTGAAAAATGAAATGAGGTAATTTCTTACAAAGAATTCAGCAATACTTGATTTTTAAGTGAGCTTGGCTTGGTCTTAAGCAAGTCTTGTTTTTTAAGCAAGTGTTTTCAATGTGACTCGCAAGAAGCCTTGAGGCTTTTCTTTTCCTCAAAGTTAGATAAACAAACATAATAGAAAAGCTTTGCAAATTGTTGTGGCTGGTACAATTGAGCTTGTATGAAAATATTCTGTTGTAATGTACAGGATAAGTATAGACAAAGAAGTCACCTTAATCTATAGTTTACATTACATTGACTTTTTCCTTATTTAAGTTGCTGCAAAGTTATTGTCATTATCTACAAAAGTTTTTCACTGTAAGCCAGTCATTTTCAAGCTGGCAACTTGGAACTAATACCAGCTGTGTTTTGTTTTCTTTCTTCCTTGTAGCTGAAGCTTGTGCTGCCACCTGGGACTCCATCTAGCTCACTGACTGAGAGGCTGCTGAGACAAAACGCTGAGCTGACAGGCTTTGTCAGCAAACTGAGCGAAGAAAAGAATAACTTGAGGAATGCTGTTATGAAACTGGAGGAAGAACTGAGAAGATACCAGCACAGACAACCTTCTGGAGACTACGTATGTCTTTAGTGGTGCTGATGTAATGGGTTATGTATAGCCTTGCTTGGCTTCCCTCCATAGAGTAAATGTGAGGGCGTTATTGTTGTTCGGTGGTCAGTGTGTCTCAGCTCACCGTGTTTGGTGAAAACTTTGTGATTTCACCCAGCTGCTTTTTGTTAACTGCGCTTTTCTTTTAAATGCGCTTTTTGATCTGTATCTCCTCACCATGTTAAGTAGCAAATAGATCCAGATAGCTTCAAGATCATGAAGCTAGTATGATCCAATTGAGGGTTGGGGTTTTTCATGGAGAAGCTGTATTTTTCTAGGACATTGATTGGGCTCTTAAAATCCCTGGTTTTGAGGTGTCAGAATGCAAGAGTGGCCTCAGATCCAATCAATGGATAGTTTTTCTCTCGTTATTTTTATGAGCTGTCCACTGAACCAGTGACTGGAATGACACACCTTAAGCTTTTCCAAACTATGTGATTCAAATTCAGTTTCTTCTGTCTTCAGTCTTCTAGGTACTCATCGGATGTTGGAGTTAATATTGATACTCTTGTTGCCTCTGAGAAGGAAACCTGGAACAGAGAAAGGTTATCACTGCAGAAATCTTTGAAACAAGCTGATGCAGAGCTCTCCAAGCTGAGAGCAGAGCTCAGGAGCGAGGCTTTCCTCAGAGAATTAGGATCGGATTCTGAAAATGCTGTTTTAAGGGTAGGAAGACTTTTTTGCCCACATACTAACTACAGCTGCTTTTTTCCTTTTTATTTGGGCCTGGTTTTCATTGTGTTCACTCTGTGTATTCTAAGTAAACAGGTATTAATTCAGTTTGAAAATTTTCCTCCTCAGATACCTGACTGTTAGTTTTTCTCCCCAAGAATGATATATAAACACCTATGTTGTCCTTCTGTGTATGCTCTATTTCTTGCTGCTTAGGTCATCCTTAAATTATGAAGTTGCATTCAGCAAGTGTGAACAGCAGTGCAGTTTTCTCCATGACAGCAAGAAAAGAATAATCACAGAAATGCTATAGAAGTAACAGTGTCAAAAGTCTTTGAACTGTAGTTGTTCTTGGAGCTTATGGGGCCTTTTGTCTTTTTTTCCTTGTTGCAGAGGGTTTATGGCAAATACCTACGAGCAGAGAGCTTTCGGAAAGCTCTCATATATCAGAAGAAGTATTTGCTGCTGTTACTAGGCGGATTCCAGGAATGTGAAGAAGCCACACTGGCCCTCATAGCACGCATGGGTGGACAGCCTTCCTACGCAGACCTCGAACTCATCACGCATCATTCAAAGGGTTTCACGCGATTTCGCTCTGCAGTCAGAGTGTCTATCGCAATCTCAAGGTAAACCGGAGGAAGATAGGTTTGAACATTTTGCTGTTGTTCTGAGCCTTGTGCATAGTATGAATTCAAGGAACTATTCATGTACCTTGCTGTTGTGAGGTTTTTACTCGTAGTGCTCTGCAGTTGCACTTTTGGGGCTGCAACAGGCAAAAAGAGTGTAATTAATATGATTTTAAAATGCTGATGCATTGTTGCTTAGGTGCTTGAGCCATTTGCCATTCACTTGGATCTGTGCAGCACCTCAGGAATCACTGAAATTGCAGAGGTGAAGCTGAAAGCAGGTTTGGACAAAAGCTGGTCTTTTTGTAGGGATGTGTATAAGGATGTTTTCTGTTTGATATTCAGGTTTTAGATGCCCATCCATTAATTTTACTGTTTGAGAAATTCTTATACCTTCTAGAATACAAGGAGCAGATTACTTTTATCAGGCTATTTCATTTATCCTGAAGCTGTTTGTTGTTTTTTTTTTAATTTAAAATGCAGAATGAAGTTCCTGGTTCGTCGATGGCACAGAGTTACAGGTTCTGGTATTCTGAGTGTCAACAGGGATGTCTTTAGCCAGAACACAGGTAAATCATAGTCCAGCAATGACTGAAAAAATGGTATTTACAAATCACACCACTGCTTAATCAAGATGGTTTTTAATTTGTATTTTCCTCGTGTGGAGTGAATGGGGGGCTCTTCCCCCTTCCTTTTTTGCTATAATTGCTTGGATTAACCAATCTCTCAGTTTTCTGAGTTTCATGCTCAGCACAGACACTAACTTATTTGCTTTCTTTTCAGTCTTGTTTGACTCCATCGTGGGTGGGATTTAAAAAAATATGGAAGCTTTCCCTATGGAGTGGGTTTATGAAAGCAGTTTTAGCTGCGTCATTGGAGCTTTTTAGGAGATCTGCACCTTGGCCTTTTTCTCAGAACAAAAGCTTGTCATTCTTTTGTTATAGCTTAAAGTCTGGGAAATAATGGTTTTCTGTTTGCTTTTTTGTAGGAGTCTAAGGAGAATCAAAGCTTCTTTATTATTTACTAGCTATCTAGGTCTGCATTAAAACCCTTGCTCAGTCTGTCAGTTTTCTCACTGACGTCAGTGAGGCCAGAATTTCACCTCTGCTTTTCCCTGAGGGAGAGAGTCTGAAAGTGGCAACACCATTTTGTGATATGCAAACAGAAAACTCACATTTGAGATTCTCAGTAAGGTGCAAAAGGTGTTACTCTTTTTAAGTTTTTAATACATTGCTTTTTGTATTTCTAGGTCATGAATTACGGCCTGATTCATTCTCTGGTGGCATGGATCTTTATGGAGAACAAAGACATTCCTATAGATCCAGGTCAGGCATGGAGTCTCCTAGATCTCCTGTAAACTTTCAACTGAAGTACGTTTTATTTTAGATTATTATTCTCCGTCAGACACTGTTTAACTAAATGAAAGCATCAGTGTTTACTGCTAAGGTTTGTAATCTTCAGTGCTGTAAGAATTAACTTTTTTTGTAAGGATATATAAAAAATTACGTCTCAGGCATTCAGTGTGTGATTACTCACCACCTGATTAAGGCCAAAGCTCGCACACTTCTAAAGATTGGCTTCCATCATGTTCTCTGGAACTGGTGGAGATCCTGAATGGAGCTGTTACCTGCACTTGTAGAGTCTGGGCTTTGCGACCAAGCAATCCTGCCCACCCGGCTGGCTGGCAGCAGTGTGGTGTGGGGATGGGCTGCTTCAGGTGCCTTCAGCCAAAAGAAGGGAAAAGCAGGGTCACCTGGTTACTGTGGGCTGGGAAGAATTGCTGTGGCATTGTGACCAGAGCGTGGGTGGAAGCTGCTTTGCAGCTCCACTGCCTGTTCTTGTTCAAACAGTTTTGGTTTGTTGCCCTGAGCTGTGATATCAGAGGTATCAGTGAGTCAGATGCCAGTGAAACTGGGGAATTTTTCATCAAGGGCAATGTTTTCATGGGTGCCATCAGCCTTTGATGAGCTTATATGAAGTTGTGAGCTCAGGTTTTCACTGAATATCAGATTCTAGCCATTTTGGTTTTTCATTTCCATGTAAACCACCTGACCAATTATATAATCTTAGTTTGTGAAGACCATAACAGTTTACGTGGAACAAATCTTTAATATGTTTTAGCCACTGTTGGCTTTTACGTATAGAGAGTAATGGCAAGAGGCAGAATCCTGTGAAGATGCTGGTGTCCTTGTTCACACAAGCTTAATAGAAAAGCAAACTTCTACCTACTGTGGCTTCTGCTGCAGTCTCAGTAGGAATTTGCTGGTCAGTCTTTGTCCCAGAGAAATGCAGCAGCAAATCAAGTGCAGTAGAAAGAAAAGACAGAGCGGTTTCTGTGGGGGAGGTAGTGCGATGGCTAAATGACAGGGAGATGAAATGGGTATGATGTAGTGACTGCCACATGGGCAAGCCAAGGGACATGCAGGACAGGCCATAAGGTATCCCTACCTACAGTATTTTGCTGTGTCTGCTATTTTTACTTGGAATCGCACCTTTTGATAACACGTGTGTTCCTCTGCCCTAGGTTCCACGGGATGCACGCTGATTTAAACCCAGTCTCTTTCGCCTGTTCCCAGCTGCAGAACTACGACCCCGAAAGAGCTCTGACAGATTACATCAATCGGCTGGAGGCACTACAGAAGAGACTTGGCAGCGTGCAGTCAGGTAAGGGCTCGGGTAGCCCTTCTGTGGCTCCTGGGGAGCACAAGGCAGGCTTCCAAGTGTGTGCTGGTTCTCTCAGAATAACACACAAACGACATAACAAACAACTTTGATTTTAGGCATTTTCAGCCTTAAGAAGCATTTCTGAGCTGTAGCAAAAATCTCATTAAGAAGATTGTAAAATTGTTTGAAGAGAGACATACATGTGTGCTTTAATTATAGATTTTGAATTTATTGGTAACACTTTCAGTGATTTCTAACAAAAGTGAAGCAAGGATTCAGTTGGTATCTCACTAAGATTTTAACCTATATGGAGAAAAATATACCCAGAAGACTGGGATGTGGAAGTACAAGGGGAATTTCTTCTACCACTCTGACTACAATAGTTACAGCTGCTTTGTCCCATAGATTATGGCAGTTTTTGTGTTGCAAAAGGAATACATCAAGAAAATTTTAAGAATAATGGGATTAAATTTATCAAACTTGATTTTTGAAGTTACTGTGTTGGTCTTACTTCAGAAAAAAAATGCATCATTTGTGGAAATTTTGTTCTTAAAAGACCTGACCTTTAAAAGTCCCTTCCAGCCCAAACTATTCTCTGATTTCCCATGTAAAATCTTTCATGCTTATTCAGCTGAATGTCATTGGTGCATCTTCATATACTTGTTCTAAGTAGTCTTGATGAAAATTTTTCTCCATCTTACAGGTTCAACTTCATACACTCAGTTGCATACCGGTATGAGAAGATAATAATATCCTTCAACATCTCCATCACTGGCAGTGATGCTAACAGATTGCCTTCTGTAAATCTGTGCTCTTTCCATGCTTTTGTATAATGTGTATATTGTGGGACCAATATGAACACAGCTATACGATTGTATACAGTTCCATCCTGGCACACCCACACAGACTGGGATTTATGTATGTAGGCACTTTGTGTTCATGAAAAAAAAAACCCCAAAAAAATCTCCAAACAAAAAACCCCCCAAAATTCCCCTAAACCCAAACCAAGAAAACCCCACCATTAAATTACATGTATATTTGTGGAATGCTAATTTAAATGATTAACTTATGAAGTGTGTATTTATGAAAAGGGTGCGAAGATGAAACTTGTGTATTAATTAAATTGAGCTACATTCAGCAAAGTTTACTTGCACTTTTTCTGGCAAGGCTACTGAAATTACATTGACTCTCGTAATATTTGCTACTGGCAGTGCAGACAGAATATCACTTGTAGAGACCTATTTTTGTAATGGTAGAAGTTTTGAATTTTATGGGTATTTTGTCAAAGTACTGAAATAAAGATGACTTCATGCTTCTAACTGTGTTCAAGAACCGCTCCCTTATTCACACAGAACAGGTTGCTCCTGCCTGTGCTCCTCTGGCTTGTAGTGACTGCAGCTTTACCTCTTACAGATTCCAGAGAGAAGGACAGGTATAAACCTGTTGTCTGCAGACCCTGGTCACATCTGACAGGGCTGGAAGAGAAGATCGTGCACTCCCTCAGCTGCCACCACTGCTAGAAACACAAGGTTTTCTTACAGTTACAGGAGTTCAGACCAGGAAAGACTGGACAAAGCCCTGGCTACACTGAGCACTGGTGAAGGTGCGAGGGAGCTCTCGGCATGACCAATTCAAGACAGAAAGTTACTTTATTACAAATTTACTTACGAAAATTTTTCAAAAAGAACTGACATGGTTGAGCACAGAAAACTTCCCCAAAAGGTTTGTTTATAAATTTAATTCAAAATTCCTTTGAGCCAGAGCTCATTACCATTTATAATCACCACTCTTGAACCAAACACCATTAAACAATCCTGCATGATTGGTACGTCAGTACCAACCTGGACAACATTCAGCTATTTTACTTAATTTGTGACCTTTTTGTACACAAACATGGTATTTACAAAATTCATGTTGTTTGTATCATCATATTGTTACTTCCACACTTTACATCAAGCTTCCAGACATCACTATTTTCAGCACTTTTTTAGAGAATTATTTGTTGCTTTCTGAACCTAAGCATTTTACAACTACTTCAAGTTAGACATTTAAATGGCTTATTCTTGAAAAGGCTTACCTGTGAACATTTTGTACTCTTCCTACTACTTAGCTGTAAAGTAACATTTTGTTAAATCAGCCAAGACAATTCCTCACTTGCTTGGAACAGAAGCATAAATGCCAAAGAAGGCCACCACCAACTACATTCCCCTGTGGTTCCTGTTCCCTGCTGGATTTACTGTAATTGGGTACTGAGGCAAGGTATGCAGCCTTGCCCCTTAAGTTATCTGGGGAAAGTAATCTTCAATTATTTTTCAAAAGCGAAGAGTTCCACTTGCAAAAACTACTTATTTCTTCATTAAAGAGCTGGCATGCACCTTAAAAGTGTTACACCAATAGAAAAGACACTTCTGCTTTAAAAACACAATGAGAAAGTTGTAGAACAAACAATTACACACAGTAGCAGTAAATGGTGGGGGTGAACAAAATAGATGCAAAAAAAACTTTGCATTTGGTAGATTACTTTTGCTTTCCTAACAGCAAATGCAACAGCTTCCATTTGCCACTCATTCTGTCACAATTTCATTCAAAAGTCTGTTAGTTCAAACAACTTAAATAAGTAAGGTTTTAGCACCAGAATTTACAGTGACCTCCGCTTATATCCGATAACGGGGTTATTAGGTGTGTGTATCATTGTTGTATAATTTATAGTTGGAAAGTAGTCATTGATGAGATCAAATTCATACAGACGGAGCAAAGTAGACCAAATAGTCTTAATCTGAACATAAGCGAAGTTTTCTCCAATGCAGCGATGACGGCCTAGAGAGAAAGCAACAAAATGCAGTTAGAATATTTTGTTATTAAATTTCCTTTGACAACCAGCTACTTTTATGCAGACAGTAGTTGCCCCTTCCTAAACAATCCGAGTCTCTGATGCTGCACATACCCCATTCCATAAGTCCATTCATATCTTAGTTTTCTAAGCTGTCACTGTCATAAAACAGACAGGTGAGTGGAATGAAATGGTGTTGTTCTCTCCCCACTAGAAAGCATTAATTTATGTACCAGCAAAGAAATGTTTGCAACACCAAGAAATGAGATCAGTCCTAACCACAGTGTGGCAATAATTTCAAACTCTTCTGGAAGTTGGGACTCTGCAGATTTCTGCTCTGCCTAAAACTGACTTTGTAATACCAGGTTTACCTTGACTTGAAAAGATTTAAGTCAAATATGATGCATGCTGGCCTAAAGATGTGTTTTATTACTGCTCTGAGTGATACATACAGCTATGACTAACGCAAAACTATTAAGTCTTTTAACAGCCCTTTCACAGTATGAAAACTTTCAGGCAGAAACAGAAAGAAAAAAATCTCTCCCCAGCTGCTCCAGTGTGGAGAGGTGCTGTAGGATGTGACCAGTATGAGCCACCTCAGCACACCCTCGCTCAGGAACGTGCTCATTGTCTTACTCACCAGCACCAAATGGAATGTATGCAAATTTCTCTCCAGCTGCTGGGTTTTCTTGGAGATACCGGTCAGGCTTGAAGTCTAGAGCATTATTCCAGGAGTCTCTGAGTCTGTGGTTAACAGTGGGAGATACACAGACCTGATGGCCAGGGGGAATATTGTATCCAGCAACAGTCTACAAGAGAAGAGACAAGACCTCATACATCACAAAATGTCTCCTTTTTGTTTTTCTTTTTTTTAAAGGCTTACCTGAAGTGCTGCATCATGAGGTTTAAATTTCAAAAGAGATTTTGGTTAATTGTGTTTAAAGTTAATGCAGCCTAACACTTTCTCTCTTATTTGTACAGGGCACAGTGTTCAAGTAGTTCAGGAATCTTTCAGTTGCTTTAATAAGGCTGGCAATTCTACAGGAGGTTTTGAAAAAAAATGAATGAACTTAACATTTATTGAAAGTCTTTGTTATTGGAGGGACATCATTTAAAAAAATTATTTGACTTAGTGCCTTATTTGTAGAAACAGCAAGTTTTCTTTCAGATTTACCTAAGTGCATGCCAAATTTTTCCATGACAGCTATTAAAAATACCTGGCAAACAAAAATAGCTTTAAATGGTGGCACCAAACTAAGCTTAAGACTGATAGCTACAAGAAAGGGTCAGTTTTGCTGCATATGGCTGTCCCTAGGTCCCCCCAGAGCCTGCCCTTCTTCAGGCTGAACAAACCCTGTTCCCTCAGCCTCCCACCACAAGTGCAGTCCCCTACCACCTTGGTTACCCTCTGCTCGCTTCACTACATCAACATTTAGCTTTCTGGGGGCTGGAGGGGTCCAAAATCGGACACAATTCCAGATGAAGGTAACAGATACCAAGTTTGACATTATTAATTGCTTTCCTCAACTCTGGCTACGCTACCACTGACAGAACCCCAGGGTACCATCAGCTTTCTCCCTGCCAGCAAACACTGCTCACCTGTGTTTCCCTGTGCCAACAAACACTGCGCACTTGTGTTTGCCTCTGCCAGCCAAGATACCTCTGATCTGGCCTGTTCTGCTGCAGTAAAGTTAGCTCCAAAAAGTGTCCTCACCTGGGGAGTTCTGGCCATTCTCATCATGGTCATTATAGGAGGTCTAAGCCTTAAGGTTTCTTTTAGACAGCGATCCAGCAAACTGAGATCCTTGAGCTGAAAATATAGAGAAAATATCAAAATATAGCCAAGTTTATTCAACACAAACAAAATGCTACTTTATACCATTTAAAAACAAATTAAAAAAGAGAGAGTAAACAGTACATATTTCCATGGACTTTATGAGCTACATTTCTTTTTTTCAATTTGATTCAATTAAGAAGGAAAAAGACCTCTAACTAGTGGAATCAAATACAACTAGTTCTCACTAATCTGTCTCACAAGTGTTTTCTGTTGCCTAATTAAAGAACAAGGTCACAGAGCATCACTTTCCTTAGTGGGAATATGAGGATCTTCCTCCTCTACAGAAGTATAATTTCTTAAATAGACATAGAAATTGTAATTTCATTAATGAACACTGATGAAAATAACAGTATCAAGCTGAAAATTTACTTGGACAAAAGACAGGAGGAGATGTACTGGCAAACAGTGTTACCGCAGAATGACTGTGCCAATTATTATTCTATCACAAAGCATATGACTATGTTTCATGTTTGTTGATTTTTTAACTTTTTTTTTTAAAATAAGCATTTAAAAGTATAAAAAAAATCCATCGGGAATAGTGTAACATACAAACCTGGTCGTAAGTTAAGGGTGGCAAGTCATCGCCACAAACTGCTTTCTGTTCTGCATAGCACTGTTCCTGGATGGGTTTGTCTCTGGCAAGGAAGAAGCCAAGCCAGGCGCTGGTGGTGGAGGATGTGTGCTGCCCCGCGAGCAGCAGCCCGATCAGCATCCCAGCAATCTCATCGTCTGTCAGTGGGCGGCCGTCCCTACATCAAAGGGAGTTATGTTACAGCTTCATCTGGTCATGTTTTCACAGTTACAGCAGCATTTACAAACTCTTCTGATGTACTTCTTTCTCCTTCTACTCTTCTGTTGCCTACCCTAAATGGAGTGGCAAAAGATCTAGGGGTAAGCAGAAGGGAGGATAGAGGGAGAGAGACTTTTTAGGAGCCTCATTCCCCAACAGCCAGCAGAGAGAAAGGAAGTAATCTCAGCAACCTCGTGACCACTGATGAAAATCTCAGAAATCTGAATAACCACTGACAAGTAAAGTTATAAAGCTGTTTTCAAGAACACAGCTAGGACCAACTGCTGGCAACAAAACCAATTCAGAACATTAGGGAATATTTCTTGGGGCTCTGGTAAATAGTTTTAACTAAAGAGCTTGAAGCTAAACTAAAATACCTATAAACAACAAGTCTTCAAATGCTTGGCTTACTTGTATGAAGCATCAAGTAGAGTTTGGAGCATGTCATCCTCCTTTTCCTCAGACTTCCGACGTTTCTGGATAACCTTGTAGAAAATATTCTTTATTTCTCTGTGTGCTCGATCTCGACGCCTGTGACGCAAAAACACTTCTATTAGCAACTTTATACATAAAATGCTTATGAGGATTTATTGGGATGTCTGGAATAGCATAGAAACAAGAAATGGTGTGGTGGGGGACAATCCAAACAACAATGATGTTTAGATAAAATACTTAAGTTGCTTCATCTGTAATTGCTGGTACCTGAAGCTCGGCAGAGGCAGCCAACCTGGCAGAAGCCAGGCAGCGTGAGTAAAACCCCCGTCCAGGTCGGCATACAGCTGAGCCACCTTCTCATTCAGCAGGCTTCTGATTTCTTTCCCATGTAAGCAATGACTTGCTGTCAAAATTATAAGTTCTGACAGGGCTTCGAACAGGTCTGAGGAAAGATTTGAAAAACATTACTGAAGATGCATCTCGGGTGAGATGTTATGTTTTACAGGCTATTCTTCATTTTTATCTTGTAGAATACAAAAATAAGTAACTGGACACAGATAAGTAAGTTAAAATAAAGGTTTAGATTGTTTTACTATGAGAAAACATCCAATTTAAAATTTCTATGTGTCTATCACTTGTCTCTTCAAAAAACTTTTTAATCAGATCACTGATTTCAACACCTTTTCTCTAAGGTATCTCTTTCTAGAAATTATTTTAGCAGAGCTAGTAATTCTTTCAAAGCAAGCCATGCATTGTGAGCTCAATCCTTAATAAATATAAGTGAAATCACACAAAAATTTAACCCTGAAATCCAAAGCCATGGGAAACCAGTTAGTTGTGCTGCTCACTGAGTTACTTTTATATAGTAGTATTTAGACATTTAAATATTAAATTATATACTACCATGTTATTAACTATATTACATATATATTAAATACTTTCAAAATATTTCAATACATTAAATGTGATATATACATTTTATGTATTTAAATATAAATACATTTGCTTAAATAAATAATATTTCTGACACCGTTATGCAACTGGGGGCTTGCAACAATGGTGATGGTGTATCCCAGGCCAGCTGGGAACGGGGTGAAATAAACAAAGAATTTCACTTAGATCACTAATCTATCAATATCAGCTTCGAGGATGCAGTTTTTCAGTGTAGAAGGTCCCTGAGCTAAAATCTCCAACAAAGGCTCTGGGGAGTCAGAGCAGCAGTTTTTCCTAGGGACTAGGAAGTGATATCATGCAAAAGAAGCACAAGAGGTGCACTGTCTATGAGCTGACTAAGAAAGCAAAACTAAGACAGTTCTTCCTTCCTTTCAGTAATTTTCTGAGCAGTTTTATTCTCCAATAGCCTTAAATTTTATTAAAAAAACACCAAACCTGTATATTGTTTCTTCTGATGTTCAGTACACTTCTACCTATGTAATGTATTTTTTTAATATTGCACTACATCATTTACAAAAACATAATGCATTGACCTTAATTCCTTCCCAGAAAATAGGAGGAAAAACGCATCTGATATTGCTTACTTTTCTCTCCACTCTCTCCCCATGCTTTGAAATACTCCTTTGTTTCCTCTTCAATCACAGATACATGCTGCTTAAACTGGGCAATGTTTAGCCCAGTTTTGAGCATCTTCTTCTGTTCCAAAAATATCTAAAAGAACAAAGACAGAAAAGCAATCAGTACAAGGATCATCATACTAATGTAATTGAAACTTATTAGCATTTGTACTATAAGAACAACCAGAAATAAATAGGGATTATGATTAGGACTGTAAAGTACAGCAGATACCCAAATTTAAGTAATAGGCAATACTCTGTTTTTCATCTTCTTTGTGTTTTAAGCAACAGTTTAGAAACATCAAGTAAAATAATGGCTCAAAAGAGCTGCAGTTCTTTCTTTTGTACTACCAAAACAAAAATTATTTTAGTATCTTTATTATGCTTTCTCCCTGAAGACAGAGGACGCATTCAAGGCTGAAACACCCTTTAGATATTCACAAACACAATGAGGCCTGTCCTTGCAAAGTCTGGATTCAACCAGTATTCCTTGTTATGTGGCCTACCTGTTTTCTCTCTCCCTCCTGTCTTTCCTCAGGCAGTCATACTTTACCCCTGGGACTAGAGATGACCCTTTCTTTTACAAAGCCCTTCTTTCTCACTGCCCAGGAAGTCAGACACAGAAGCAGGAGGCAAACTGCTTCCTAGGAAAACAGTGAGCTTCACACCCTTCTCACCTCTTCCTCTTTTACTTTGTATGGACTCATAGCTAATAAATCTACTGGTGAAAAGCCCTTTGTCAGATGAGAGCCTTTCAGTGAATTGACAGGACATCGACTCAGAAAATTAGTCATGTGATTTTTAAGCCCAAATTATGAATGAGGTATCTGTCCTATAGATCTGCACTGTACCGGGAGTAATAATACACCAAAAACTCCCTTCCCACCAAGGGCTCTGCATGTACTATAAAGCTATTCACAGAACAAAAAAACAAAAACAAAGGTTACTTCCTAGAAACTTCTGGTTTGAGAATGCAGTGGGGACTGCAGCAGTCTGTCAGAGGGTTACACATGCCACAGAGCAAAGAGACCTTTTCCCCTGCAACATGCTAGCCAATCTCCAGCTTGATGGAGACAGGAATGGCACACAGGAGTGAACACATCCTCTGCCAGTTCAGCTCCCCTCAACAGGAAACTATCTACAAGAGGCTTGGAGGGTATGAGTAGATACACTTATCAATATGAATCTCTATATATAGACTATGCACATTAACAACTACCAGAATCACTGGTAAATAAACAACTTATTCATTTTCAAGAGTAAGGGGTGGTTCTTCTAAACATGTGACTGAAAGTCACTGTCAGAATGAACAGACACTTAGCAGCTTAAGCAGACAGAAGAGAGTCTCAAAAGACAGTTAGGGATGATCCATCCATTGTAGAATGCCAATGAAATTTTCCATGGCTCTCTAAATGCCTTCCCATTAGATGTCTGAAATGAAATGGTGGTGATAACACTATGCAAGAAATCAGCTCACCTCTAGCAGAATGCATTCTGGCCACAACCAGACACATCTACCTCCAAAAAGGGAAACTAGAGATAATCAGTGTAAATCAATAATAAAGCCCCTGCAACTCCTCACTATAGAAAAAAAAGTAATTTGGGGGGGGGAGGGGAAGGCAATTTCTTTGTGGGAAACGGACAATTTTCTGAGGAACCTGAATCTGCAGAGATAACAAGGAAAACCAGTCCTTCTGGTATCAGAAGTATAAATTAAGTAGACTTATCCACAGACGCCCAAGGTTTATTGAGTAATATGAAAAGATAAATCTCTTGACTAAAGCAGAACTCAAACACATTCTAAGGGGATAAAATCCCTAGGGTAACTCTATAAAAGGACCTCATTTCAGAAAAAGGGAAAAAAAAGCTGTATATGGTGGACTTTTGGGATAGGTTCTAATCATCCCTATACACCTGAGGTACATAGTTGTAAAAAATGCCCACTTGCAAGGAGCTTACAGAAAGTTCTATAAAACTCCCAATGGATGAGATTAGATCCCATCAAAGAACAATCCCTTGAATGAAGACAGACATCCAAATCCACCCACAAACTGTAGAGCATGAAAGCAGAAGTCCAAGCAGCTGTAACAAGTGGGCAAACTTTCAAAGAATTAAGGACAAATGATCACCTTTCCATTTCAAGGAGACATCCTGTGACATTCAGAATCCAAAGAAAAAGCACAATGCAGTGAAAATCTGGCCAACTTAGCAGTCTATGTGTGATTCACAGGCACTTTTCTGGAGATAGTATACACCAGAGAAGAAGATATACCGCAGAGAATGATGCACCCTCTACACTCCAGCAGCTGCAAAAGGGATTCACAACTCCATTCCTGGCTTCTTGAGGAAGACCTCCAACTATTGGAACTGGTAGAAACAAGTCTGTTAGAATGCCCCCACTTGTGCAAGAGGCCTCCTAGGACACAAGAAACAATTTCCTACTTGCTGTTGTTCTGCTAGTTTCATTCTCAAAAGAATGGGAGGGGCTATGAAATCCATCAAGTGCAAAAGAACCCACGGAACCAATGCTTCCCCCAAACTTTGCCTATCCACTGTTTAATACTTCCTGACAAAGCAGGAGACAACCAAGTTCTCCTTTACTTATTTACAAAGTAACAAGATGTTGGTGGTCAGCTGTATATGAGATTCCCAAAAGAATGAAGTAAGAACAACATACGAACTTTGTGGATCATGGCAAAATGCTGGTGGGGAGGCAGTGAGTAGTGATTACTGCTCCTAAGCCACATAATTGTTAATTGGGTAACAATCACCCAAGCAGGTGGGGAAGAATGAAGAGGCATGCTAAGGAGGAAAAGAACTGATGGTTACAGAAACTATTACCGGTCAAATAATTGGTATTTTTACAAACAAAATCAGGCCAAAACTAAAAATCCAAAGACACAGTATATCACACTGATGTTTCTCCCACCAAACTACTCTGCTGTAAAACAGGCTGTTGATGTCAACATGCACTGAACAGAGAGATTTTTGCCTCAGCAAGACAGACTTTGTGGTGCAAACTGTTAAATTATTACTTCTGTGTCTAGATTTGGCACAGCATTAAATGAAAAGTTATCACTCTAAAACCGTCTCAGAAGAAAAACCTAAAGCTGCTTGGAAAGGAAAAGTCATCTGCAGTGAGTGGTGTGCTGCAAGGGAAAGAAAAAATTACTTACTAGATTTTCCTCTATGATTAGATGGTTTCAAGAACAAAAGATACCATCCGGACTGACAAATGCTGAGGTGGCAGAGAAAGCAAGCTGAACATGATCAGTCTTGATTATCCAAATGAGACTGTCTACCTACTGCAATAGGCCTGAACTGCATATGAACACACAACCCCAGCATGCAGAGCCAAGAGCTCAGGTCTGCCTACTCAGAATTCAAATTACACTGCTTTTCTACTCATCGTGTCTTTACAATACTTACTGCATTAGGGACATCATAGGCAACTCCTTTGCCAAAAACTGGTGTAGTTAAGCGAGAGTACACATCCTCTGCATTCAAATCTTCATTTTTACTATTAAACAGCAGAGCAGCAGCATCACTGCCCAGTAAGTATGTGAACGTCTTGCCAACCATAGTGAAACTGAACACAGGCCCATACTAAGAGAGAAAATAAAAAAGAACAATTTATTTTAAATAAGAAGAACACAAATCATTAAATTCCTATCCCTATGTATGGTCTTCCATAAGCTATCTTCTCTCCTAAGAAGCATCCAGAGATTTAAAAAGTATATAAATATTTTAAACTACGTTTAAATTCTGATCTCAATATACTTATTAGAGATATCTAATGTTATAATGAACACATGGGATCTTGCACATTTTGGAACCATTTATATTAAAAACATAATAAAAGATCAGTGACAGTAGAAAAACTAGCAGGGGGTGACTGCACATACTGTCTCCAGTAATCTACAAATACCATTTCAAAATATTCTAGATTTGGAGTTATGCATAGGTAATTGAGAGAAAATAAGGTTTTAAAATTTAAAAGGCATCTCCAGCAGACCTTCATGCGGAATCTAATTTCATTGGAATTAAGGCTCTACTGACTTAGTTAATTTCTTTTGGGCTCTTACAGTATAAAAACTACTGAGGTTTTATACACCAGCCCTTTTAACATTGGTGAGGCCTTGAAATTCATCAAGTTACCTATAGAGGTGGTCAGCGACATTCCAGCCTGGTCACAGATTAGTAAAGAATGTGATTAAAAGGTACCAATTAAGGCAAGAAGATTCAGCTGTATTACACAAACATATTTTTCACGTGTGCATCACAAGAGAGAGCTCACAAAACTTCTACTCCTTGTCTAACAACAATGTACATAAAAAGATCTGAAGACACCAGAGCCTACTGTACACACTCCATGATAAGTGAGAATGAAATGATTTTAAACAGGCTCCACAGGCAGAGAACCTCACAGATACACAAAAAGATCTTAGCATATGCTCAGCCAGTCACTTGGGAAAACATACTTTGTCGTAAGCGTTTTCCAAAAACTCAATGGGACTTTTTCCAAAGGCGACTGCATGTCCAAGGAAAGGGATGCCTGATGAAATAAAAGGCGGGTATTTCTGAGGAAGAAAGAGAAAAATAATTATTGAATTTTCTTCAGAGTATCACTGAATCATAGAATAACAGAATATTCTGAGCTGGAAGGGACCCACAAGGATCCAAGTCCGGCTCCTGGCCCTGCACAGAACAGCCCCAAGAGTCACACCACGTGCCCAGGAGTGCTGTGCTGTGGCCACTGCCCTGGCTGTCCCAGGGACCAAAAGTCATACATTCACGTCCATTTATACAAAAACTAATCACAGAACAGGCTTCACACGTGTCTGTTTAAACTCTTTCGTGAAAAGACCAATATCGGACAACTGATTATTTCTTTTTTTTTTTTTAAATTGAGCCACATTTGAAAGCAGCAAGGGATAAAAATAAAGTGAATGCGACTGGGCTCCTTGCCGCGGTGCCTCTGAAAGCAGCGCACAAAGAGAAGGCGGTCAGACACGAGACAGCGCTGACGGCTGGTTAAACGGGAGCAGCTCCAGGGGAGGAACGCGTTCCGCAGGGAAGCGGGAGCCTCCTGCCGAGCCCCGCCGGTGCAGCACCCCCGGGAGGGCCCCGGGCAGGCC
>VWZF01004433.1:32523-44696 GCA_013396755.1 Sclerurus mexicanus | reverse complement strand
CTCCAAATCCCCACCTGCAGCTCTCAGCCCTTCCCCAGGCCCAGCCCAGCTCCCCACAGCGCCATGCCATGACTAGGAGCTGCCTCTGAACCACCAGGGAGGGGGTTTGCTGAGCAGAGCTAGGCAAAAGCCCTAATTATAAGGCTGTTAATTGGGTAGAGGTGGTACCTGGGCAGCCAAACCCCTGAGGGGTGCTGGCTGCGCTGCTCCCAGGCTGAGCTATTCAGGAGAGTCCGTCAGAGCCCTGATGCCTTTTCTCTTTCTTGCTCCTCTGTCTCTCCTTCCATGGGGTTTTCTCTGTTTTAACCATTTCCTTTTCCACGTTGACTCTCCATTTTTAATTCCCACCATGTGCCAACACCTCTGGGGTGTGCTCGGTGACTCCTCAATTCCCCTGTTCCTTTTCTCTCCCTTCCGTCAAAATTTGTGGTGTATTTTTTGTGTTCTTGGGGCTCCCAACTCCCTGACTCACCCTGGATTTTAATTGGCCATTTCCATTCATATGCATCACTTTGTGGTTCCTTTCCTGTGGTGCCTCCCATAATAACTCATTGGTCTGTGCTTAATGTCTTTTTGTTTAATTACGGCTTGGTTTTTATCCATTATAAACCTCCTTCATGCTCTTTATTTTTTTTATGCTGCTTTTTTTCGTCCCTTCCCCACCTCTCCCAAATGCACCCGGCCCCGCTGTGACGGTGTCCCGGTCCCTCTTCCTTCCTTCTCTCCCTTGCTTGTCCCACTCATGACAAATCCTGCAGGTTTTTATGGGCTGGATGAATCTGACCTCGACAAGGTTTTCCACTTGCCTACAACCACGTTCATCGGTGGAAATGAGTCGGCTCTTCCGCTCCGGGAAATCATCCGTAGGCTGGAGGTGAGGAGGGCAGAGGTCTCTGTGCAACCCGGGGTGGGGGCAGAGCAGCTGCCTTTGGAAAGGCCCTGGGCCAGCCTGCAGAGTTTTTAAGATTTTCACTTTGGGAACTGCTTCTCAGCTCTTGCCCTACTTGTAGGAGCTGCCCTGAGTTACCTGCTCTGCTCTGATCGCCTCCAGCTTCCTGCTGCATTGCAGCAAGGCACTTGGTGTGCCCGAGGTAGAGCAAACCCCAGGCAACTAGAAATTGCCTTTTTGGGAACCTCTCTAGCTGTGCTTTCCACCTTGAAGCAGTAGCTGGTGCTGGGAGAGCACAGGAGCAGGCTTGAGGCCAGTGATCCCCTCCTCAGGCACTGCTGCTGTCCTTTATGGGGGTCCTTCAGAGCATCTTGGTGCAGGTTTGAGACTCCTGAGGCTGGGGCTTCCAGCTCATGCAGCTGGTTCCCCTCTCCTGCCAAATTTCCTGCCGTGCCGTGCCTGGGCTGAGTGCAGGTGGCTCTCGGGTATGCTGCAGCCTGCTCAGGTGGTCCCTGCTGAGACAGGTTGACCTTGGAGGAAGCAAAACTGTGTCAACATCTTAGTTCAGCTGCAGGAACGGGCTCCTCATGCGCTGGGGGAGGTTTTTCTGCTGATTCTCCCCTGCCGTCTGAGGTGGGATTTTGGGCTGCTCCCAGGTGATGCTGCCAAGTGGGGAAACCTCTCCTCTGAGGTGGGTGGAAAGGACTTGAGGGGCTGATCATGGGACCCACAGAGAAGGGGAATTAAACATCTTGATGCTGTGTCATGTGCAGGGTCCAAGCTGCCTTGCAGCATCCCAGAACATCCCCTGTCGCATCCTCTTTCCTGGGAAAACAACTCAAACAAGGCTCCTAAAGCAGGGCTGGCAGCTGAATGCCCCCAGGGCCCCCCTCCAGCTGCTGGGCGTGAGGATCCATGTCTCTGCTGGCACAGGGGGGCTCTTTGGCTGAAAGGGAAAAGGGCAAACCGAATTGCTCCTGGCCCTGTGATCCATTTTGGGGGGGGTTGAGGTGCTGAAGCCCTGGCTGCTCTCCCACGGCCCTTGTTTCCCCGTCGGAGCAGATGGCATACTGCCAGCACATTGGCGTGGAGTTCATGTTCATCAATGACCTGGAGCAGTGCCAGTGGATCCGGCAGAAGTTCGAGACCCCGGGCATCATGCAGTTCACCAACGAGGAGAAGCGCACGCTGCTGGCCAGGCTGGTCCGCTCCACCAGGTACCCCAGGGGGGGTTGGCTCCTCACCTGCCCAGGGAGGTTTGCTCCCAGCCCCAGGCGTCACAGTCACCAGCTGAGTCACGTCTTGACATCATTTTGTCGTCATTGGCTTTAACGAGCAGGGCGTCAGCAGCGAGCTGCTGGCCTGGCAGGCTCAGGTGCTTGGCACGCAGCCTGAAAATGTGGATGGTCCTGAAAGAAAAGGTTTAAAAATAAAGTTGAAGTGCAGCAGGGGGGAGCGGCCATCAGGGCTCTGGGAGGATGCTGGAGTGACTGGGAAGGCTGTCGTGTGCTGCGTGGTGCCAGCTGGAGCATCACTTGGTGTTCTGGCTCCCTTGGTGCCGTCTGTATCTTCCTGTGGTTTCTGCCCTCGGCTGTAGCCCTGGCACTGATCCCTCCCTCCCTTTGCCTTCCAGGTTTGAGGAGTTCCTCCATCGGAAATGGTCGTCAGAGAAGCGTTTTGGTCTGGAGGGATGCGAAGTGCTGATCCCTGCCTTAAAGACCATTATTGATAAGTCGAGTGAGAAGGGAGTGGATTATGTGATCATGGGGATGCCCCACAGGTAATCTTGCCTCAAGCTGTGGTGGTGCCTGGCACGGGTAGGACAGAGGGGCATGCTGCCTGTTGCCAGGGTGTGGGACTGGAGGGCACACTGGTTTCTGCCATCACCTAACTGGTCTTGGCTGGTGACAAACCTCAGCTCGAAATCTCAGGCCTTGCTGCTCTCTGCTCATCATGGTCTTTCCAGCTTGTTTGTAAATTCATCTGGAGGGGGGTGGTGGCGTGAGGGCAGAGCTGGAATCCTGCTGGAATCCCAGCCCGCTCTGGGGCAGCTCGACAGGGATGTTGGATGTGGTGGCAGCCAAACCATCCCTGTGCTGCGGGGTCTCCAGGCTCCTTTTAGGAAGCCCCCATGCCTAGGTGACCCCACAGCTGTCACAGGAGGTGTGCTGAGGGGGTGGCAGCTCCCCATCAGCACTTGATGGCTGCCAGCAGCGGTCTTGCTTTTTCAGGGGACGCCTGAATGTTCTTGCCAACGTCATCAGGAAAGAGCTGGAGCAGATCTTCTGCCAGTTCGACTCCAAGCTGGAGGCTGCTGATGAGGTGAGCTCCTCCCCTGCCTGCAGCAAGCTGCTGCTGCCTGTCCCTGCACAGTCCCTGGGGGCTGTGACTGTATTGTGTCACCTCTTCTGGTGTCACTCGGTAGCATTGGTGTTGTAAGGATTTCCAGCACACCCAGACAACGGGAGCCTTTGTGTAGGTGCCAGTGCTGGTCTGTCCTTGCCTGTCCTGGGGGTGATGGATGCCCTGGGCACTGCCAGTGTCTCCAGCATGGGCAGGTTGTCAGTGGCTCTCCAGGGCTCCAGGAGCTCTGGGGTGGATGCCGAGGTGAGGGGAAGGGGGCTGGGAGCAGAAGTTGGTTTGTGCCCTTGCAGCAGTGCCTGGTCCCCATGTGGGGCTCTAAAGCAGCTCCAAAAGCCCCAAGTTTCAAATTGCTTGTACCACAGTCTCTGTCACTGCCATGGACTCGTGCTCCAAAGCTTCAGCATGATAATTTGGGATGATTTGGCTTTTGAGAAGATGGGCTGGGCTGGCTTGATCCTGCCATGACCTTCAGTGGGGTTTCAAGGTGAGAAAGCAGCAGCCTGTGGCCTTGAGATGCTCTGATGGGGAACCTGGCACATATTGGGAACAGTGAGCATTACCTGTTCTCCAGGGTCTTCCCCCAACCCCCATTCTTGCTTCATCCCCTGTGCCTTCAGCTGTACCCAGGAGGGCTGGATGCATCTCTGAAGTTGATGGTGGTTTGGCACCTGGAACAGGCTTTCCTGGGTGCCAGGTCAGCTCCTGCAGTGACTGCCTGCTGTGTCCTACAAGTGCCTCCAAAAACTGTCCCCCTCTTCCAGCCTTGGGGTCAGCACTGCCCTGCCTCAGGTCTCCTTCCACATCCCCAAAGCCGCTCCTGCTCCTGGAGGTGACTGTCCTCTCCCTTCCCTCAGGGCTCTGGTGATGTCAAGTACCACTTGGGAATGTACCACCGGCGGATCAACCGCGTCACCGACAGGAACATCACCCTCTCTCTGGTGGCAAATCCTTCTCATTTGGAGGCAGCTGATCCCGTTGTTCAAGGCAAGACTAAGGCAGAGCAGTTTTACTGTGGGGACACAGAGGGGAAGAAGGTGAGTGGTGCTCAGACAACGTGCAGTGAAGTGGCCCGGGCTGGATGTGCTTTGGTGTGGATTGGCTGTTGGGAAAGTGAGGAAACACGGCCGGTTTTTGTTTGCTGTGCCCCTGCTGTCACCCTGCCTTTGCTCCCCCATCCTTCCCCACTGACTTTGGAGGTCATTTTGGGAGGGCCTTACCCAGCCTAAGCTCCCATTGCTGCTTCCTCCATCTCTGAACCGACTAAGGTGGTCTGTGGGTGCAGATGCACAAACTCCTGATTGGAAAGAAGGGACATGAGGGGAACTCCCAAAAGGCAATCCAGGCACCACAGCTTGAGGGGCTTGGCAGTAGGATCTAAATGTAACCAGGGAGAATCATTCCTGGGTCTGGGAAAGCTGGAGCTGGCAGCAGGAGGCAGCTCTCCACACCCTGGTGGGGGAGAGGCTGTGTGGGGGGCTCTTTGCCATGTGATTCATCACAAACCTGTTTCCCAGCACCAAGAAGTGGAAGGGTGAGATCCAGAGTGCCTCCCTCCATCCTACACCCCAAGGGCTGGGTATAAATAGACAGACCCTGTCCTTGCCTGGCAAGTGGTGTCCTCAGCCACCCCCTGGGATGGTGGCAAAGTAGTGGCACTGGCACTGGAGCCAGCTCCTGGCCCATGGGGCTGCTGGGCTGAAAGCTTGGGGTGAAAGGGTGCTACTCCCTTCTTGCAGCAGTGAGCAAAAGGCTTTGCTCTGGGATGTGTGTGTTTGGGAATGGGACTCACTGCCCAGCCAGGGTGTACTGGGTGTCATCCTGCTGCCTGCTCAGGGTGCCCCGAGGGTGCTGCCCTTGCCGGGAGGGGACTGGTGGCCACAACCTTTCCCCAGCCATGGCTGGCTCCACTCCCACCCCCTGGGAAATCATTGGATGCGTTGATGAGCTGTTCCATGTCCTTTCTGGGATGCTGAAGGCTCATGGGGATGAGAGCTGGACCCTTCCTGGTGGTGGCCTGCCCGCTGTCCCTGCTGACCACCATGGCTTCCCCTCCCCCAGGTGATGTCCATCCTCCTGCACGGAGATGCTGCGTTTGCTGGGCAAGGCATCGTGTACGAGACATTTCACCTGAGTGACCTGCCCTCCTACACCACCCATGGCACCGTCCATGTCGTGGTCAACAACCAGGTGAGGAGCAAATCCCCTCTGCCCGTGGGTTCCTGGCAGAGCTACCTCCACAGGCTCTGGACTGGGTGGTAGCTGGAACCAGCAGCTGTTTCCCTGCCAATATTCCTGTCAGGAGCTCTAACCTGGGGTGAGCAGGGGGTACCTCCCACCCTGCTCAGCAGCAGCAGCTTTTCAGCCCAGTGTGATGCAGAGGTGATAGAACCTGATGCTCAGCATGTAAGGTCACAGAGAGCTGATCCCTTCTGCCCCCATGGAAACCAGAGGCATTTCACAGGGACCAGCCTGTCCCTGCAGGTGCAGCAGGTACTGGGATGTGCTGCAGTGCCTGGGCACAGGAGATGGGCAGGCTGTGCATCCCCAGCTCGGCCACAGCTGCCCTTGGAGCTGCGTGGGCACTTCCCCGAGCGGGCAAGGTGCAGCTGCCCTGCGCCGAGCCAGCTGCGACGTCAGCGTCCAGAGAAGGAGCTGCATAGCAGGGCCATGTTCCAAATCCAGCTGGTAACACCGTGCTCCTCCTGCTGCCTCTCACCCACCACAGATTGGCTTCACCACGGACCCCCGGATGGCCCGCTCCTCCCCGTACCCCACCGACGTTGCCCGCGTGGTCAACGCGCCCATCTTCCACGTCAACGCAGATGACCCCGAGGCCGTGGTGTACGTGTGCAATGTGGCAGCAGAGTGGAGAAGCACCTTCCACAAGGATGTGGTGGTGGACTTGGTAAGGAACCCTGAAGCTGGGGCTGGTGGGAGCGCTCCTGAGTCCCTCCTGGGCTGCTCTGCACCCTCCCTCACACAGGGGCAGGGAGCTCCAAGTGCTTTTGGAGCGGTGGGTTGCAGGCAGCTGCATCCCAAGGTTCTTTCCCTTCCTGGCAGGTTTGTTACAGGCGCAACGGGCACAACGAGATGGATGAACCCATGTTCACACAGCCCCTGATGTACAAACAGATCCGGAAACAGAAGCCAGTGCTGCAGAAATACGCAGAGCTGCTGATTTCCCAGGGGGTTGTGAATCAGCCAGAGTATGAGGTACCGTGCCGTGGGGCCTGAAAGGAAAAACTAAAAGTGGCACCTCCGGGGAAAACTGCTTGTGTGGTTCAGAGCTGGGTGTGAGCGATGCGACGGGTGCATTTCTGCTTGTGCTTGTCACCTGAAGGTGTCAGAGTTGTGCTGAGGTTGGGTGAATGCTGCAGACCTTGCAGCAATGGGGTTCAGAGCTGAGGCTTGTCCTTGGGCTGTGCCAGCTCTGAACAGCACAGGAACATCGAGTTCCAGCACTGCCCTGTGATGAGTGTGGCACAGCCGTGCAGCACTGGGCCACTGCAGCACAGCCCAGTCCCAGCAGTCGGGATTGCAGTGGCTGTGGGTGTCTGAGGCAAGTTCCTGCCCCAGTTCTGGGCAGCCCCATGCATGGCAGTGGTTCTGTTGGCCCTGCTTGCCCTGGGACTGCTTTGCAGCATCACTAGGGTCGAACACAAGTTGTCGGCTCAGAGAGCTGCAGGGCTGTCCCCTGGGGCACAGGGGTTGCAGGGGCAGCTCTGCTCTCTCAGGCAGACCACCTCTGCCCCCCAGCACCCTTGCACCGAGCCCCCCAGGCTCAGCAACCTGGTTTGGAGACCCTCTGCTAATGTTTTTCTCCTCCCGGTTCTGCCTTTCAGGAGGAAATTGCCAAGTATGACAAGATCTGTGAGGAGGCCCATGCCAGGTCCAAGGATGAGAAGATCTTGCACATCAAGCACTGGCTGGACTCCCCCTGGCCAGGTAAGCTACTGGAAGCATTTTGGAGGTCCCTAACAAAGCACCCGGCATCTCCAGAGTCATGGCAGTGATTTTCTAATATCTCACCCTGGAGGGGAAGTGGGGTGGTGCTCTCCCCACCCCTGGCATCCCCACCTTTGCTTGAGCTCCTTCCACAGAGCTGGCACAGCTCCTTCAGCGTGGTGACTTTCCTTCTCCCACAGGTTTCTTCACCTTGGATGGGCAGCCCCGGAGCATGACCTGTCCTTCCACTGGCCTCAACGAAGAGGACCTGACACACATTGGTCAAGTGGCCAGCTCGGTGCCAGTGGAGGATTTCACTATCCATGGAGGTAGGATCTTGTGGAAGCTGTGCCAAACTGGGTATTTGTTCCAGAGACACGTGGGATAGGGTTGGGATTTGGCCTGGAGGGAGTGGACCTGGACCTCTTGTACTGCTTCAATATGTGTATGGGCAGTAGGTCTGGGGAGGGGACTGTCCCCCTTTACTCTGCACTGCTGAGACCCTGCCTGGAGCAGATATCCAGCTCTGGGGACCCCAGCACAAGCAAGACCTGGATCTGTTAGAGCAGGTCCAGAGGGGGCCTTGAAAGGGATCCCAGGGCTGGAGCTCCAGAGAGCTGGAGGTGTCCAGCCTGGAGGAGAGAAGACTCCAGGGAGATCTCAGAGCCCCTTCCAGTGCCTGAAGGGACTCCAAGAGAGCTGAGAGGGACTTTGGACTAGGGCCTGGACTGACAGGAGAAGGGGAATGGCTTCACACTGACAGGCAGGGTTAGATGGGATATTGGGAAGGAATTCTCCCCTGTGAGGGTGTGGAGGCCCTGGCACAGGTTGGGCAGAGAAGCTGTGGCTGCCCCATCCCTGGAAGTGTCCACGGACAGGTTGGATGGGGCTTGGAGCAACCTGGGCTGGTGGAAGGTGTCCCTGCCCATGGCAGGGGTTGGACTGGATGATCTTTAAGGTGCCTTCCCACCCAGACTCTGAGCCTACAAGAACTTGTTCACGAGGAAGCTGTGGGTACGGGAAGTGAACCAAAGAGTAACTCTCCTTTGAAGCTCCTTCCCTGCAGTGCTGATTCCTCATCCCTCCAGCAGAGGTTCCTCTGTTCCTCTGCACCGGTCACTTGAAGTCTGCCAGTCCTGGTGCTGCTGGAGCTCCCTCCCGTGCTGGCTACCAACCAACCAACCAACTCCTGTCCTGGCAGGTTTGAGCCGTATTCTGAAAACCCGTGGGGAGATGGTGAAGAACCGGACAGTGGACTGGGCCCTGGCAGAATACATGGCATTTGGCTCCCTGCTCAAAGAGGGCATTCACATCCGCCTGAGCGGCCAGGACGTTGAGAGGGGCACATTCAGGTAAAGCCCTGCTTTTGGAGGCTTTAAAGGCAGTTCCAGCCCTTCTGGAAGGGATCCAAAGGCTGGTGATGGAGTAACACTTCCATAATTTGTAGCCATCGCCACCATGTCCTGCATGATCAGAACGTGGACAAGAGGACCTGTATCCCCATGAACCACCTCTGGCCCAACCAGGCTCCATACACTGTCTGCAACAGCTCCCTGTCAGAGTACGGTGTCCTGGGTGAGTGAGGGGTCTGTGCTTGCTGCCCAGGGTGGTGAGGCTGCTCTGAGAGCGAAATCCAACCCCTTGCTCCTCTAAACGGAGATTAGCTCAGTTGGTTAGAGCGTGGTGTTAATAATGCCAAGGTCACAAATCTGATCCCCATAGAGGCCATTCACTTAACAGTTGGACTCGATGATCCTTGTTGGGTCACTTCCAACTCAGAATACTCTGTGACTCTCCCATCCCTCAGGATTCGAGCTGGGCTTTGCCATGGCCAGTCCCAACGCCCTGGTGCTTTGGGAAGCGCAGTTTGGGGATTTCCACAACACTGCTCAGTGCATCATCGACCAGTTCATCTGTCCCGGGCAGGCCAAGTGGGTCAGGCAGAACGGCATCGTCCTGCTGCTTCCCCATGGCATGGAGGGCATGGTAAGGAATTCCCCCAGCTCACGCTGGAGGCTGGGCCACGGGCAGTGGTGGCAAAGAGCACTGCTCATGGTGTGGCAGTGCCCAGCCTTGGCTTCTTTTGCCTCGTCCTGCACTCACTGTGCCCCTGCTTGGTCCCTGTAGGGTCCCGAGCACTCCTCTGCCCGCCCAGAGCGATTCCTGCAGATGTGCAACGATGACCCCGATGTCTTCCCCGTGAGTGGCAGCCCTGTGGAGCTCAGCCTGGCCCTCCTGTGCCCTGGATCAGGCTGGGCACAGGGCAGCAATACCCGTGTGGCCTTAGCACAGCAGGAGCCCGTGGCAGGAGGCGTGGGACGCCCTGGGCTCGTGCTGCCAGGAGGGTTGAGGGAAAGGGGCTGAGCCTGGTGCCCAGGCTGCCCCTCCATCCAACCTGTGGCACGGTGCGAGGCAGAGGTGGCCGGAAAATGGCGTGGGTGGGGGTTGCTGGGGGAGGGCACAGCCCTGCAGCCTCCCCCGTGTCTCTGTGGGTCTGTGTGCTTTGGAGAGGGAGGGAGGGAGGGAGGGAGGTGGGACTGGGCCTCGCTGCTGGAGCCACGAGACCAAGAGGCACCTTGTGTTTCCTGAAATCCCCCCACCTGTGCTGGCTGAGGCAGAAGCTGGACGACTTTGACGTGCGCCAGCTCTATGAGTGCAACTGGATCGTCGTGAACTGCTCCACTCCAGCCAACTTCTTCCACGTCCTGCGGCGCCAGATCCTCCTGCCCTTCCGCAAACCGGTCAGTGCCAGCGGCTCCGTGCCCGGGCAGTGCTGTGTCCCTGCCAGGCTGGGACAGGGCTGGAAGCAGCTTGGTTTTGCACCTCAAACACAGGCCGTTGGCGTCTGCCTGGCCAAGGCCTTCATGGTGCTCGGGGCTGGCTCGGTACCGTGTGCTGCCTCCAGCTGATGGGGGCTGCAGGGGCTGTGACCCCTTCCCAAACTCCATGGGATGTCAGAATTCTCAGGGCCGGTGGGCACTGGTACATAACCCAATCCCAGCTGCTTCCCATCAGCTCCAGCTGTGGGGCAGACAGGTGCCCAGCAGCACCTCAGGGGACACCCCGACTGGGACAGCCAGTGCTGTCAGGAACCAGTGCCCAGTATGGCAGAGCACAGCAGCCGAGTGAGAAGCAAACCCCTGATGATTGTTCCTGTGCTTGGGCTGAGTAGGCAGGGGAGGGCAGGCAGGACAGGCAGGTCGCTGCTCTGGCCTTGGCTCGCAGGGGAGGTGTTTCTGGCAGGGCTGACCAACTCTCTCTGCCTCTTCTCCCCCACTCCAGCTGATAATCTTCACTCCAAAGTCACTGCTGCGCCACCCCGAAGCCCGCTCGAGCTTCGACGACATGCTGCCAGGTACGAGCTGTGTCCCCCCCGTGCCACTCCATGGGGTGAAGGGCACGAGCCTCGGGGAAAGTCCACCTGGCAGCAGCCTCCCCGTGCTGAAGAGGGGCCAGGCGAGGCCATGGCCATCTCCCCAGCCCACGGGAGCCACCCCTCATCAGGGCCAGGCCTGGCACCCTGGCACTTGGAGGGAGGTGGCTCAGTGATGGTTCCTCCATCAGTATCCACTTCCCGCTGGAATTTGGCACCTCTGAGTAGCACAGAGGTGTGATGGTTCATGCTGGGAGCTGACCCAGTACCAGCTGTTCAACTGCCCCTTGGAGTCCCAGGAGGGGCTGGCACGGGGATATGGGTGCAGCAGCTGCTGCTGGCACTGTGTCATCAGCCACTGCAGCTCTTCTCCTCCTCGGCAGGCACCCACTTCCTCCGTGTCATCCCCGACAGCGGCCCCGCCGCCCAGAACCCCGAGCGGGTGAAGCGGGTGCTGTTCTGCACTGGCAAGGTGTACTACGACCTGACCCGGGAGCGCAAGGCCCGGCAGATGGAGGCTGACGTGGCCATCACCAGGGTGGAGCAGGTGAGCGGGGTCCTGGGGGGTCCTACAGCCCCCGTGACGCCGCTCCACGTCCCCGCCGTGACACCGCTCCGTGTCCCCCGCAGCTCTCCCCGTTCCCCTTCGACCTGCTGCAGAAGGAAGCCCAGAAATACCCGGCCGCCGAGCTGGTGTGGTGCCAGGAGGAGCACAAGAACCAGGGCTACTACGACTACGTCAAACCCCGGCTCCGCACCACCATCAACCGCGCCAAGCCCGTGTGGTAGGGGCGCAGCCTGTGCTCGTGGGGGGTGGCAGGGGTTGGTTTGGGGGGTGCAGACCCCCCCGTCTCACCCCTGGCGCTCTCCCTGGCAGGTACGCGGGGCGGGAGCCGGCGGCTGCGCCCGCCACCGGCAATAAGAAAACCCACCTGACGGAGCTGCAGCGGCTCCTCGACACGGCCTTCAACCTCGATGCCTTCAAGGACCTGGCCTGAGCCCCGGCGTGGCACAGCATGCGCCTCCGTCTGTCCGTCTGTCTGTCCCACGCTCGCCTCCTCCTCCTCCCCACCATGTCCCCTCAACTACAGACCTTGTCAACCCCATGCTGGCACCTGAGTCCTTGTCTGCCTCGCCCTGGGACTGAGAGGGGCTGGGGGCTGTCCCTGCTGCCCACCCCACAGCGGGGGAGACCCACGGCCCCCCTGGGACCCTGGAAGGACCGACCCCCACCCCGCCAGGGGCTGCAGTGCAATGAATCCAGTTGCTCCCAGTCCGGTGTCACACTGGTCCCTGCAGCCGCTGCCCCGTGGAGGAGCAATTTGGGGTCTGTGCCCCCTCCTCAGTTCAGCCTGTCCCAGGGGGGAGCCCCATCCCCAGCTCTGGGTGGTGTTGGGGGGGCCGTGTCCTCCCGTGGGGGCCAAGGGGGTCACCCCCCCCCAGGTGGGGGTCTCATTGGTGGGTGTCCTCCCGTGGGGGACCGTGGGGGTGAAGGGGGGTGACCCCCCTTGATGGGGGTCTCGTTGTTGGGTGTCCCCAAAGCCCACCGTGAGTGCCCCCAGCCCCCACCGCGTCCCCCTCGGTGCCGGGTGGGGGTCGTTC
>VWZF01004430.1:1351-12593 GCA_013396755.1 Sclerurus mexicanus | reverse complement strand
GAAAACTAAACCACCACAGGTTTCCAGGCACTGCTTGTTCAGAACAGTTTTATTTTCTTTGATCCCTTGAGAGATGGCCCAGGCAAAAAGAATGTGAATTTATGAGACCATAGGAGCTTGGATGGAAACCAGCTTAACAGGGCTGTAATGAATCCCTCCCTTATCATTCAGCTCAACTCTGGCTTCATGTCTATTGTTAGTTCTGATTTCAGATCTAAGTAGCAGAAATACTAATATGTGGGTGAAAGCCTCTTCTTTAAAGGTGTAATTCTAACTTTGACATTCATATCACATGCTTACTGCTTTGGTTTGGGTTGAGTGTCTTAAAAATAGTCTCAATTTTATGAACGTAGCTACATAGACAATCTTGTGATTTAACCCCAGCCAGCAGCCAAGCCCCATGCAGACACTTGCTCACTCCCCTATCAGCGGCATGGGGGAGAGAATTGGAAGGGTAAAAACGAGAAAACTCATGGGTTGAGATAAAGACAGTTTAATAGGCAAAGCAAAAGCTGCTCACTCAAGCAAAGCAAAACAAGGAATTCATTCACTGCTTCTCACAGACAGGCAGGTATTCAGTCATCTCCAGGAGAGCAGGGCCCCATCACATGTAATGGTAGCTTGTGAAGACAAATGGCATCACTCCAAATGTCCCCCCCTTCCTCCTTCTTCCCCCAGTTTATATACTGAGCATGATGGCATATAGTCTGGAATATCCCTTTGTTCAGTTGGGGTCAGCTGACCCAGCTGTGTCCCCTCCCAACTTCTTGTGTGCTCCCAGCCTACTCACTGGCAAGGTAGTGTGAGAAGCAGAAAAGGCCTTGACACTGTGCAAGCCCTGCTCAGCAATAACATAAAACATGTCTATACTATCAATGCTGTGTTCAGCACAAATCCAAAATATACTAGCCCATACTAGCCACTGTGAAGAAAATGAACTCTACACCAGCCAAAACCAGCATAACAGAGAAATATTTAATAACAACTTACTGTTCATAGAAGTTTTTGTAAAAGAAAAAACCTAATTTATACCAGAGGAATCTTCCACTGGAAGTGACAGCTTTTAGTAATGCTTGAGATAACCCAATTAGGAAGTGTATACAAGATATGATTTAGTGTGAAACAAGAATGGGCTCCTGCCTGTCAAACCAGTCTCTGATTGTGTAAATGTCCTAGTTACAGCAGCCGGGACCAGTTTATCACTGTGTGGATGTAACTAAAATTGTGTATTCTACACCCTCTATGTCATTTTTCATGAACTATCAATAATGGACCATTTGCAGCAGCTGCCCTGGGAACACCTGACCCCGCAGGCTAAAAGCTGGGTGTTAGAGAAACCTGTAAGATAGGGGAGTGTTCCTGTCTTCACACCAGTGACTCAGCTGTGATAACTTCCTTTCAGGGAGTCGTTAGCAGCTTCACACCCCACCTGAGGGGTCATGTCTGTTAATGGGCCATCAAGGATTCCAAAAATATCCCATGACTCACAGAGTTAAATCACCCATTGTGAAACTCCTCACCCTGGGGGAGGTACTGGGCATTCCCACCTGAACCTGAGCATATATAATCTTGGGGTTTGAGCACTTCTGGTACCACTCATCAGATCCAGAGGAGGTCCAGAACCTCAACAGGACTGTGACTGCCACTCTCGACCAGACTGCAACCATCATCATCAACAAGTTTTCCTTTTACTTTATAGTTGGGGGACCACATGGCACTCAGCACAGGGGCTAATAAACACCATTCTGCTTCTGCCCCAGGGTGCTGGATTATACATCTATTTTTTGTGGGTTAAAACCAATTTTTTCTCTGTATCACTGTATTTATTGTAATCTTTTTAGCAAATTGCAACTCTGATTTGTAATGTCTCAAGTCGGGTTCATTTCTCCCACCGGTTTACCTTTAAACCAGCACAGTAAGTTAGCCTTGCTTCTTGACCAAATCACCTGGTTAGTGCCCAGCTCTGGCACAAAAATTACTTTGTACCAAAGTCATAATATCTGGAGCTGAAATAGCAGTGTTGGTCCTACATTCATTTTTGCTTTGTCAAATAGTCAACAACACAGTGTGGCTTGCTATAATGCTGCTTTGTAGGTTCTGAAGCTGCACGATATCAAGGCACTTTAAACCTACCTTATTAATGTGAGAAACAGGCTAGTACTGAATGTGTTTTCCAGCACATAGTATTTAATACTTAATGTACTAATCCAGGCTCAATGTGGAAGAGGAGAATCCATTAGATGAATTGTATAAATGCGTGATGCACTGGAAGCAATAAAGGGAATTTTATGGGATTAGATGTTAACACTTAACCTAGTAATGGCCTGTAGTTCCTGTTCTTGTTGGCTTTCTTGCACGTTAAATGTGTGGTGTAGTTTAGCAGCATGCTGTCAGGAGGCATCATTAGGCATGTAGCTACGGAAAGTGACGATGTGCACAGCAAGGAGCCTGGTTATGCCGTTACTAAAAAAGATGAGGTGGCCTTGTGCTGTCTGCAAGCACTGTAACTCTTACTGGAGCAGAGTGGGTGATCTGTAGGAGACCTTGGTGGTACCTTCACATAGAATCAGTAGGAGTTTGTCTGTGGACTGGCTGTAGCAGATCATTACAAAAAAGCACAAAATACTTTATAAACTCAAATGCTTCCTTCTTACCTGAACTTAAATATAGTTTTCAAAGGATACTCAGTTTCACTGATGTTGTATTTCCATAGGATTTGCGTTAAGCTTGTGATGTTTGAAAATGAAAATTGTATTTAACTGATGCTTCCAGAAATGCTGAACAGCTGCAATTTTTGTTAGCAGCTGTAAAAGCTGCTGGTGCTCCTGATTCCCCAAATTAGGTCAGTTGTGATTCTGGTGGCTTTCCAGGAAATGTATGCTCTTCCCCCCGTGGCCTCCCTGCAGTGGGCAGATAGGATGGATTTACCATTCCTACCCTTGTTGCCTAAAAATAGTGGTTTTGTTAGCTTTAGAAGAGTAGAAGAAATCAGTGTTGGACTATAGAAATGTCATATACAGCTAGGCTGGAATAAGTACTGAATTTCTAGACAGCTGAAGCTAGGAGGGAGTCCTGCCTGAGTTAGTGCTCCCTGCTGAGAGGGAGATTAATATATGTGTCAAGTCACTGTAGTAGTTATTCATAGCAACTCAATCAGGACTTAGGTGGTTGGTAGAAACATTTAGATTTGTATTTTCAGTCAAATAGCATGGTATCTAGTAAGACTTTGATTTTTCTGACATATATAGATTTCACTATGTCTTTGCCCTATCCAAATAGAAGAAAAATAACAAACCTGAAGTGCAGCCACTAATGAGGATGCCAGGGAGTAAGGCAGTAAAATAGGAAACAAAGTGACTATGCTAGTAGCAGTATTCTTAAAATATGTGTCATGGTGTAACTTAAAAGTTGAAGTTCTTGTGCAGTAGCTGTAAATGCCTATAAAGGGCTGAATCTTCTGCCAGGATGGTCTATTGAGTATAACATCAGGGGAGTTTATTCTTTTTCTAGGGACTATAAGCATGACTAGTTATAAACTGGGGAAGGGGGGAATGGGTTGATGACTGTCATCTCTACCTCTCTGGCTATTATGTTCAGTGGCGTCAAAGAGCTATGGTGAGCAGGCAGCTAAAATCAGGACACAAATAAGATTTCTTCAGTTTAAGCTCAGCTAGAGGAGTCAAACGTATGGTGAATGCAGTAATGGTTGGGTACCTGTAGGTGGGAGACTGAGTTGCATCTTTAGCCCTCCTAAATTAGTTTGTCTGACTAACTGATCTGGCAACAAGCTGCCCTAAAACTCCACCACTCTCTAATACCTAGCATCCTGGCTGAATTAAGCTCAGATAGCTGATTTCCCTTACAATAGTGAAATTGTAGGATGTAAACATTTCTGTGAACTACCACTTTATTAAAAAAAAATAAGTTTATTGCCTAATTTGACCTTTTTGTCTCAACATAGAATTGAGCTTTTTAGTGAAAAAAATTACATGTAATCATAACTGCTGCATCATCTTTTTTTGATTGCCAAAAAGCTATACCTGTGNGAAATGAGTGATAACTGGTCCCACCTGCTGAACTAGGACAAGAAGACACATAGGTTCTGCCAAGAAAGCTTTTAGTTAGCTTGACCCTGAGTTTTGTTGTTTCTTGCATTTTTAATCTCAGTCCTTGGCTTGTTTTATTATATCTTAGATCTCATGAAGCTGCACATAAGCACGGGAATGGGCTTTCCTGGGAAAACCCCAGTGGTCTGGAGGAGTCTGCAGCTTACGCGATGCCAGCACTTGAGCTGAAGTGAATGTGTTCTGCCCTGGGTACATCTCTGCTCTGCTCCCAGTGCAGTGTGGCATGTAGAGCCAGGCATGTCCTTGCTGTCATAGCCGCTCTCTTCTGTGGTGATGTGGTGACAAGAGGCATTCATTTGCTGCTCTTTGAGCCATGCTATTTGTGTAACTGACCTTAAACTGTGGGCTAGAATTGTTTATGTGGATCATAAATCTTTTGTTTGTGAGTGTCCTATGGCAAATGACTGTGAGGTGAAGGTTCAGTGCTGCTGTAACATACCCACATACAATCAGTATCATGAGCAGGCACGTACAGACTGTAAAGCCATGTGAGCTGCTGAATTTTTTCATAAAGGTGAACAGAAAAACCTTTTCCTGGCTATCTGGCACTCTGGCTTCATAAAATTTGGGTTGCAAGGCAAAAGCATATAGTGATCTAAGTAAAATGGTAGCCAGGTTCTCAATAGCTCTTTAATCCATTCTGTTTGACTGCTTCTGTTTCTGGAAATAAAACTTCCCATACCTTGTCCTGTTGAACAGTGTCAGTGCCCTGCATCCAAATTGCGTGGTTAGGTGCTTAAGCGGAAGAGGGTGACCCAGGATTCTGCTCTCATTGTATGCAGCCTGCTTTTGGGGTCCTTTTTGTATTCTCAGTTGTGTGGGAGCCTAGCTGTGGTGCAGGTGCCAGGAGATGCTTCTCTGGAGATGCCACATTAGACTGGTGAGACTTTCTTGGTGGGTTGAGCAGTGCCAAAGGAAGGATCTGTGCTCCATAGTGCAGAAAGTGGTGTGCAAGTCCTCCTTTGAGGGGAACATTTTTGGCATTAATCAGTCCAGATTCAGCTTTCTTTCCTACTGGCTGGCTTTTCTGACTGCTGTGAATGACAGGATAGCAGAGAAGCTAATATTCAGTGTTGGGATTTCTGCAGTCTTCCCACAACTGACTTTGCTCTGAGAGTCTGCCCCACAGCTGGCTACTGACCTCAGAGGCATTGAAAGGTAATGTTTGCTGTCATTGCCCATCAATATTTGGTTCATCAAGTTATGCTGATTTATTAAACAAACAGATGGTATTCAGACTTGGGAAATGCTTGTGGCAAGAAATGTAGTAAGTATTAGGAACACAGGTAGATGGACCAGTTTAACTAGCACAAGAAAGGCAAAAAAACCCCAACCCTTTGGATCTCAATTGAGCAAGTATTTAATAATTTTTATTTTTATTTTTTCCCACACAGAAAGAGTAATTAAAAACCTTTGCACTGGCAAATGTAGAACAGGTCTTTTCACCTTAGCAAGTGCTTTTAGCCTGCATCTGAACCTAGCAAGACAGCAATTATATCTTGAGTTCTAGCTATTCAACTCTATTTTACCCTGTTGAACAACAGTTGTTGGATAGTACTGCTTGAATTAGGACTTGGTAAATGCCTTATGGCTTGTTTTCTGAGTGTTACCAGCCCAGGTAAGGCCTGGTGTTTAGATTTTTCTTGTTCAGTTAGTGTTTTGCTCATAAGAAATTGTGTAGAGTTATACTGTGGGTCCACATGGGCACTGATATAGAAAACAAACTATTTAATGGATTTAATGGAATTTTTTTCCATGTTTTTCACTGCAATGTTGATATCTTTGTTCTGTTTAATAATTAAAATATTTTGCTTTATTTTCCAGGCTCACATTAAATTTCCTATTGACTATCCATATTCACCACCTACCTTCAGATTCCTGACCAAAATGTGGCACCCCAACATTTATGAGGTAAAGTGTTTTTAAGCCAATCAAATTTTTTCTCTGGTATGTGATGTTTCCTATCAAATGTCAGTTTGCTAGGACTACTGCTTGAATAGTTTGAGGAGCTAAAGGCCTTTCAAAAATGTTCTGGTGCAGTCACGTGGCCCCAGCAGCAAGGTGGCTGCCATGCGGAAGCAACAACAATGGTGGCAGGTGGCGGGAAACTGGCAGGTCAGCCGCAGGCAGTTGTGGCGAATCAGGAGGCAGCAGCAGCGGCAGGAAGAACTCCTGTATGCGGTGCTGGTGTCGGGCACACAGGGCAGGTGCATTGCTTCAGGCAGTCTGCAGCAGAGGGTGCAGAGCAAGCTGCACAAGGAGTGGCAGGCACAGCTGCACTCACCCCACACAAAGGGAACTTCTCAGCCAGTGGCTGTTGTGGGGTCTGGGGACACCGAGGCTCCAGTGGTTGTGGCACTGGCAGATGGGAGGGCTGCAGTCAGGTGGTAGCTGGGCAATCCTGGCGGAGAAGCGGGGACTCGCACATGGGTAGCAAATTGGACCAGCATGGAAACACGCGAGTGGCAGTGGCTGGCAGCAAAAGTGCAGCAAGTCAGTGTGGGGGCTGCAGAAACTGCGCAGGGGTTTCCCAAGTCCGTGCAGGCAGCGAGCCTCAACAGTGAGAGAGAGAGAGCAAAGCCGGAAATGGCTCCCCTTTGATTCTTTCCAGTTCTTTCGGGGTCTCCACCCCAGGAGATCTCGCCCTCTGCTGCTCCTCTCCCCTGTCCGCAAGCTACCGTGGTGGTGCATGTTGTGCACCGCTGTCGGCGCGTGCCCCCTGATGGTGGCGTGGGAAAATTCAACAAGAAAATCTAAATCCCATGACAAGGGCGATAAGGGAGAGTCTGAGTGCTGTCATCAGCTGAGGCCATGCCACCTGAAGGCGTAAGGCTGCCTCTGAGAACTTGTAAGTCATCCCACATCCAGGTGCAAGAGGCAGCAAACCAACGGGCCCTGGAGAGGCCAACATCTGCTGTCTCACCTCAGGCCCCATCTGCACCTCCACCTCATCTCACATTGGGACCTCATGATCCCCTGGAGTTAACTTCAGTGAAGACTGTCAGCTGTGGTGGATACTGCTACAGCAGTCCTACAAAGTACTCGTGTCAGAGTGCTGTTGCTGATAAAGAATTGGTCTTACAGGCTTCTTAAAGTGTTTATAAATGGTAGGCACTATGGAGCTTTAAATCTATATTCAGGCCATAACACTGTGAGTAGATTGACACAGACTGAGGATTATGTAGCTGTATGGTTTCCATATGCTACCAAAATAGTCTTCCTTTTGCATGCTGGAAGGGATTTTCAGTGAAACCTTCAGAGAGCACCTCCTGCTTTTTCACCTGATATTTTGAACAGATGTGTCCTAGGGGAACAGTGTAAGCCTGCCCCACATCATCTGTTCAACATCCTGGTGTCCTAGGAGAAGCACTGTTTTGACACCTGAGCTAGTAGAGTGTACTAAACCCTTCAATTAAAAAATTCCTGGAACTAACTCAGTTACCACTGATGTGGTGGGTTGGCCTTGGCTGGAGACCAGGTGCCCACCAAGCCACTCTATCACTCCCCTTTCCAGCTGGACAGGGGAGAGGAAATAAGNCTTCTTACCAACACTTACAACATAATCTATATTTTTAAACTATCTTTATACCCAACATACAGATTTATATATTTTCATTAACTACTATCCCCTGTCTTTCACAGATCGATATTTTCCCATTCCATGGGCTTCCTCCACCCCTCCAGATGTTCAAAAACAGGCCATGACTTGAGCTCCATTCCATCAGAATGGGTATTCAGGACAGGGGAAGCAGAACAGTCGATTGTTGGGAAGTGACACNGGAAGCAGAACAGTCGATTGTTGGGCACTGACACTGGCCTGGCCTGGATCATTGTCATACTCTCCTTGCTTCTCACAAAATTCACTCTTTGTTGGTTCATGTCATTCCTGCTACTTTACTTCCTGCAACATACAACTCACACCACAGATTATTTATCCCTCAAGGTTAAATCTCCTTGAGGCACACATCAGGTCTCTCCATCCTTCAGCATTACACACCAAGTATCTTTCAATCTTTCCAGATGCTTATGGGTGATGAGGANAGCACAGCACTGTGAGGGCTGCTATGGGGAAATGAACTCCATCTCAGCCAGTCCCAATACAATCTCTACCCCTTATTCCATACCATTTGTGTCACATCCACATAATTTAATACATATATATCTTAACTATTCCATTGTATTTAATTCTCGGTACTGAAATCCCTTCTTACCAACACTTACAACATAATCTATATTTTTAAACTATCTTTATACCCAACATACAGATTTATATATTTTCATTAACTACTATCCCCTGTCTTTCACAGATCGATATTTTCCCATTCCATGGGCTTCCTCCACCCCTCCAGATGTTCAAAAACAGGCCATGACTTGAGCTCCATTCCATCAGAATGGGTACTCAGGACAGGGGAAGCAGAACAGTCGATTGTTGGGCACTGACACTGGCCTGGCCTGGATCATTGTCATACTCTCCTTGCTTCTCACAAAATTCACTCTTTGTTGGTTCATGTCATTCCTGCTACTTTACTTCCTGCAACATACAACTCACACCACAGATTATTTATCCCTCAAGGTTAAATCTCCTTGAGGCACACATCAGGTCTCTCCATCCTTCAGCATTACACACCAAGTATCTTTCAATCTTTCCAGATGCTTATGGGTGATGAGGAATGTGATACACCCACTCAATGCCAGGTTTCTTTGCCGAGGAGTTTATAAGGTTATTTTGAAAGAGTCCCATTATCCTATTCAATTCTCTCTGGGGTGCCATGTCACCACAGAATGTGCCATTCAAGGCCTAAGATGGTGTTTGGAGCAGTGGCCTGGTTTACAGGATATGTTTCCAGTCAGCCATCGTTGCCTCTACCATGGTGAGTATGTAGCACTTGCCTTGGTGTGTTCATGGCAGTGGTCCAATGTAGTCAATTTGCCAGGCCTCACCATATTGGAAACCCAGCCACTGCCCTCTGTTCCAGGGAGATTTTACTCTCATGGCCCTGCTTGACTGCAGCACGNGCTCCATTCCATCAGAATGGGTACTCAGGACAGGGGAAGCAGAACAGTCGATTGTTGGGCACTGACACTGGCCTGGCCTGGATCATTGTCATACTCTCCTTGCTTCTCACAAAATTCACTCTTTGTTGGTTCATGTCATTCCTGCTACTTTACTTCCTGCAACATACAACTCACACCACAGATTATTTATCCCTCAAGGTTAAATCTCCTTGAGGCACACATCAGGTCTCTCCATCCTTCAGCATTACACACCAAGTATCTTTCAATCTTTCCAGATGCTTATGGGTGATGAGGAATGTGATACACCCACTCAATGCCAGGTTTCTTTGCCGAGGAGTTTATAAGGTTATTTTGAAAGAGTCCCATTATCCTATTCAATTCTCTCTGGGGTGCCATGTCACCACAGAATGTGCCATTCAAGGCCTAAGATGGTGTTTGGAGCAGTGGCCTGGTTTACAGGATATGTTTCCAGTCAGCCATCGTTGCCTCTACCATGGTGAGTATGTAGCACTTGCCTTGGTGTGTTCATGGCAGTGGTCCAATGTAGTCAATTTGCCAGGCCTCACCATATTGGAAACCCAGCCACTGCCCTCTGTTCCAGGGAGATTTTACTCTCATGGCCCTGCTTGACTGCAGCACGTTTCACATTCTTGAATAACCTGTGTGATGGCCTCCATGGTCAGGTCCACCCCTTGATCATGAGCCCAGCTGGATGTAGCATCTCTTCTTAGATGTCCTGATGTTTCATGGGCTCATCAGGCTATGAGTAGCTGACTCCTCCACTCCTAGTCTAAGTCCACCTGAGCTATTCCAAACTTGGCAGCCTTATCCACCTGCTCATCATTCTGATGTTCTTCAGTGGCGCAACTTTTAGGCATGTGAGCATCTACATGACATACCTTCAGAGTCATGTTTTCTACCCGTGCAGCAATGTCCTGACACAATGCAGCAGCCCAGATGGGTTTACCCCTGCATTGCCAATTGATCTTCCATTGCTGTAGCCATTCCCACAGGGCATTATCCACTATCTAGGAGCCAGTGTAGAGATACAGTACAGGCCATTTTTCTCATTCAGCATACTTTACGTCCAGTTAGATGACTTTCACTTCTTCAAACGGACTTGATTCACCTTCTCGTTCAGTGGTCTTGATGACTTGTCATGTGGGACTCCACACAGCAGCTTTCCACCTCCAGTTGTTTCCTACCACACAACAAGACCCATCAGTAAATAGAGCATGTCCTTTTTCATCTTCTGATAATTCATTACATGGTGGTGCCTCTTGGGCATGAGGCCACCTCCTCCAGCAATGCTCTGAAATCTCTGCCTTCTGTCCAGTCCATAGTCCCTTCCAGGATTCTTGGGCAGTTCCCCATTCAAGCTCATTTTGTGATCAATGCTGCCCACTCACTCCATGGTTGCGTGATGTGTCAAGGGAATTTTTCCTTTGAACATCCAGTGTAGCATGGGCAATTGCAGTGCCAAGAGGAGATGCTTCTGTCCCAACAACTTCTGAGGTGGCTCGAATTCCCTCATACACTGCTAATATCTCTTTTTCAGTTGGAGCTTAGTGGGCCTTCTGATCCTTGATAACTCCAGCTCCAAGACCCTAATGGTCGATCTCAAGTTTCTCCTGATGTTCTTTGCCAGAGGCTCCAGGTGAGACCATGCTCCCCAGCTGCAGTGTAGAGGATATTTTGCATGGTTGGTTCTGTCCGAAGAGGCCCAAGAGCTACTGCACAAGCTGTTTCCTGTTTGATCTGCTCAAAGGCCTATTGTTGTTCAAGGCCCTACTCAAAATGGTTCTTCTTTAGGGTCACTCAATAGAGGGGGCTCACAAGCTGACTGTAACCTGGAATATGCCTTCACCAGAACCTCCCAAGGACTTGGAAAGCTTCTGTTTCCTTCTTGTTACATTGTGGAGACATAGTTGTTATTCTGTTGACCATATCCATAAGCTCATGATGGTGTCCATCCTGCCATTTTATTCCCAAGAACTGAATCTCCTGTGCAGGTCCCTTGACCTTGCTTTTCTTTATGGCAAACTCAGCTTTCTGAAGAACCCTAACCCTAACCCTAACCCTAACCCTAACCCTAACCC
>VWZF01004429.1:1357091-1415782 GCA_013396755.1 Sclerurus mexicanus | reverse complement strand
CAGTATTGAAACTATAACACCCATATAATATTTTTACCTATTTTTACTACACTTGTCACACTCTCTGACTTGTTTCAGGTTGCTAAATTTATTTCAGTAAGTGGAAAAGCAAGACTCTGCAGTGTGATTTATTGCTGTATCAATATTCTGCATCTCATTTGTAATTTCACCTTGGTTTAAAATACTGTCAGCAAAATAAATGCATTAAGGCAATGCAAAAATTACCTGAATGACCTTATTCATACCAATCTATTGCCAGGTGATAGGGTTGGCTGAAGCTAAGGGCCCTAGCTCTTATTTCCTAAATCCCTGTCTGTCAAAAGAAATCATGGCTTCTGAATTTGGCACCCTCACTCCCTCTTCACTGCATAAGGTGATTCCAAGACACTGAAAACTGAAAAGCAGCTGCTATCAACATTTTCATGTGAAGCTTCTCCTGTTACTTAGGATCACCCTCCATTTTACTGGGTACACTCTAGGCTCTTACATGCTGAACAACTGGAGAGAGGCTACCACACAGAAGGTGAGCAATTTTTGTAGCAACCAATTTCCTGAATTCCTAGCAAAAACACAGTCAGGAAGTTCTTACCTCCTCCACAATAACTGTTAAACACAGTGGCCAATGCTAATAAAGCAGGTATCAGTGGGAAACACACACACCTGCCTCATGGATTTGGATGTATTTCAAATCTTTCCTTCCCATCTTTGAGTCACAGCAGCTTAAACACCGGTAGCAACATGGCTCCCTAAAACTTCAAAGAGTCTACGCTTAGTCTTGGAGAGCTCTGGCCAAAATACAATTACCTCGCTTCAGTAGCCCCTGAGAATAGGCAATATACTAATGTCTGAGATTCAAGAATTTAAAATAAGTTTAATCTGGGTTTCAGAAAGAATTTGTGTGTTTCAAACATGTCCCAAAGTCCTTCTTTAGTCAATGCACTCCTCTGCATTCTTCACAGTGGTCACAATGTTGGAGATCTAATTTAGCTCAGAACACAGGGCCATGCAATCTGTCATCTGCATGGTTTCGTGATGTTCCATAGCTAGACTGGATGGTAGCTGAACTGGGAAGCAAGGTGGTGCTTTGAGAAGGCAGTTTCAGATAATTTTTTATCCTGTGGGTTTTATTACAGTGGTATCAGAACCCTTCAGTGTGTCATTACCTTAGCTTGAAAGATTAAACACGTCATGTGTTACCTTTAACCAGTGTTTCACAGACTGTGCAAGGTGCCACAGCTCATGGCTACAATCACTCACCTCAATCCACAGAGGGGCACAGCTTCTGGATCCACTTCCAAGAGGCTGGATTTGCCCACTCTAGGTGACAAGGCTGTCCCTCCTTTGTCTTCCTCCCTAATACTTTTAAACTAGCTGACAAGTCTTCACAAATAGAAATGAAGTGTCCATTGCATCATTTATCAAGTAGTTCACTGATTCGATATGAAAACCCAGTTGTAAAGAATACTGAAGCAATCCATGCAAGACTGAATATGATAAAGAGAGGAGGTTGCAGGACTGAAATTTAAAGTCCTTTTCCACAAATTAGAATATATGTATGAAAATTCTCCATTCCAGAAGAAGACTGCCCTTTGCCTTCTCACAGCTAAGCGGTAAGTGGAGCTCCAGGCTCCGTCCTGTTTCTGCCTGTGGTCCATGTGAAGTCCAGTTCAGAAGATCTAAGTTTCTGAGAATAAATGTCAGAACAATAAATGCAGAATCTGCAGATAAATGCAGAATCTGCAGACTGAGTTCTGTTGGGGCACGAGTATTTGTACATGCACCATAAGCAAAAAATCTTGCCTTGAGAAATTATATTGGTATGCACAGTCCCTCCACAGGGGCACCACAGTGTAATATTGAATTAACTGTTCTGCCTTGTTTGCCCTGCTCTCAGTGCTGCTCAATGGCCGTTGCTGTTTAAAACTACCTCAAGTATCTCTACACTAAGCAGATCAGTAGATGTGCAGGGAATTTCAGTACCCTCTCAGCCAGGCAGGAGCTGAACAGGAATCTGGCCTGGGTTTGTGGCTGCATCCCCAAGATCCTGTACACACGCTCACAGACTGTCATGGCTGCAGAACCTCAGAAGGGCTGCTGTTAGCTTGTCTTCATATCTGTGATGCGTGGGCAAGACCACTGTGAAGATAAACAGCTAGCATCAGACCTACTGCATCCCAGCTACCCCATGGACCACAGGAGATGTTCTGCCCCCATCTTCTACACCTGACCAGACCAAGCTCAGCTCTGGAGCCACTCTTCACCCAACGACTGCCATCCATGTTGTCTGTCACCTCACCTCCTGTCACCAGTGACACTAAGAAATATGACTGCTGCTTAGAGCATTCCACTTGATTGGTTTTCTTGTATTTATACACCACTATTTGCTTTTGCTGAATATGCTTGTCTTCCAGCTGTGCACTTTTGTGGTCAAGTAAATATTACTAAATAACTTTTAAATATTTATTGATTGTCTACTGAGCACGCAAACCAGGTTCACAAATTTAGCTCTGGGAGCTACTTTACGTTTTACGGTCTAGTTGGATGCTAGCCAAATACTTTCTGAGTGTTTTCTTTCTTATGCCACAAACAAACAAGGTACACTTTTAGCAACAAGTTGCAGCTTGAGCAGGAAATTAAATACCCAGGACTGATATTGGTTCTGTCACCTTCTCAGCTATCAGCTGAAACTTGTCTTATTACATCACACTGGGTTTCAGGAAGCAATATGCAGCAACATGTCATATAGCAACAGACAGACTTTTCCAGTAATCTCTCAACAGAAATTTTCCTCTGATGGAAAACAACAAATCATCAGGACAATTCCTCAGGAACATAAAGATTTCAGCAACACACTGAAAGAAGTTTTTCACACCAACAGGAGAGGCAGCATTTTTGGAGTTTTACAAGATCCTAGTCTGCCTGTTGAGCTGGATGTCCCCTATGCCTGAATACTTGGGATAAGAAGGGACTCTATGACCTGCCAGGGAGATACTCTTGTACTCATGTCCCTGGTGGTAACACGGCTCTGCCACACTGCACTGGGACAGGTATATGGACAGGCCAGACCGCCAGGAAAGGCACAGCTCGGGTTCTCCTCAACCTCTCCCACCCTGTGGTACACATTCTTCTGACCTCTTATCCCTCCACCACCTAAAAACCCTTCCCAGCAGCAGATGGGTTGGGTTGTTATACAGGCAGGAGAGCCCATTCTCAGTCTCGCTCAGCTTATGTAGTTAACTCGCTACAGCTGCATTTCTGAGCATTACCATAACAGAGAGGTTAGGAAATCAGCTTAAAAAAAAAAAGTGAATGAAATCAGGCATGCAAGAAACGAGAAGCATGAAAATGGGAAATGAACTGAGACCACTGTGATAATTTAATCTCAGGGGCATTTTTTTGTTTGTCGCAGAAGAAGACTTAAGTTTACAGATATGCAAAGCAAATATGCTCAAATTAATAACAAGCTACTGCAAGCTGTGTCCCTTCAGCCTTCACCACCTTTTGTATTTCAGCATATCACTGTAAGGTTTATCTGGGGGATTTCTTTTTGTTCTTTAGAGCAAATGCCTTGCATGCAAAGAGGCTTTGATTTTTTCATCCTTTCAAGAACATGTAATACACATAATCATTTATTAACTGCATTTCCGAAAGTTCATTACCAGACAGCTGTAATGTTTTCATCTTATTATCTTCACTATTCATCCACTTTTCACTCCTCTTTCAATGATGAGAAACTAATGAGGGACAAAGGAATGAAGATACTAGGGACATGAAATCTCTACTAACACATATCTATGTAACCCCATTTTCATCATCCAGGATCTACCATATAGCACATAAAACAGATTTCTTGAACCCTTCTTTCAAAAAGGGATTATTTTTTTCTTGAAAGTATGTATTTTTGGACCAAAGTACTCCACTAATCCTGCCTTCTGACACCAGGAGGCTGCCTACCCTCCACAAAGGAAAACAGAGCACTGATCTCTGAATTAGTACACAGCACATCATAGATTTACCAGCATCAGTCATAAAGAACAGGCTCTTATGGAAATTGCACCAAAGCTAGTAAGTCCTGTTCATGAGCTGATCTGTGGGAAAAGCATCCTAGTTTCAATGCACCAACTGCTGCAGACATACGCGACGCCTGAGAAACAGCCTCTCTGCTTGTTTGAGTAGGTGAAGATGCTGCCAACTTGCAACACTGCTGCACCTGAGCTGCCAAGGACACCCATCGTACACAAGCACACTAACAGAAACAGCCCCAAATGACAGCATTTCCTGAACTATTCTTTCAATTACAAACAATGATGCCACGCATTTCATTAATAAGATTGAACTGCAAGTTTGCTAAATGAGTGCTGGTACAAACCACAGAATCCCATCTGAAAAATGGCATTTGTTCACTTCTCAGGGCAACTGTTCTGTGTCTCCACAACACAGTGCTAGTAAAGCTAATAAAGAGAAGACCTTTATTAGATGTAACTACCAACGAAAGGGACTCCAGTTTCTAACTTTTTTTTTCTAAATCCTATTCTTCTCTCCAACTATTACTCTGTGGATGGCTTGTGGTATAGCAGTAAAACAAGAAAAAGAAAAATTTAAGGTGAGATTTATTACCTGGAGTTTTTAGAGCTGCAACATGTTATTTCACAGACTCAGGCTTGGACTGAAACGTCATTGTGCTGGCAGTCAGTGCACATATATTGGGGGGGAAAAAAAAGGTGGACCCTCTTCCCACAAGGCTACAATCTAAATCAAATGCAGTTTAAAAAAAAAAGTCTGACTGTATTTTGGTAACATCTAAACAAAGAATTGGTTTGCACATGATTTTTTTCATATTTAGATCACTGTAGTAACATACAGGACTGAGGAAATACAAAGGAAAGGAGATAGCCCCTCACCACGTAATTTCTATAATCTTAATATTGGGCTATATGATAAAAAGGATTATCTTAATTTGATAGTAATATTTTTGGTTTGGTATTGAAGGACACTCTAGATGGCAGAGATCTGCAGTCTCCTTCTTGGCAAGCAGCTGGAATTGCAGCAATGATGCAATTTTTGTGTAGCTGTCAAACAAGGGACCCTCTCATTATGTTAGCTGGAATCCTTCTTTGTTGTTATTGTTCTGATCCAGTTAGTCATTGCTTTCAAGTTAAGGGATCCCACTGGCTGATAGGAATGAAATAGATACAAGAATAATAGAAACTCAAACTGGCAGTACAAGAAGAATGAGAATTTTTTTTTTTAATGTGAAATGCCTCATTAAATGCTTTAACTAAACCTTAATTGCACCAAAACAACAGAAAGCAATCAAAAAGGGTCTGTTTTGACTCATTACATATCAGAAATGTGAGAGATGAAACTGAACTAATCCAGAAATCTGTCACTGTAAGCTGCCCACAGAGCCTGTTTTATCTGTCTTATACCACAAAATATGGAAGAGACAGGTCTGAAAACAACCAAAGCAGCTGATCTCTGTTATTTCCCCTTTATTCAGCTCTGGTAAGGCCACAGCTGCAGTGCTGGATCCAGTTATGGGCTCCCCAGGAAAAGAGAGACATGGATATACTGGAGAGGGACCAGTGAAGATCCACTAAGGTGATTAAAGGACTGGAGCATCTCTCTTTTGAGGAAAAGTTGAGAGAGTTGGGACTGTTCAGCCTAGAGGAGGCTCAAGGGGATTTCGTCAATGCCTATAAATCCGTAAGGGTGGGTGCAAAGATGACAGGGCCAGGCTCTTTCCAGTGGTGCCCAGTGCCAGGACCAGAGGTAATGGTCACAGACTGAAACACAGGAAGTCCCGTATGAACGCCAGGAACCACTTTTTCACTGTGAAGGTCACAGTGCTTACCAGGGAGGCTGTGGAATTTCCCTCCTTCAAGCTATTCAAAAGGCATCTGGACAAGGAGACAATGCACGGACTCAGGACTTTCCATCTGGATGCTGGTTATGGTGCAAGAGAAGGGATGCCATATTGTGGTTTGACATAAGGCTCCTTACACTGCAATCAAATAGCAAACATGCCCTCAGAGACAAGGCCGGGGCATGGAACAACAGGTCCTAAAATGCTGAGATGTATAATACAGAGGTGCCCTTGATCTTCCTGATAACACAAATGCTGATGACACACCAACAACAGCAAAACTGGTTGTGCCCAACATAAAACATCAGAAAATCCTTTCTAATGTATTCTAATCTGTGCATGCCTCCAGGTCCCATCCACTTCCTCACAGCTGGTACAGTTAGAAAAATACTGAGTTATGAAACATACTGAATTATGAAATGTCATTGCGTACTTTCCTGAGTACTGGTATGTACATACTTCTATGTTAACTGAAACCCAGCTTATCCTTCTCCTCCGTACTGGTACGGCTCAATTTGCCAAAGAAAAACACTCCTACTTTTTAAATGTAAAAGAAACAAACAGCAGAAAGGAACGTGTTTGCCCAGAGATTATCTTGCAGGGTATGTCTACACTGCTCAGTGCAGCTGAGATCTCTGGGTTGCTGCCAGTACAGGTAGTTCAGACACCAGAGCCAGCACTGTCATGTTAAGGAAGAGCACCATGCAATACATTTATTCTGAACCAAGTAGCTGCACTGCTTTTCCTATCTCATCTAGCCTGTTGAACTGGCTTTGATGTCCATATGCTGCACTACAATAGAGCTACAGAATAAAGTATGTGTTTTATTAAACCTCAGAATGAAAGCATGCATGTTTATGACATGAACAGTGGTATTTCGGTGTCTGAGTTAAAGAGTTGCCTACTAAGTAAGTGATTTGAAGCTATCAAATGATTGACCATGAGGATTAAGAGAATGTTTACAATTTCAGATATTCAAGATTAATTTATGCATAGTGCTGTCTTTTTACTATCATTTTGATCATAAATCTGGATTTGATCTCTGTGTTAAAAAAACCTGGCTGGAACTCCTGAACCATGCTTTATAACATGCTGGTAAATTCTCAGTTTCTGATGAAATTACAGTCTAATAATACTGATTTTAAAGAGTTTAGATACATCAACACTTTGCCATTACCATTTCTCACCTCTTTCCTCAATAATAGCAATAAGACAAAGGTGGTAAAGAAGCAACGCTACTGCAGATTTTCACAACACCTGTGAATAGATGCCTATTTCAATTCATTTTATCTATTTACTTCAAGTGTACTTACTGACACAAAAAAATTAGATACTCTTACAATTCCAGCATGAAGGCTATGTTTTACATAGCAATAGTATGCCTTGTCTTCAGTTTAGAAACAGATTTAAATCAAATAGGATACTTTCCCCAAACAGAAAGGCAGGGACATTCTGACTTGGCACACAGATCAACTAATTGATATCTGTAATTTATACTTTCATTCCTATTAATTTTCATTTCTACATCTACACCCACAAGCTGTCACAAACATTAACAGCAGGTGGACAATCAAAGCATTCCACCCCTTTCCCATCCCCATTATCTCCCTCAGCCCACTATGCCAATGAGGATATATCATTAGGATACTCCCTTCTACAGTCCGTCCCTCAGCACCAAGTTTTAACTCTAGGTATTAAGAATACAAAATAGCAAACCAGCTTTCCATCAGCTCATGACTTTCAGTTGCTGGTTTTCTTTGCTCTAGGTTTAAGGTTTGACAGCAATGTAGTAACACCCAGCAACAAGCCATGCAAACACATTCTCCATGTGAACAGTGACTATTTTCTTCCTCCCTTGATTCCCATTTTGCCTCCTTGTTTTTCATGTCCTAGCTCACTGCCACACTGTATTTTTTCCCCATTTGGTTATCTCTTTTCCTTCTTTACACTCTATATTCTCTTCAAAATATTAAGAGTCCAGAGCTGAGCCTTACAGCAAGATACACAAATGGATCTGATACCCAACGCCTGGTCATAAATAAAAGGCAGATGCATCTCAGATGTAAAAGCAATGGGGGAAACATTGCTTTAGACAGGTTCACACTCTCCAAACACTCTGTTCTTAACCTACATGAAGAAGGCAATTTTGGGGAAAATTTAACATACAAAACAAGAAAGAAAATTAAAGCTCATGATAGGGCATCTAAGGAATCACCCTTGATTGAAACTCTCACAACATTTAGCACACTGCCTTCCCTCCAAATACCCCCTCCCTTCCATGCATTTCTTAATGTCACAGCCTAAATTCCTCCCAAGTCTTTCCTATATCCACACCTTCTTTCTCATTACCTTCTTCACTCTCAATGTAACTTTAGACGATATGATCTAGTCACTGTCTTGATGATGATCCAGCAAGCCCTGGAGGGCATTCATACAACTAGCAAGCGGTTCAGAAGCACTGCACACCATTAATGCGATAGCACATGCCCAAGTGCATCCTCTCAAACAGGGACTGTAGACCTAAGACACCATTATGGTGAAAATAAACCCATTCAGAAATAATCTTTATCATCCCTTCAGTATTTTCACAATTCTCATGAGCAGAAAACATTGTGAAACACCAGCTAAATTCTAAGTAACCTATAGAGGGTACCATTCTCATTTTTCCATAAAAATCACTGAAGTCCATTCAAATGCATTTCCCCACATGTCAAAAAGATGAGTTACTATGTAACCCTCATTAAAAAATAGATGTAAAAAAGAAGGGCCGCACAGTAACAGCATGTGTTTATATCACAATACTGAATTCTCACTTGAACATGTGGCTTCTTCAGTACATCAGCTATTAGCACTTTTTGCATTTCTAGATCAGGCATATTGGAAAAAGCTGTTTTTGCCACAGATGATTCCAAGATACTTACCCAGTTGTGTAAGGTATATTTATTCCTCCTAAATTAATACTTTCACATCCAACAATGAAGAGCGTTGAAAAGCACAGCAGAGATACACCACTGCAGATCATAGCCAGCTTTGCAGACTCTCTTGCACCAAGTTTAAGTTTTTTAATAATGTAGCCGCCTAGGACAATACCAACACCAGCACTTGGGACAATAATCACACCTGCCAAGAAGAAATTCAAACAACATTGAAACAGGACCTATAGAAATGGTGTAAAACATAAACATTGGTTTCATGTCCTCATTAGATCACTGCCCCATTGTCTGATTCTCTGCTAGCAAACTGAGTCAGACTTTTCAAACCTCTGGAGTGTTGTCGAAGAATTTATAAAAGCCTCATTATGATATTAGCAGCAGCCAAAGCATTACAAGAGAACTATTGTACTTTCAAGCAGAAACATTGCTTTGTATTTATTTTAGAATGAGGAGAAGGGCTATATATTCGTCCAGTTTAATGACTGAAAATTTGAAGAAATCCAGATTTGGACATGAATCTTCCTCTTCCTACTCTCATGATTAATTCCAGCAAAGCACAAGTGCTAACCTCAGGCAGGACCCCAGAAGCCTGCCCACCTGGGAGTGCACACATGAGCCTGGCTGCAAATTTTGCCTTCTGGATACTTTACTCAAGCTGAATAGCACTTTCCCAGGCAGCTAGTGACAGGACAAGAGGAACTGGCCTCAAGCTGTGCCAGGGAGGTTCATTTAGGACATCAGGAAAAATTTCTTCACTGAAAGGGTGGTTGAGCATTGAACCAGGCTGCCCAGGGAGGTCCACTACTCCTGGAGTTGTTCAAGAAATCACCAGACGTGGCCCTTAGTGCTCTGGTTTATTGACATGGTGGTGTTTGGTCAACAGTAGGACTTGATGATCTTGGAGGTCTTTTCCAACTTTAATGATTCTATGATTCTACAATTCCTACATCAGCACTCCAATTCATCTCAGCACAGACACGTGGAGTGTAAACTGATCAAACACAATTAAAGAAATTAAGATACTAGAACTAGGGAAATTTAAGACACAAAAGACATGCCTATGAAATTTCTGCTACTCTACTGCTGCAGTTCTAAGGTGGCAGTTCAGCAACACATCACCAGGTTGTCCTCACTTGTTGAGTCCTGAAGTTGTGCTAAGTCAGCAAATGTCTTGCACTTTTCTTCCCTTAGCTTTTTCTTCTCACTGACATGCGAGAAGGTCTTTAAATCAAGGCTTTGCTAATAAAGATGCATTCCACATAAATATGGAATTTGAACTACTTTTGGTAGCTGTATCTACAGAAAAGCTAAACTTTATAATGCAAATTCTTAGAAATGTTGGTCTTTTTAAAGAACCCAGTAAGACTATCATTTGCAAGTGATTAGAATCCAAATTAAATGTATAAGCTGCACATATTCGAGACATGAAGTCTGGCACATGGCATTTCTGGTGATGAATAATGTCAGGTTTGTTTAAAAACAGAAAGAAATTGAGACTTAACTAAAGAATTGCTACCTAAGAGACAAAAATTACCAATAAAACCTTTACATGAAGAGATTCAGGAAGTGCACGTACTCAGCCAGCAATGAATATATAAAGCACAGATGTACAATACAAATAACATCTAAATTCTCCTTTTGCTAACCAGAAAATTTGTAAACTTGACATGTCTTTTACTATATTGGCCAGTAGCAATCTAATACAGAAACTCTAAGTTTCCCTTTCCCTTTTTCCTAAAAAATTATTTATAAATCCACAACTGTTGACTTTAATGCTAAAGTTAGAGGTTGGGATAATGGTAACTGCTCACTTGTTCATTTTGCACATCCAACATGAGATATTTCATCTTCTTCTCGTTCATTGTAATAGTCTTTATCAAGTAATTTAAAACAGGGAAAGCAGATGTTAATAACTTCACACCCTGGACAAGGTGACACCAGTTTTACCTCTTTTAATGTACTGGCTGTTGAATACTTTTTCTGGCAGGCATGTTTCTAGTTTAACATGAGAAGGAAGCAAGTTATGGAGTAGCAATCCTATCAAGATTCATTACAGTAAAACTCCTATGCATGTGTAACCCTAAGCTTCAGAGAGCATCAATCAATGTTTCCTCCTTATATACAGAACACAGGGATTTCATACCCTGAAGAAAATCTCATCCCAGAAAGCTCTCAAATAGAAAGCACCACATGGTGCTTCTCTGACTTTCCCCCTACACACTCTAGAAAGATTCCTTGCATTTCTTCCAGCCACTGCAGGTGACAAGTCATTCCCATGTGAAGTCTCTGTGTCTTCCCTCTTTCTTCTGCTACTTTTTGTCTTTTTCTTGACTGATGGCCTTGGGCAGCTTCACCTCTGTCCCCACAATTCACTCCACTGTCACTCCTTCTCATGCACAGTACCTGTAAGTATAGGGGAGCAAAGAACTAACCTGTCTACCAATTAGCAGCTATTCTATATGGGAAGCGCTATGGAGAAGTTAAAAAGATGCTTATAAAGACAAATAACTTTGATGCAGCTAGAAGAGGAGGAAAGTCATCTGCACGACACAGGCCCCAATTCTGCACAATATCTTGGCCTCTTTTCCTAGGGAAGTTCCCATCTCTCCCACTCACAGAGCAGTACAAAGCTTAAAATTTTGTAGTTTGTAGCTCTATTAAAAGTTGTGCATTGGCTGCACATTGCTATGGCAGCAGGGGAAGCACCACACCTGTAAAATGGGGCTCTCCTGCAATGACAGGGGGGAGAGAATGTGGAGAGCTCTCCTGGCTAGACCAGGTTGTTGTGCACTCAGTGTCAGTAAATAAATAAGGAGAAAACCACCAGTCTGGAGGGGAGAGATAACTGAAGGATGGGACAGATAAACAACTTGTCACTGGGGGGTATAAAAAAAGATAAGGATATTTTAAAGATCAAAGAGGAAGCAAAATTCACAGAAAATAAGAACAGCTTTAAGAGATCTTTTAAGACACACAAATGGCAGTAATGTCTGTGGAATTTCTAGCTTCATTTTGTTGGGTTTTTTCCTCCTTGGAGACCATTAGCAGATGACAAAATATCTGTCTGGGCTTATGCAAAAAAACTCAGCCCTTTAATGATACAAATGGGTTCACATTTTACTAAACACACATAGCAAGAATCAAAAAATGGCCTGAATATCTAACCAAACACGAAGAAAGCTGGAACAAATCACCTGTTCTAACAAACATATTTTTGGTTCATTCCTACACTGATTTGTTTCATTAGTCAAAGCTAACCCTTGCAAGGTTATGCTACATGGCAAAGCCTTACCAGTGTAGATGCTGGCATTGGAAGCTGGGATGCCAAACTGTGACTCGATGAACTTGGGAATGAAGGTAATAAAAGCTGTGACAATGGCACTCTCAGCTGTGTATGACAAACTCACAAAAAGGAATGTCATGTTGCTTAAGATCCTGACAGCTGCTCTTGGAAGCTCTATAAAATGACAAAAATGACAAACGAACGTTATAAACAATGAGTGAGAACAAAAACAAACTGAAACAAAACCAATTGATTTTCTTTGAGACAGACTGGCAATAATGGCTTGCCAGCATCTGGCTTCATTTGCTAAGTGGATGGGAGAGTGCATACTTGGGATTGCAGCCTTCGCCTGCTCTTACCCTATCTCACTGCACTGCCCCAGGGCTGCAGTCCCACTTTGCACAAACACAACTGAGGTCTGTTTTAACAAAACCATCTGAAGAAACAGGGCTTACACAGTAACACTATAATGGAGAGAAAAACAGCAATAAAATGTAGTGATTTTGGAATTATTCTGATGTCTTATTTTGAAATTTTCTATGAGTTAACACACATCACACTGCTGAACTGACAGTACTGCGTTTTGCGCTCCACAGGCGGAAAACAGATCATATACTCCCCCCCTCAACTCTCTGCTTCAAGGACCATGCTCGGAAAGCTGGGGTAATAATACTCTAATTTGAAAAGGAACTAAAATATTTTACTTAAATATTTTTCTACACGATTTAAAAGCATTTGCAATGATGCAGACAAAGCACAATGAAAAAATTACATCAATGATATCAATGAATCTCAACATACATTACATACAACTTAATTAGTATTCTCAGAAGGGATAAAGCAATTAAAAATGAGAGCACATCATTACCTTAAATTGAAAAAGTATTCATAGATTCTCAAATCAAATATCAAAACCCATGAAATTCAACACTGTAGTTAAATGAAACACATTTTTAATTCAGTCCTGTAGTGATGTCCAATTACCATCACAAGATGACGATAACTCTATTCAGCACTTTTTTCAAATTAGATGGTGTGATTTTAAACTTTTTTTTTAATTTGGTGCTTCTACAAAGATCAGATTTTATGTTCAAGTGTTGTATCTAGCCTACTACAGTTTAGGTTTTTTCATTTGCTTTTCACTTGGTAGAGAAATGGAATGGTGCTTGAATCAAAGCCAATTGAATTCAAAGACAAGAGCACCCATTAGAAATACATGTTGAGCAAGAACAACTGAGTGAGAATTTTATTGATGCTATCAATTGTCAAGACAAAAATGTCTCACTTTCTCCACTGACTCCAGTAGGTTATCTGTATAAAAGCAAACAGAATTTAGATTTTTGTCATGTCAAAACTTGTCAGGCTGCAAACTGCACTTAAGTTTTCTGACTGCATCTAGTCTTAGCTTATGCCAGTTGTCAAAATTTATACTGAAGTCATTATGAGTCCAGGGTTTATAATTTTAATGTAGTTAAATGCTCTCCAGCTGCCTCAATGAAGAAACATATAAAATGTTAAATACAAAATTTGATGGAAATAACTAATGAATAAATCATATTAAGAAGCACTCATATATTTGAATCTTAATGTTTTTTACAACCTACAGCTTTTTTTTTAAAGAAAAAAAAAGTGGCACTGTTTGCAGCAGAAGCAACAGGACGAAGGAGTTATGACCATGCTGATGCTGCTGTGAGAGAGGAGTCAGGAAAGAGAAAGAGGGATTGCGAGGATTGGTCCTGCTGGAAACTGGTTTTTTTGGTGGCAGCTGCTCACCTGGTCTGAAAATGTGGAAGAAAAATAATAAGGTATCATCACAGAGAGAAACGTCATTTTATTAGGATGATGAACAGAGTGCTCTTTGTAGAAATGAAAGGGAAGTCCTTGGCCAAGAGCTGACTCAAGATCTTTGATAAATCCATTGTTTTAAGGAGTGCGACCCAAATATCATAATACCTGGTAAAGTTTAGTCCTTCCTGATAGCACTGAGTTTCAGGAAAATGTCTGGTTTAGAATTTTCAATCTAAAGATACTGAAGAATTAATTAGGCAAGGAACTGCAGAGATAATGAACCAAAATTTTGCTCTGGTGTTCCGTGTGTAGAGCTGTACTTCCTCTTGATTCCTACTTGCATCTCATCTGAGCACTCAGGCTAAAGATCACTATTCATTTCAAAACTAATTAGTATTTTGAAATTGGATTTCTACTGATAAATAGATAAAACTTAGTGTCTTGGAATAAGCACAAGTTCTCTTACACCCATGTGAAGGATTCTTCAAGGAACAGCTTTGCTGATTACCGTCAATTCTGGCATGAAATAAGAGTTTATTTCTGCATACTGCACTAATACATGCCACCTGGAGCAGTTGAGAGTTGAAGCTCTTTGTGATTTATAAAGAGCAACTATCTGGCATACAAGGAAAAGTGGCTAGATAGTAAGAAACGAGGAAATAAAAACAAATTCTGAGTTAGGTTTTCCTTGATTTATTCCTATGAGCATCATCAAATCCTGTGCGACAGCATCTATACTACACGTCTGAATTTAAAAACCTATAATAAAAAGGCACAGTAACTCATCTTTCAACCACACTAATTGCAGTAAAAAGCAAGAATGCTAAAAACTTTAAGGATCCTTTGTACTACATAATCAATCACACCTTTAAAACATTTCAATGTCAAATTACTTTTGTGTGAGTAGCCATAGGCCTAGGCTTTGATTTCAAGGCATTATTAAAACTGTCAGATTTGATTTTTATGTTTTTGCAGGTGTGCATCAGAAACAAACCTATGAGAACTTGCTGTGTTCCTTCATTCTGTCATTTAAACAAACAAATCTTTATCAATTACATTCCTAAAACTAAAATGATCTTTTCGTATGGTTGCAAGCATTTACACTTTTATACAGGAACGCAAATCTTAAACATCCTCATCTTTCCTTTTTTTTTCACAATAACCTAGTACATAACTAAGTCATGTGTAAGTATAAAAACTAAATTGAAACCTGCCTTGCTGGACCGGTTTGTTAGTCTAGGGCCAATTTTTGACCTTTCATGCTCTTTGACAATAATTTTTCTCTAATCAGCATTCATTTTCTTTCACTTGTGTGCTGGACCACTGCTTGTTTCACGGCAAGGGAAAAGCATAAGAAAAATTTGGAAATAATTCAAGTATTCATAACTACTGCTCTAAACAAAACCTTTAAATCACTATAAGCAGAATTTCAATAAAAACTCCAATAGACTTTGCCTCCTTTTTCATCATGTTCCTGTGCACCTAGACCCAAGGCAATGCAATGAATACAATCAGGGGAATGAAACATCCCTGTCTATAGCACTGTCCTTTTGCAGTCCATCAGGGAGGTCTCTTGTTAGGGTGAGGCAGATGTTAGCTAGAGGACCCCACTTCTGCTCCAAGCCTGAGCAGCACTCCTCAAGCCTGCAGCACTGAAGAGGGTTGCCTCCGCACTGACGTCTCAGTGGCAGCTTCCGCTCTTGTGCAGTACAAAGGTGAGCCAAGATTTGAGACAAAATTTCCAATTTGTTTATCAGAATGGAAACTAGCAAAGTCACAGACAATTACTTCTAATACATCCTGCATGGAGCTAATCCCTGAACTCTAGAATAGTGTTTCACATGTATTTCATTTCATTATCTACTCATGCACCATTTAAACAACCTCATTCAACTCTCAGGACATGCCTTAAGCACTGGGTGGTGCCTAGATCATTGAACAGCCCCTAATATCCCATCAAGCACAGAGGGATTCAGGATCATTTTCATATGATTCTTAATTTTCCTAACTTGATTTAGAACAGCTCCTTGAGGCTCCAGATAATACTGCTCATCACTGCACAGAGCCATGCCAGGCAACCTTTTCTATTTTGAGCTTTTCAGGATGGCCTAAGAAAGGATGAGAGGGGAGCGACTCGCTCAAGGTCAGTGGCACAGCAGGATCTTCAGCCCACAATCTGCTGAACCCTCTGACGTTTACAGCGCTCACTCACCAAGAGCCGCCACACCCAGACCGTCTCCTTTTCTTCTTCAGAGTTCTGTCAACTGATCTTCAGGTAGCGCAGAACCCCCAGTCCAGACTCTTGGAGAAGCACTGCAGTGGGCTTACCCCGCAGCCGTGAGTCTCTCAGGAGTTTCTTTTATCTTTGCTGATGGCCTGGTTATTCTTACTATCCTGTGTCTGTCCCTCACAGGGACTGACTGGGAAAGGCATACGACAGCTGGTAGCCACAAAAAGGCAGACAGGAACATTCTACATTTAAGAAAGGGCTGTACATATTGCCAGAAATACCCCAAAGGCTACAAAATACATGTAATTAATTAGATTAATTATTTAATTCAGATAAGATCACTATATTTTAGGTAATGTATACATTTGCTTTCTTTACATGCTCCTTTATTCAATTGCACACTAAGTTTCATTACAGTGGTAAGTGAAAGGGACTGCAGATACAATTTCCATGGTACAAACCCCTAGGGGTATCTAGGTAATAAACGAAAACAGCTATTTTGTCTGCTCAGATTCAAGTGGTATCTGCACATATGGGATTGAAAAGTGGTTTCTTCATTATAAATCTCCTCTAGCTCATGTTATCTACACTACCTCCATTTCTCCCAATAAACTACATCCAATTTTCTTCCTCCTGTGACCTACTTAGTGTTTTAATACTTTTGATACCTGACTCAGAAGCATTCTTCAACTCATCTTCTCTACTTGAAACATAAATAAGAAAAGAAAGAGAATTCCAAGCCCTTGCAACTCATAATGTGAAAAAGGACAGATACATCTGTATTATTATCTGATCTCAGCTCTACCATGGGGCAAAATAAAGCTCAAGTCACTGAAGCTGGAGACTACTTGCAGATGGAGCCAGTTTTGGTTTGCTGCTTCTTTGGTTTATCATCTACTGGCAGCTATTGCAGAAAAAAAAGGCTCTGGCCCTCTCTCATTATTGCTTTTTGATACCTTTTCATTCATCTCGAGAACTAACTAGGAAATTAAGACAAGTTACAAAACAAAAATCATTCTGCCAGGCTTTCCAGGTAAGATGACATCATATTGGAAGAACAGAACAGTTACTTTCCTTACGAAAGCTGCATGGATTTCACAGATTTCATGGCACTGACCTCTGTCATGGCGGACTATGACATCATTGATATTTATTCATACAGAAGAGCACTAAAGCATCAGTCTCCTGGCTACTGCCTAAGTGAAGTTTCTGCCCATCATGCTATAAAAAGATGAAGCTCTGAAATTCAATGGGAAGTATAAAATGTTCATTGCATCTCAGAAGAAGCAATGCTAAATGACTTAGTCACATACGATCCTTTTTCCCTTCTCATTATAAACAAAATTACCTCAAATGAGAAGCTTGAGGCATGATCTCATTCCATAAAGCCCACTTAAACTTGAAAAATAATTAAATGATAGTGCATTCCTGCTGCAGGTCTTCTTTGCTAGGGTAAATGACACCGAATGGGAAAGCTATTATCAGCTTATAGCAAAATACTTTTCTCTGCATTATCTCCACTCGCTTGGTATCTTTCTGACATGTCTCTTTTCACTGTTCCATTTGGTAAAGTTTCTCCTCTAGAGAAAATGAAAATTTTTTTAATAGAAAAAGTTGCATTTATACATTAATATAGGAGTTTATGGAAGGTATGGTACACATTTAGGCAGATACATGGCAAAGAAACACATGCTAAAATGAGACATAGAGAAAGTTTTCATTTCTGTACCAAAAAAAAAAAGGCATTAGGAAACATTCTTCCAAGCAAATACTTGTTTTCTCTGTATCTGCTATGCCTGTAGGGACATGACCTGGAAGGTGAAATTATATACCAAAACAGAGAACCAGCATCAGCAAACTCAACCAGATGCAGAGTTTGTCTGTATACCTGTATCTTTACCAGGCACACCAGCCAGGTGAAGCAGTCCCTCTGCTGTGACATTGCCTTCAATGACCAGGAAGGAGTCCAGCAAAGACTGGACTCCCCTTTCTCACTTTCCTAAGTTAGTGAGAAGATCTTGACAAGAGTAACCCTGAATTACTTCCACTAATCAGAGGCCAGTAGGTTTGAAGCCAAATAAAACACACAACTAGTGTTATGGATTGAGGAGAAAATATTATGTACAGGGATCCACAAATATGGAGAACAAAGAGTCTTTAAAGATGGAACGAACAGGCTGTTCTTGCTACACCTCTTTTTCAACTACTTTGCTAGCAAAGGGACAGCATAGTCTGAAAGATCTGGTATTTGAGGTTCACCTTGCTTGCTCTGTGCTAGCTTTGTGCCTTGCTTAAGATGTTGATATGTAAGCTAATAAAATCACCCCAAGGAACTCATCTCTTTTTTCTTTACTTCCATTGAAATTAACAGTAGGTTTAGGTACCCTGAGAGAACCCACGTAAATGCAATGTAGAGCAAAGTAGTATGCAGATGTACAAACATTACTTAGAATTACATTTGTTTTAGTCTAAAACCAGCTGGTTTTGTTAGGCTTCATCCACTCAAGATAAAGACTGATCAATAATGTGACATTAAAAAGTCTGTCAATATATCCTGGACTGATATCCAATTAAAAAGTAATACTGATGTCCATGTCAACAAACAAACACTTAAAAGTTTTGAGTCCAAATTATGTTAAATGGTACAATAAATGTTTTGTGGTTTCCCCCAGTCCCATTGCATTCATCAGGCTACCACAAAATGGCACAACCAGCATTTGCATCATGGAATCCAAGGAGGACTCAACAGCACTGACAACACAATGGTCATTCATTTCTGTCCTATACTATTCCATATTAGGATACTGTTCAGCCTATTAAATTGTATATGCTTCACATTAACTAATTTTTAGCAACACTCCTTCCTTCCCTGGAAACTTGTCAATGATTAGTACTTAATGTTAGATTTTACATCAATGGTTTACTTCTTGAATAAAATAAAAATCTCTATTACTTGTCAATATTTTGATTTTTTCTTGTTTCATAATTAGCACAGGTTTTATTTGTTCTAGCCTTCTGAAAGTAAATAGCTTGCTGCACAAGAGAGACAGAAAAGGCATATGAATTGAATAATCTTTCTCAATTAACTTACCCAAATGTATGAAAGTACACATGAGACTTTTTTTCTAACTTGTTTCATTCATATTGTAGAAGAGTACTTTATTCTATGAAGGACAGCTTATAAAGTAAGTATGACAGCTACAAATTGCAATGTGCACAAATACATCTGGCAATAGGAGTCCTATAAGAAATAGCCTACCTGTTTGTTACAGGTACGCAAACACATCAACAATTTAAGGAAATGGATGTCCTACACTCATCGCTGCATTTTGTCAACAAGGACTATCTATTAAAATTGCAATAGTAAAATACATTATTAAATACAAGATGTCAAAATTCTGCCTTTAATTACACATAGAATCCTAGATGACTCTGCATACAAAATTTAAAGCATTTAAAAATTAAAAACAAACTTCACCTTTAACATTCTTTCCAAATCCCATAGAGGCAGGAACTGCACTGTCTGCTTGTATTTTGTTATTTGTCTTCTCTTTCATCACATCATCATCACTTGAAACATCATCAGAACTCATCTTTTTCTTTTTTTTATGTCGAGGAGGGAGCTTTTTCGGAAAGGTAAACATGGGAAATATCACAAGGAGCATTGCAATGGCACAAAGGAGAAATCCACTCCACCTAATGCCAGGAAACAGGAATAGAAATAAAAGCCAACACATTACATGAAATTTAAAAAAAGTCAAAGTGATTATTAGATGCTGCACTGGCTGGAATTTGAAAAATATGAAACACTGACACTCAGAGTAAAGGACTGGAGTGAGGAAGAGCCTTCACTGCACTAAACCCCTTAATTCGAAGAAGCTTCTGTTGGCTTCTCTACTGATAGAGGTATTTATTCAGAACCCACCAAACATTATGAAATAGCGTCAGCTCTAAGTTCCTGCAAATTTTCATTTTTGGTAATTATTCAGAACCAAGTGCTGAGTAGACATTCACTTTTACATTGCCTTTCTTGGATAATTCCCAGTAAAGAAAAGCAGGATTCCTCTGGAGAACATGAAAAAAGTTATCCATGGCATAAGAAGATAAAATGTCCATGCAGATACATCGGGACCAAATCTGTTCAGCTTTCCAGTGGCTCCCTCTCACTGCCCTGACTGTCCAATTCTCTCCCTTCACAATGAAGAGCTCCCAAACCCTGACTTTATGCTCAAAATTCCGCAGCTCTGTTCTGTGACCACAACCTGAAAGAGCCCTTCACAAAGAATTTCCTCTTCTCTCCCTCTGTCTTATAAGAATAGGATACAGAAACAACCCTGAAATGATCCCTTGGCTCCCAGGGAGTGTCTTGGGACATGCCCACAGAAGGGACACCATATGGGATACAGGACAGAGGTCTTGATCAGGCTGCAGGCATACAGTTATCCTCTCTGCAGCCAACAGGTTTCATGAACTTTACCACAGCACCACAGATGGGCAAAAAGTTACTAGAAAGTACTCTAGAGTTAAGAGTCAGCAGCCAGAAGGCTGATAGTAGAGTATCAGACAACATAATTTCCCCTCTGAATTCTAGCAATGGAAGACTAAGGGAAATGTGGATAACCTCACAGAGATGGTTCCATAAAGGACAACTTGAGAATCCACCCACACAGTTGCCCCCACTGAAAGTGCAGTTTTCACTACAGACTAATCTTATTGTACTGGGTTTACATGGCAAGGTTTTGGTAGCAGGGTAGGGGCTGCAGGGGTGCTTCAGTAAGAAGATACCATGAGCTGTCCCCATGGTATGGACACAGGCAGCTCCAGCCAGCCTCAAAACAGATCCAACACTTCCAATGCTGAGTCCATCAGCAATGCTGGTGGCATCTTGGTGGTAACTTTTTTAAGGAAGGGGAAAAAACACTGCACAGCAACTGTGAGAGGGGAGTGAGAAAATATGAAAGAAACAGCCGTGCAGGCCCAAGGTGAGAGAAGGAGGGAAGAAGGTGCTCCAGGTGCAGAGATTCCCCTGCAGGCCCAGGGTAAGACCATGGTATCCACCTGCAGCCTGTAGAGAACCCCACACAGGAGCAGGCTCCTGGCAGGAACCGTGACCTGTGTAAAGGAGCCCACACAGGAGCAGGTTTTCAGACAGGACATGTGACCCACGCTGGAGCATTCGGTTTCTGAAGGACCGCACCACATGGAACAGACTCATTCTGGAACAGTTAATGACAGACTGTCTCCTGTGGAAGGAACGTCACACTGAAGCAGGGAAAGAGTGTTAGGAGAATGGAGCAACCAAGTGTTATGAACTGACCCAGCCCCCCTGCACCACTCCAAAGGAGGATGTAGAAGGGTCTCTTCTGACTACTTGTGGTGTTGTACACATGGGGGTTTTTTCCCCTTCTTAAATATGTTATCCCAAAGGTGCTGCCACCATAACTACTGGTCCAGTCTTGGTCAGCCTCCTCTTGGAAGCAGCTGGCATTGGCTCCCTCAGACACAGAAGGAGCTTCCAGCAACTTCTCACACAAGCCACCTGTGTGGATCCTCCGCTACCAAAACCATGCCATGCAAACTCAGTACAAGAACAATTTTTACATATTTTTGTACAACCTTTACACTATTAATTATATATATGCTCAAACTTTAAACATTTAGAAGTTCAGAGTAGACAGGATTACTTGCACAAGAAATAAAAAAAACATCTGGCCTCATATTTGTAATGCAAAGATATTGCAAACTGTATTTTTCAATGGAGGCAAATTCATATGTGTGTGTAATGGTTTGTATGGTAAATACACAGGCAAACAACAAACAGCCATGTGTAACACCAGTTTTGCTAGAAGAAGCTTATGGGAAGCTTTTGCAAGGCTTTGCAATATAAGTGACTGAAAGTTTTGACTAATTTTGATATTATGTAAACAGAAAATCCTCCATTCATTTTAGCTGATAACATACATGGATTAGAAGGCAGACTTTTAGGAGGATTAGTCAGCACTGTCAGACCGAATAAATCAGTAGACTGTATACAAATGTAGTAACATCTCTTTCAGGATCTCAAAGGCAGAAGCTGCAAAGGCACCAATCAAAGAAACAATCTGTGGCAATAGTACGCAGAAATCTGCAACCACCCATTCAGGAGGAAACAGCAAAGGAGACAGGGCCTGTAATATAGCATAAGATGAAATTCCAGTCCAAAGGGACCATTATGATAGCATACTGAATGCTGGAGATGTCACAAGTGCAGCACTGGATGCAAGTATCTGCACCATCTACACTTCACAACTTCCTGAAGACATATCAAAGAATTGGAAAACCGACAAAAGATGGTATCAAAAATAATAAGGACACCTACAATGGGAAATTGAGAGGTCAGAACAGGATCTGTATTAATTAAAAGGCCCTTGATTTTCTGTCTTCTTAAGTCAAAGAAAATATGCAGAAGAATACCTCAAAGGCATCTGCACATGCCGTAGGATTTCAAATAAAAGCAATTAAAGTTAAGGAGGAACCAGATAGTGCTGGAGGAATTCCTTTAAACTTCTTGTGTGGAATGTTGATGAAAGACTATATGGGAAGATCCAAGTATTAAACAGATTCAGTACTAGGAAAACACTCAGAAAAGCATCAGCAAAAGAAAATGTGATTCAAAGCACCTGACAGACCGCCAAGGGCTACTCCACAACTAACAAGGTCCCTATATAGCACATTAACAGTTCTGAAAGACAAGAGAGTGATGAATGATTTCTAACAGATATCCCTACAGTTACCACATTTGAATAAAAAGCAGTTTTGAACATTTGATGGGCTGGCATAGACAGCTGGCCTGTAATTTAGCCCCAGAGCATCTACAGAAAGCACCAGTGTGCAAAACCCAGGAGCGCAAACTCAAATCCTGTGAAACTAAAGGAAGAATCAGATCAGAAATAACCCTGAAAAATAACCACTTCCTTTATCGGGTTTCATGAGAGATAAACCAAATTATGCGGCCTCTCATATGCCTTCTAGAAAAGAACAGCTTAAATAAAAAACAGGCTATACTGCTTTTATTTAGGCCTTATGTCATAGTTGCTGTACTCATTATTTTGTCTGTAATCATTACCTCCTTTAATAATGGGAATTTTTCACAGGGTCTCATGATAAGCTACATTAGAAACCTTAAAGAAAAGATAGAAATCAAAGACACTAATTCACTTTAAAGGAGACAAGACTCAGAAATCACATATATGACTTCCCATTAACTTGTCTCAATTGAGCACTATTTTTTAAGTGTGTCAACTGAAGTAAGTGCTTAAGTGCTAGACTACTCTTGTATTTCAAGTTGTTAAATTGCATAAATAAAAATAAGCTTGACTATGCAGCATTTCTCTGCAAGGAGAAAATGTCACAGTATCAGAAAACAGATTTCAATGGAACAGAAATCTACACTTGCTGAATTATTTGAAACTAGGCAGTCAATGAGTGGCAAGGGATAAAGGTTTAACCTCCACCATGGGAATCTTCATTTTAATCGGTAGACACAGCTTCAGAAAGAGAAAAGAGAATGGGATGCAGGTGCTATGAATGCCATTAACTTTTATGAGAGGGCACCACAGATTGTGCAACAAATCACCAGGGATTTAATAGCAGGGGATACTCCTTAGAAATTTGAGATAGTCAAAAATGAAAAAGTAATAAAAGGACCTGGAACATCCTTCAGAGAAAGCCAGACTCTACAGATTTAATCAACATAATGGAATAAGGAAACTTTGAACGACTTTTACTTTCCTATGCTGCCTAGAATATGAGTAGCCTGCTGAGATCCTATGACAGCTGACTTCCTGACATTGCTTCGGTCGTATTTTCATCACCTCTGCCGGCACCCCTGTGCAAAGTTGAAATCATCAAGATACTTGTTCAACTGATGTTATACCTTGGAGATACATAAAATCTATTTAGCAATTTTACCTGAAAACTTCTGAACACACAAACTAGACTCTTTTCCCTATTTTGCTTGCAAGGCCTGGTACAGTAGATGTTCCCAAAGTCTCCCCAAAGAAATGGTTGCAATGGGTGACTTATCACCACTTCTGCCATGGAGCTTTGTGGTTACAGCACTCCCACAGAGTGCCAGGGTTCCAACTCTGGCACTTTGCATCCATTCCTGCCACTCTTTTGAGGAAGGACGGTTAAACTCGCAATTCATGAGCAAGAACATGCCTTTTTTGGCCTGACCTCTCTTACAGACAACATTGCACATATATCCAAGCTAGCTTTAAACTAGCAGCAGGCATCCATCTGCTGTGGCATAGAGCCTGGTACACGCAGCCTGAGAAGCAGCAAACTGATGTGTTTGTGCTGCTTTGGCTATTTTACTTTTGCTGGAGCTGTTTCAGTTAAAACTCACACATGTATACCCACATGATAAGGCAGTTATATCAGTGGTTGCATTACAAAGTCAAAAATTTACCCCACATTTACAGCCCCATTGCTTTCAATTAACACACACATTTATGGACCTGTTCACGATTTCTGTCAAAAAGTACTGATCAGATGCTGATTACCAGTTCTCACTTGTCCTCAGAAACACATGAAACATAACAGTTTTGCAAAGAATGTATAATATTTTGCTTTGAATTCAAACCTTTTATCCTAGAATAGTCTAAGCAAGTTTTTGACACTGCAGCATTCTCATAGGACAAAACTTTTTAGTGAGATAAGCCAGTAGATACATGAGAGCACAGAGTCATTAGCCCCAAGGCCACATTCAGTACTCAGGTTTGCCCTTTTCTATCTGAAAATTTGGCTGGACAGTCCTGTGCATTCAGCTACAGTCATATGCAGCAATGCTCTTGGACTAAGTAAGATAACTAAAGCAGGACTAAATCTTCAAAGGTTTAAGAAGACTCCAAAGAGAATTTTTCACATCAAACCATCAGGAGAGATCGCTGCAGAATAAATAGAAACAGATACAGACTGACTGTGATGGTGCAGTGACAAACAGTAACGCAGAACACGTGAACTGACACTGCGCCTTACACCTACAAAGTAGAGATCTCTTCCTGGGATAATGAACTTCAGTCCTTTCTGGGCTTCAAAGAAAACTTCAAGGGCACATTTATAAATTATCTAAAAAAAGGCAATTAAAGCCTCCTCAAGACCTGCTTCCTCAGAGACATTTCCAAGGAGGCCACATCTCAAAGTCTGCCTGAAGACATCGGATAACAATTACAGCTGTTACACCTCCATGCTGCTGGAAACCTACTCTTTACTAGAGAACAATGTGATGGTTTACATCACCTGCTGCCTAAACACAAGCCATCACCCTGAGAAACAAAGACTGGAAAGGGCCTGTTCTGACCCTACCCCATCTCCTTCTCCTGGCTACCATTTCATGGGCAGCCAGAGCTCAGTGTTTTGTGCTGCAGCAGAAAGGGCTCAATTCTGGGCAGCAGTGATCCTTGATGGTCTCCTGCTCTCCCTGCGCTGAGCACCGTCAGCACCCACTGTGGTCAGAGACAGTCCTGGAGCAGTCAAGTAGGGCAGTTTCCATGCAATGTTCCTGTGCAATTCTGTCAGAGGCTAGTTGTAATAATCAGCAAAAACATCACCTTTCTTGGTCTCCTTTTACAACCTCTGGCAAATCCTCAAGGGACACAATTTTCCAACCTGCCTAAATTCCCTACCAGCAATTTAGAGAGTAGTTTTGAAAAATGCTCGATCCTTACCAGTTTCCAATGAATCGGGGGTCACTCTGATCAATATAAACAGTTGTCCTAGGATCAACATAGAAACCAATAAGAAGTCCTCCAAGCAAGTATCCAGCTGCAGGTCCGAGTGCTCCCATTACATACATGATGGCTGAGGAAACCAAAGGTCAGAATCGTACATCAATAAAATTAATGTTTCATTAATTATCTGCACATAAAATCCAAAAATAAACAATTTTTCTTAAAGCAGGAAATTTTGCACCCTAAAACCTTCAGGGATCTTTTCTGCAAACAAGGCAGCAACTTCTCCCTAAGTCACACACTGATAAGGAAGTTTCTGCATTCTGAAGAATTTCAGTCAAAGTATGGAAGTATACACTACTTTGGTACTCAGGATAGAAAGCATATTTGACTTGGATAAAATTTTTCACATTTCATAACATTTCCTTTAAAGCAAATCAAAATTCAACATATAACTAGAAAAACTCTAACTAATAGGAGGCAAACAGAAAAGCGAAGGATAAAAATTATTTGAAACATCAAAGAGCAAAGTATAACACTCCAACTTACCAGCAGTTTAATACTGTGTATTAAAAATTACTGAAATTAAGAAATCAAATACTCCTATTTCAGAGGCTGACAGAACATGGGTTTAAGAAAGGGAAGTCCTATCTAACTAATTTGATATCCTTTTGTGTCAAGGTCACCCATCCAGTGGATGAAGGGAAGGTGATGGATGTGGTTTTTAGTAATGCTTTTAATACTGTCCTTCACAGCATTCTTCAGGATAACTGTGAGATGAGTGGCTCCAGGGTGTGCTGGGTAAAGAATCAACTGAAGGGCAAAGCTCAAAGGGTTGCAGTGAAAGGGGCTCCATCTGGCTCATGACCAGCCACCAGTGGGGTTTCTTAAGGCTCAATTTTAGGGCCAGTTCTGTTCAATACATTTATCAATAACCTACAGGCAGGAGTTGAATTCACCATTACCAAGTTTGTTGACGATCCCAAAGTGGTAAGTGTTGCTGACTCTCTTGAGGGCCAAGAGGCCTTGCGGAGGGACCTAGATATACTGGACCACTGGGCAATGATTTTAACATGAAATTTAACAAGTTGAAATACCAGATTCTGCACCTGGGACAGATTAATGCCAGGCACAAGCATAAACTGGGAGAGGAATGCCTGGAGAGCAACCCTGCAAGAAAGGGATCTGGGGGTGCTGGTCGGCAGCAGGCTCAGTAGGAGTTGGTAGTGTATCCTGGAAGCCAACAGGGCAAACCCCATCCTGGGGTCCATCAAACACGGCCTCACCAGCTCCTCAAAAGAGGCCACTATCCTGCTGCGTTCAGCATTGGTGCAGCCTTATCTGAAACACTGTGTGCAGTTCTGGGCCCCACAACTTAAGAAGGATGTGAATGAAGATCTTTGAACAATTCCAGAGGAGGTCAGCAAAGTTGGTGAAAGGGCTAGTAGGCATGTCCTATTAGGAGCACCTAAAGAATTTGGCATATCTAGTTTGGAGAAAAGGAGGCTGAGGGGTGACCTGATTGCTCTCCACAGCTTCCTGAGGATGGGAAGTGGAGAAGGAGGTGCTGATCTCTTCTCTCTGGTATCCAGTGACTGGACATGTCAGAATGGTTCAAAGCTGCACCAAGAGAAGTTTAGACTAAACATTAGGAAGGATTTCTTTATGGAGTGGGTGGTCAAACACTCATAAAGGCTTCCTAGGGAGGTGGCCGATACCCCAGGCCTGTCAGTGTTTAAGAGTTATTTGGATAATAAGGGGCTTTAACTACTCATCAGCCCCAACGTGGCCAGGCAGTTGGACTAGCTGATTGTTATTGGTCCCTTCCAACTGAAATGCTTTGTTCTATTCTGTTTTGTTCTGCTCTATTCTATTCCGTTACATTGCATTCTATTTCATTCCCCTAATCCATCTCTTTCCTTCCTTAATGCATCCTGCATCCCTTTTAAGATGCTTCTGCCCTGTTTCTCATACTGTCTTGCTGTAAAAATGAAAGGCAAGGGGGCAGAAGGGATGGTCTCCGCTGTCCACTCATGTATCTTGTAGCACTGAAACCCAAGCTGCAACAACACAGCAACACTTGCTCAGCTGCTGCAGATCCTCTAGTAGCACACAAAAACCCAACTGATTAACTAATTCTGTGTCCACATGGTCACTGCGGACTACACTGCCCATGGCAGTATGCAGACTCCATCCTTTTAGGTCTCATCCTCAATCAGACATGCTGAATCCTAGACTGCAGTGGCTGAAGAAACATAACTGGGTTGTTAAAGTTTGAGTTTCCATGTTACCAATTACAGTAAATTATATCTCATGGATAAAATAAGCCAAAAGCAATCACTAAATCTGCCTGATTAAACCAAAGTAACTTGCATATTTTCATCTTATGTTCTGAAATAAGAGAAGAAAAAGAGCATTCTCACAAGTAAAAAGGGGCTGCTGAGAGCTATATTGCAGAAAAAAAAAAATCACAGAAGCTACCACAGAAGGTAAAACTGACTATAGTAAAAAATGCTCCCAGACTTATCACTTTTAAGCTATATTTTTGTAAACACATTTTTGGGTTTTATGAAATTGCAATTTTGAGTAATTAAATTTTGCTGAAGCCTTTTCTGCATAATGGTTTTCATAACTGTGTTCACTATTTATTACAGCCACGTTCCCTACTGGACTGATTGTAAACAATTCTCGGTATGCCTAAAATGCTCCATCAGACATTGAAACACTGCTGCTTAGTGGCAAATAGATAAATGCCACAGTAACTGTCATTTGCAAAATTCATATCATAAAGACGGGAAAAAAAATCCAACCTCCACACTCCCATAACCTCCATCCACTATAATAAATTTTTTCTACAAAAGTTTTCTTGGAAAATTGATTCAAGCAACTACAACAAGCTCAGTTCTCTAAAAACAGAGGAAACACAAAGGGAATAAAAAGAGTGGCCTAATCCATTCATTTCAGTATTCAGAAAAAATACTTCATACTGCATTAATTCAGCTTTAGTTACACCACTGAAACCAGCAGAATGCAGCAACTGCTTAGGCTTCGAAGCACTATCCAAACAGTGTATTTTGTACACCTGAATACTTCAGAGGATTTTCTTTGTAAGCAGAAACACTGTACAATAAAGGTAAAAACAACAGTGTACACTGTGCTCCTTTAGAGGAAGAAGTGCTGTCACCCATTTCAGGAATATTTTTAAATTATTGTATGCTGTTCAGGCTTCAAGTTTTGTTTTGGTTTTTTTTAACATAACTTACAGACAAAATGTAACTTTCAGAATCTTTCTGAAAACACAGAGCCTCCATGTTCCAGTCAATGGCAGGAGGAAACGTGAGCAGACAAGTTCCACAATTGCCATTTTAAGTTACATTGCATCTTTCTCGGCATGTAGTAATGGTCACTATCAGAAATTGAACACCAAATGCAAGAAGCTGATTTGGACTTCTAAATGGGACTAAAGATAGAGCATAGCAAATATATATTTCAAAATTAGGTACTTGAAAAAATCTGCCACAACCTTCCAGGCCTTGCTGTGGAAGTAAAGGGAGAGTCATCTCCATGCATCACCCTGGCAGGCTACTCCAATATCTTGGACCCTTGAAATTCTGGTCACAGCCCTCACAGCTATGTTCAGGAATAAAGATGTTTTTGATTCCCAAGTAGGCCACCAGGATTACTGGATGATATGGAAAGGAAATTAACTGGAAACAGACCCAGTTAGGCTATCATCAAAACTATACCTGCTTCACAAAAAAAAAATTCTGTGGAGAACTGTTTAATAATTTTTCCACTCAGAACACTAAGTCTCCAGCTTCTGGATGAAAAAGGGTCTAAAACATATAAATTATGTAGAAGCACGTTCCTTTCACCCTCCTGCCTGGGATTTCAGCTAGCTCTTGCTGGTCCTCCCTCTTCAGGCCATGATCTGAGAGCTTGATCTATGGAGTTGCACTGATTCAACAGCTGAGAGGTTTCAATAGAAACATTTTTATCAGGGGATATGCTGGAGTACTGTGATGCTGAGGCAGGACACACAGTATCCAGATGATTTTTTAAACTGCACCTAGGAATATCCAGGATTTGTCTTTTATGACTGGTGCTTAGATTTGCAATTTGCCTTCCAATTTCTTATGTCATAAAAAGCTATGCTGTAAAATACCAGTAACACATCCTTTCCCATGGTAAAATAGAGGTGATATAAAATAGAGGAGTTAAAGCTCTACTCCAAACAATAAATCAACTTCAACAGATAAAATAAGGAAACTATTGTTAATATAGATACAGGGGCTACAACACCGATCTGATTCTCTTCTAATTCATTTACATTGAAATGATAAATTGTACCCCTCCAAGTTACTGCATTAGCCATGCATGTTCAATGCTAGCAAGTCATGGGGTAAAACCCTCTGGGAACATCGGTCTCTAGGAAAGCGCACCTGCGGGTCATCCACCCCTAAGTGACTTCACAGAAATTCTGGGTTGGAAGGGACTCACAAGGATTGCGGAGTCCAACTCTTGAGTGAGCGGCCCATATAAGGATCAAACACAATCCTGGCATTATTAGCCATTATTAGTTTATCTCAAGCTGACTTACAGCCATATGAGAACTACTCATGACAGTCAACATAACCAGCTCAAACTGGACCTGGCAAAAGTTTTTCCCCAGAACTCTGTTGTAGCTGGCTGCTACTGTGACGTAGGATCCTAAGTCTTCAAAGGAAAGCACAGGTTGGTTTACTGAAATTACATGGCCTTTAAATAAAACAATTTAAAATGCCAAAGACCTTGCAGATTCTTTAAAGTTTCCCGTTTCTCTGAAGATCAGTGTTGTAGGGAGGAGTTTGCATCACCAAGCATGCCTCTTCCTCTGGGTGCACCTTCTCCTCAGCAACGAGAGATAGCCTTTCCCAGCCCTCCCACACCCAGTCTTTCAGATCGTAGCTCTGCCTCTGACACTGACTATAGGTAAGTAAAAATATCATTGTTCGGACACAGTTAAGTGTCCATTTTCCCCCATTATATCCATCCAGGGCTATTTTAATTCTTTTGAAGTTTTGTACCTGAGGAGCTTCTTTGCCTCATGCCCTTGGCATATCATACTATCTTAGGCACAACACCAAACTAGCTAGGCTGTCTAGTTTCAAAACACCAGGTGGCTGTGACTAGCCAAGCTTAGCCACAAATTGTTATCACAGCTAAGATGTTGGATGGAAGAGAGAAAGGGAGCCAAAGAAACAGCAACATAATTACACACACAGAATTTACCTGCCAACGTGAACATAAAATTTCTGGGTGTCATTCTTCTCCACTGAAAAGTTTATCCTGTGACATGTTGCAATGAATGTTGCCATTCTAACAACATTCAACAAAATTATTGTATTGTCTTCTGCTTTTATTCATAGGAGATTCTTCTTCAACAGGAGAAAGCTTTATGTAGAACCTATTGCAGTGTAATCTTTATGACTACAATAAGATGGGCTGAAACCTCTATGGGTCCAAAAAACTGTTTTCACATCACATGTATAAAATCACTTTGATGCCAAAGATTTTATTTTTGTTTTAATCTACCCACACTATACAAATACAACGAGACAGAGGTCATAAAAATACTGTGAATGTCCTTTTCCTCTTCTAATCACACCAAATGACATCTTCAATAGGCTTTACATATTGGAATATATAACATATTGCTGTGCACCCTCAAATGCATATGTTAACCATCTGACTGAGCCTCTTCATATTAACCATGCTACTACCAATTAAAGTCACAAGTCACATCGTGGCCAGATGAACAGAAACTACACATTAGTGAGCTACAATAGGCTCTCTGGCTTCTGGGTTCTAAAAAATCCACTTTGGTTTAAAAAGTAAAAACAAAGGCATATATTGCTCAGTCCCTCTCATCTCCTCTGTGTGCACACACATGTCACCACAGAGAGTTTATCACTGGAGGAGGAACATTTCTGAAAGACCCCATTGTTTAAATCCTGGCAGCACATCAACATAGTACAACCGTTTGTTTCATACATGTGTACGGCAAGCAGAATTTGACCTTTATTCTATTTTCAATACAAGTTTAGAATTTGCAAAATCCTGCAAAAGCTACGGTGTGCATTCTGAAGGTATATAATACATATGCATCACTGAAAAGTTACCAATTAAAGTCACAAGTAATAGTACAGTAATTTTAATAGACTTTTCAGGATACAAAATGAATCCCCTATAGTCATGAAGTAGAGTGGGAAGTTCAGAATTATAATTTACTTCATTGAAGCAATAACTCAGTGTCCTACCTGCTGAACAACATCCATCCTGAAAAAAAACAGCACAAAGGAGAAAAAAAACAACAAGAAAACCTTCACATGAATTTGCAGGAAAAGCCCTGTGTTTACATGTTACCTGTTTACAACCTGAGGGATGAACTCTAACAGACATGTAAGCTGAACTTTATATATACTGCATCTTTATGTGTCAGGCAATTTAGAGGGCTACATGTTAAAAAATAACAGTCACAGAATTACTGGCTGGGATTTAGCAAGCAAAAGAAGTACCACCATGCTATGGTACCATCCTCTCTAGTCCTACCAGCAGCACATTTCCTTGGGAAGTTGTGCTATGCTGTCACTGGAAAATAAGCAGCACTGTATTTTTCCTAGGGTATACAGTAAGATTTTATTTCCCCGCACTGAAAAGCTGATAGCCAGAGGTCTCAATGGGGAAATGTCTCAGCTCTCCCCTGTTACTCTCATGTCCCAGTATCATAATGGGGTAACAAGGAACCAGCATAAAGGACCTTACAAAAAAACATTGCTCCCATTCATAAAGGCATATTTACTTCATTCTTGTATAAATTCACCCACACAGAAGCTACCCCAAAAAACACAAGGTTTAATCACTCTTTTGAGCCTGAGAACACAAAACAGTTGTGAGCAGAAGTAAGGCAGACTTCTCAAAAGCTTTTAAGTCAGGAAACTGGTTCGCTTCCTTCTTTTCTTCAGGAACACACAACCAAGCCTATCTATACATGCTTTAGGTTTTTTTCTTTAATGTGGTTATTTGCTCAGGAAAAAACAATGCTTTAAGCATTACTGAAGTTCAGATAATAATGTCCAGTTCAAATGTTCAAATCACTTCCTTTCAAAATGTATTAGCGTTACGACAACTTTAATAGTCTCTCAGATCCAGTTCTTCACTCAAAACAATAAACAGAGCAACAAAACTACTTCAGTAGCCTCCCTTGATCTTTGTATACAATACATTTGTCATTATTTTCACAAGCACATTCCACAGATCTGGAAGGCAAATTTATAGAGAAGCATAACTAAGTTTTACATGCCTACTATGCAAACAAAAATGAATGGTCCAGCTTACTACTCCATTAAAAAATGCTGGAAGCTAAATTAAATAAAAAATGTCCACTGACTTGCCAATGCCAGATTAAAAGCATTAGAGTTTTACTTTTCTCTTACAGCTTTATAACTAAGATATCATTTGGATCAAAACAGATATTGCTCACTGACTCAAACAGTTAAGCTGCTTCATGCTTTGTACTCTACATTTGTGGTCATATTCTAAAACATTACAATCATTTTCACTGGATCCAATTCTAATATCACAATAAAAACCCAGGAAAATAAGCCCAAAGAAAACAAGCTAAAATAGGTTATTTATCCCAAAGTATACCTCTTGCCACTGTCACTGCAATGCTGCTCCAAGTCACTTGCTATGCTGTGGAGCAACAGAGCCTACAAAGCAATTCAACTTACACCAAAATTTCACAGACTCTGTACTTGTCTTTTGGTTACACTACCAACAGGTATTTGCATCCAATCCAAACACTGAAAATAACAAAGAGGAAGGGCTTACCCTTGTACCATGTTATTTCAGCCTTAAAGATACTCAGCTTAAGAAATTATTACCCCAAGAAAAACTACTCTAGTGCTTAAAATGAGTCTTTATTTCTTTATTCCTAAAACCTGAGAACTATGGAAGTAGAAACCCAAGAGGCAACTGGAGACTGCTCCACTCTTCTGAGACAACTATTTTGTTTGGAACACACAGATATTATCTGGGGGGTTTCTTCAAAATCTGCCTTTTCGCTGTTTATATTCACCTATAAATATACATATGCTGATAATAGTACTAAGCATGACTTGTGGTTAGTAAGTAAATATGAAAGACATATCTGCTGTAAGAGATTAATGAAAACAGCTGCAATTTCTGAGTGCAATTTCCTATCAGTGTGGTTAACTGAATTTAGACACCACGCATGAGAAAATTCTTAGATTGCATAATTAAGCAAATCAGGCTTTCTCAGCTTTACCAGTTTTTAACCCAATACTAGTGCAAGAACCTTCTGGTGATAGCATTCCAAAAGCACATACAACTATCGCTGACTTTAAGCATATGGAAAGTCCCCACTGATGTGATTTTTTTGCGTGATCAAAGATAAACATGTCTCTACTTGCATTATCAGAACCTAAACTGAAAACAAATATGTTCTGATACTCTTTCCCTGGACTCAGAGGCATTGTTTCCCTAAATAGACGTGTTTTTTAAAAAACAGAAGTGTCAACTGCTTAAATGCATAAACAACAGAGCAATCAAAACTGTCTTTCTTAAAGCCCCCAGGTTTTTTTTCCATACGCAGGAAATTTGATATAGAAAAGTGCTCTTATTGAAATTTAGGTCTCAAACAGATGCACACATTACTTGTGCTGAACCCAGTCAGAATGCCCAAAGATGCAACAAAAGGCAAAACTCTGCTCTTGGCCGTTTTTTTCTGGAAATCAGTTTTCAAAAAAGCTCCATATCTTCAAGCTTTTCAAGTTTCTGTGCATTATAAATACAACATATTCCAAGAAGTTCACTAGGTGTGAGTTCCCAAACCCTGACTTTTCAAAAGAGCATGTTTCTTAAAGATGTTTTCTTCTGTGAGTATCTCTAACTAAGGGAACTAGACAGAGACATCGACCATTCATGTTAACACCTTGGTGACTCCTTGGTCCCTTCTGAATTCTTGATCGGTCAGCATCCCAAAGTTTTGATTTCCCCACAGAACAAAGCAATGAAATGTGATTAGTGTTCATTTCCATACAGAAAATTATCTGTAGGATACAAGTATTAACCTAAATCCTAAGTAAGCTACTACTCCACATTATTTTAAAAACCTTTAACACCCCAAAGTCAAGAAGTAACTAGTTAGATCATTTCACTGTATTATTTCCCATTCATTCAAACACTGAGTGCTAAATCCATAGTAGTGAGTTTCACATTAGAAAGTTTCTTGAAGTCAGTGTGGCTACTCTGATGAGGCAGGCAGGATTTGGCACTTCTGTGCTATTACTCAGTGATGTTCCTAATAAGAGGACATTGAAGCTGTTGGCTGTTTTTAAGGTACTGAAGCAGCCTCTTAACTCATAGTCATTCTTTCCATTAAGTCACACCAAATGGGAATATCTCATCTCTGCCTTTTAATTGCTTGGCTTTGGGTTTTTTAATGGTTTGGCAGTTGAGGCTACACATACACATTTAATTTTCACTAGGGATTATTCCCAGGCACGTGCTTACAGACTCTGTTGATCTCAACTTTTTAAAACTAATTTTAATTTCTTTAGCACTACTTCTAATTAAAGTACAGTGAGGCTGGATTATTCTCTTACACATCATCCACTTTTCTTTAGGCTGTCACAACTGAAAAATATCAAGCTGTGAAAGCAGAAATTTGGCCTGCAAGTAGACCTCACCAGGTAGAGCACAAATAAGAAAATGAAAAAAATAAACCCCAGGTCAAATTTGAAATCACAGTGATAAAGCCCATGTCCATAGCCACAAAACCAGAAGAACCTAGACCAGAAGAGTATTTCAGAATATTTGTATTGTGCTGTATTTGTAATTTCTTTTCTATCATGTTCAAGTAGTCTAAGAGTGCAAGCCAATAGGAATATATTTTTCAGATCCTCTCATTTTTCTGAGCTGGGAGAATGCACCCAATCGTGGAGGAAAAGCAGGGAAGAGCCTGGTGAGATTTATCATGCACAGGACCAGATATTAAGAGCATGCCATCATGCACCATGGGAAGAACCAGGAATAAGAACCAATTCCTCAGCAAAATCTATATACAATAAATACATGATGTCAATGGATCTGAGCTTTGCCAGTTACTATGCACAAACCAGCTAATGGCACACAAATATCTATTTTTCAGAAGCAAGTTTGGCATGCATTCTTGCATACTTCATCATTATTCAAAACCAGATCCTTTGTGCCTAGGAAGGAAAATTCGAGGAAGCAGTGAAGATAGACCAAATGTTTACTGATATGGAAAATTAGGTGCTGTAGTCAAAAAATTTATATGTATATTCACTTTTTCTTTGTACCACCAGCAAGACAACAGAACAAAGAAGGAAAGAGGAAATTACTTCAATCAAATTCTCTCTGAATTAATTTCCTTTCAAAAATTGGTTTCTGCCTAGGAGGCACAGGTTAATTATTGAAAATGTTGGTGATCATTTTTCCCTTCATTACCTCTCACTAACAGACTGCAAAGAAGGGCAAGCGAAACAGCATTTCTTCTTGTTTTCTTTGTAAATTGCACTTACATTTTCATCATTCAAATGAAACAAGAGGAATTACAGTTCATTACTCATATCTGACTGAAAATCTGCCTGCAAGCAAAAGCACATTATTCCAGTAATTTGCAGATGACCCTGTTAGTTTTATTAACATTTATTGTATTGCTAAAGAAGTTATTTTTCTACACTGAAAAGGCTGAAAGCTGCAATAGCATCAACAAAAAAATATATTAAATAATAACTGGCAAAGTGAAATGCAGAGCCATTTGAAACAATCTTGAAAATATTATTACAGGTCAAAGAGTCTGAAAAACACTTCCATTCATGTGTAACAGTTATAAACAGCAGAGGCTATTTATTTTAGTAAAGGACAACACCACCATTTCATGAAAACCTCCAAAACTTCAAAATGTGGTCTTTATCCTCATAGAAACAACATTTGGGGGGCACTTTCATGAAATTGGAATTACGTTGAAATGCTTGATTGTGGGAAAAAAAAAATGAGGCTTTCAGTTCTGGGTAAGGGTCTCCCCTTCTCTGTTTTTCATAGAGGCATCATAAGAGAGACACGAGAGCTCGTTCAACTGCATGATCTGCTTGGGGACAAAAGAGTTTCTTGCTGTAGCACCAAACAGAATCTGTTCACCATTCAAGCACAGTTTCCCTATCAACAACAGATGGGTGATAAAAACAACAGGCTTTCCCTGTCTTCTCCACCATTGCTCACAATGAAAAAAGCTTTTGGTTTTGACACAACAGCAAAGTGTTCTTGATGGCTCTAATCACAACTTCTAATAGAATTAGGGCAGGAAAAATAAACGACCTAGAAGAAAATGGTGCTTAGCCACATCTTTGATAGCCTGGTCTTAGATCTCAGATCGATATTATGTAAATAAAAGGTCTTTGAAGGGAATCCAGACCATCACAAGCCTGACCACAGACTATGCAACCTTACATACTGGGTTTCCGTGGCAAGGTTTTGGTAGTGGAGGATCTACAGCTGCTAGAAGTTTCCCTCATGTCCTATAGAGCCAATGCTAGATGGCTCCAAGACAGACTCATCATTGGCCAAGGCCAAGACCATCAGTGACAGTGGTAGTGCCCCGGGGATAACATATTTAAGTACGGACAAAAAACCCCAAAACTTGTGCAACACCAGCAGCAGTCAGAAGAGAGAGGAGTGAGAATTTGTGAGGGAAACAGCTCTGCAGACCCCCAGGTCAGTGAAAGAGGGTGAGGGGGTGCTCCAAGCGCCAGAGCAGAGATTCCTCTGCAGTCTGTAGTGAAGACCATGGTGAAGCAGGATGCCCCTCTGCAGCCCGTTTCTCATTATCTTACTCTAATTTGATTGGTAATAAATTCAATTAATTTCCCCAAGTCGTGTCTGTTTTGCCCATGATGGTAATTGTTGAGTGATCTCTCCTTGTCCTTATCTCAACCCACAATTTTTCATTATATTTTCTCTCCCTTGTCCAGCTGAGGAGGGGATTGACGGAGCCACTTTGGTGGGCATCCATCCACAGTCAACCCACCACACTGTAGCACCAGCAAAGCAGAAGCTTCTGTAGCAGCACCAAATACCAGGACCACTGTGAGCTTCTAGGCCCTGACTTGTATTCACTGAACTAAAACACTACTGGGACTCAACACCTTGAATGAAAGAGGAAATAACCCTGAGTTAGGGAAAGGGTTATCTTCCCTCTTGGGTAGACATTGCAGCTAATGGAGAAATGTAAATGTCATCAAGCACTGCCCCAGCAACTCCTTCCTTCCCCATGGTTAAGAAGCTAATGTGTGCCCCATGGAGAAACAAATTGTTCCCAAATGACCCTGACACTCTTGACACAGTCCCATGAAACAGGACACAGAAGCACAGAGCTGCTGCTGTACATCCCTGAAAAGGTCCTGCTAAACCCGATAAAAAGACATGAATTGTCAGAAGTATACAAGAAATCTAGAAAAAAATGAAATTGAGAACTCAGAGTCACAGAAAAAAGAGGGGAATACAGTTTTCTATGGAACCAAAAGGAAGGAAATTAATTTATATTTTTGCTTTGAACAGAAAACCACCACAGACATCATTAGTTAGTAACAAACTGATTCTATAAATAATATGATTCTATACATACATATGCCTGAACAGTTCCAGTTAGCATCCTGAAAGAACTGAATGCAGGCCTCACAGGGAAAAGTAGATACTGACATGCAAAGGCAGTAATGACATAAAAATTATGAAAATATTTTGGTTTGACATTATTAAGTAATGTGTTTTACATGGTTTGCTTTGCTTTCGTTTGATCTTGTCTATATGGAGTAAAACAAATTTGATTTTTTTTTAATGCTACAGGGTAGTCCTACATAAAAATCAAAATAATGCTATATATGTTAAATATTTCAACATGATCAAAAATAAATGTTTCTACACAGAAAAAAAAAATCCCTATAATTAAGATTTAATTGCAATTTGCCAGAGCAAAATCATCACAGCATCCTTATCAGTGCTACTAAATGGCATAGTTTAAACACTAAGTGTAGCTTTAAAAAATCATTACTCTTACAAAAGGTTCTCCTTAATGGTAATATTATAATTACATTTGTCTTTCTTTTTAAGGTATAAATTGTCACTGTGATTTAGGGCTCCATTTGCAGCTCATTCCATATTCCCATAGGATACATTAATATGTTAATAAAATACAGAAATATTACTAACTTGCAATGCTGGTACTTCCATGAGAAAATTATTTATATTACAGGGATCCTTCCAAGATATTTCAAAACAACATAAATGGTTGATTTAGAGAACCTGAAAAATTTCAAATCATCTATAGTTATTTTTATTAATTAGGTAATTTAATTATTCAGTTGACATGTTTTGGGGAAAATTCACCAATATTCTTTCATTTGGTCTACAATTTTTTTAAATAAAGATTGTTCATTCTGGCTTTTTGTCTCTTCCGTGAGTAGAATTAGATATGACAGCTTTGTTTCTCAACTACTTAGATCAGCAGATCATTAAGCACGTTCTTATTCTCCAATAGTAAAAGACACTTTCACAGACATGAAAAACGTGGTGGCTAGAGGCTGTATAGAAAAGACTTTCTGCCAAATTTAGACACACTCACAGCAGTAACTTTTTTAACAGGACAGTTAACCATATTATATTTCTAGGGATGTGGCAGACTGTGTAACTGTGAGTGCTTCATTTTAAACTAAATGGTTTTGTATAAATAGAGCTTTGCATAGGGATAACACTGTAATGAAATCTGATTCAACACAGATGTCACAGTAAATGAACATAACAGCTTTTTCTGAGGCCCAATAAAGCATGGAATTACACCACCAATTCTCTTTTCACATCTAACACAGCAGATCCTGCAGAAACAGCCATCACCCTTGCCAAAGAAGGATGCTAAAAGACAAGAAGCTTCTTCACCTTTCCTTCCTGGCCCCTGGCTATGCTGCATAGAGATATCTTCAAAGTCCTTACCCAGGTAAGGGAAGGAGCAGAGCCAGCCCCGTGCCCTTTACTATTTCACTGGTGTATCAGTTGAGCATTTAGCACAGATAATCCCAGTATGGGTGGTGGCCTCAGTACTGACTGTGACAGCTGGGGAACCTCCAGGCTGTCCTGAGCCACCCTGGGCACCCCTCTCTGCTAGCCTGACTCTGAGAGCACCAAGGAGCTGGTACTGATGCCTAAACACATAGAAACTGCTCAAGCAGGCTTAGGAAATAAGGTATTACATACCAATGAAAATAAAATATATTTTATGACTTAGATTTTTCTAGTATCTTTGTCCATTTGCATCCCTTCTCATAGAGAACAAGATTTTTGTTATTAAAATTGATTCAACTGGAAGATTACATTTATGTACACAATCTGCAAACTATCACAGCTTTCAATCAGTTTATCACAAACTATTTGTTGAAACTTCAGGCTTATGTTTGCAAAGAAAATTAAATTTGAAACCTAAATCCCACTAAAATTCACTGAAAGTCAGTTCCCTTGACTTCTTTAGGCTCGTTTGGAAATCTTAACCTCAGTTTTTAAATTACTCTGACAGAGAGAGAGACAGGGAAGTCATCAAGGAATGATACTGGAGTTGCTTGGAACAACCATGAAGTGTTAGCAGTGGTCTCTGTTGCTGTCAGAGCTTTTCCAAGTCCAGTGAAAATTGATCTGGCATCTTTCCACTCTATGGGAGTTTTCTACAATATGTGACAGAAGAGAGATGTCTTCACACACTGCTGGATCCTTAACTACATTTTCAGATTCATACTGATAAATCTGACAACAAAACAAGTAGAAGCACACAGCTCTTAGATAAAGAGTAAAACTGTCAGTCATCGAAAAACTTAAACACCTAGTACTCCTTCAAAGAGCAAATATAAAACATGTAATACATTTCTATATTGCACGTTATACCTAACTGCAATTGTAATCCATTGTAGTGATAAATTTAACAGACTATATTGTCATGAGATTAATGTATGACAGTATAGATTGAGTTTCAATACAGCACTCACAAATATTTATTAAACACATACATTTGAAGCTGTAGTGCAGGTCTTAGTCTGGTCTCTTGTAAAATGACTAAAGTAATAATGTGAAAGTTAAAAGACTCAAATGTGAGAACACTAGTAAGAAAGCACTTAAATTTTCCATCACTGTTGAAATCATACTTGCCTCTAATAAACTCCATAAATGAAAACAATCTACAACAAAAAATTGCCTTAAGAACCAAAATATCTCTATCACATTAGTTTGATCATTATATAAATTATGCTTTATGTATTTATAAATTATTTATATATGCTAATAGAACATGCTTAGAACCATACATTTATATCATTACACAGATAACTGTATTTGATGCATTTCCATCCCTAATCTAAATTGCAAGCCTGTAATAAATTTTAAAAAACATCCAAAGATTACAACTCTATTTCTGCCATCAGTGCTGACACTACACTCAGACCACAAAAAGCTCAGACAAAACAGAACAAGTTAAAAAAGGGTCTTTGCAGAACTTCTAAGAAATGCAGCTCTTCATCTACTCTTACACAGGTGAAGTGTGTTTTAATGAAGTATATCATGGTAACACTCATACATAGCATACAGGACTCAAACATCACGCAGTAAATTCAGCTTTGAAATATCTTACGGTAATTTCCTCTTTCATCAAACTGCTCACCCACTGCATCACTGAGGTCACTGTATGCTATACTGGAGTAGAACATCCTTACCTAAAGACCAATTCTAATCCCCAAAATTGTGTAAACCCTTGTCAAACATGTCATGGCTGCTCTACTTGTGCTTCCAAACACCACAGCTCTTTCTGCTTTGCTCATCACTTTGTAAGCACTTTTTTGAGATTTTCCGAGCCAGATAAGTCCTTACAGAACCAAGACTCTTGCTGGTTCAAGTGCATTTAAATCACCATCTGCTAACTCATATAACAAACCACTCAGGCAAATGTTTCTTTCAGAACAGACAAATGATAGTAACACAGCATCATGGTTTTCAAACACTAAAACCGTTGGGGAAAGAGCGGCGACTGAAGGATGAAAACACTACAGTGACAACACCAGTAGAGATACGACAGCAGGATCAGACACTTGTTTGTAGCTAACATAGCTGAATAACCAAAATAAAATGTTACTGCTCAGTTTCATATGTGTGAAACTGTGTAGATAACTCCAACAGCATGTATCTCCTTTTCCAGTGGAGGAACAATTCAGAGGTACCACCCTAGGCTTTTCTCTTTGAGATATTTAGCACACAGCTAATGGACCCTTCCTTCCCTAGACATTTTTGTGAACACACCCTTTCATTTCTGTTGCACTTTTACAAGTGTCTAGAGAGAAAATCTTTTATTTATCATAGTATTTTTTTCTTTCAATATAATCACAGAAAATATGCAGTGTTTCAATTCCAGAACTGACTCAGAAGATGGACTAAAAAATGATTTGCACAGTTTTAAAAGAAAACAAAAAGTAAAACACTTAGATCACACTACGTTCTCCTTTACATTGATGTGATACAGAAAGAAAAAAAAACAAATAGAAGTCAGTGAAATATCTTCAGATTGTCACAGGAAGAAACAAAATTATAAAACAGCTTTCACTCCTTATTTCCCTGTTTTGTGAATATGCTGAAGACTCTTAGGTAGAAAATAGAAGCACTGATATGTGGAACTGTTTAGCACCTAACCATTCTGTAAGCTCACCGAGGTTATGTTTTATGTGCTATCTTCACTGTTTCTGCTTCATTCCACTTAAAAAAAAAAAAAAGCTTTCACTTCTGTGAAGATTTTGTTCCAGGAAACAAACATTTTCAACTATTCTAAAATATGGTACCATTGCACAGCCTTCCCAGAGGTTCTCTCCTGCTGTTCACTCATACAACAGTTCTCCTGCACCACAGGCCAAGGATGTCATCACTCAATTAAAACAACTTCAGATATCTGTGGCCAGAAAAGAGGTAAAGGAAGGCCAAACAATCAAGTTTTAATCCTAAGGAGCAGAGCTATTCCCCCTCCTGCATTTATAATAAATAAAATAAAACTAAGCTAAAAGCATATGCATAAATGTTCACAGCTAGCCCTGTGACGCTGGAGATACTGACCTCTGCAGAGACCCATTAATTTTATTTATGAGGAGAAAGAGAAAAGCCAGGCTTGAAAACAAGCCCTTCCCTGCTGGTGGGGTTCAACAGAGGTTCCCTTTAGCACTGGTGTGTGGTGGTGCCCTGCCTTTTTCAGCTAACATTACTGCAGGATCACCTATTTCCACTTACTGCCATTTCTAAAAAATAGAATGCATTGCCCTGTCTTCCTATCTCATTAATTTTTAAATGAAAATTCTTTGACCTTTCCCTGTAAGAATAATGTATTTGGAATTACAAGAAACACCTTACTGGGCTACAACATCCATCTCCCTATGTGCTACCCAGTGAAAGGACAGCACTTCATCTCAAAGGTTATTCTACACTACTTTATTTTTTTCAAGATCAGATTCATCATTGCAGTATCCAAAAGCAGACTGCAAACACTTCAGCAGGAATTTCTCCTGGTTTTAAGAAAATGAAATGATTGATGTAAGAAACAAGGTGAGTTTGGCAGCATCCTGGGGAGATGTCTGCCTGTCTGTTCAAAATGCTGGGAGAGAAACTCCTATTGCAGAAAGGGACTATGTTACTATTGGGGGTGACTAATCCCTATTATTATTTTTATCATTTTATAATTTATTTTCAATATCCAATACTGCACAAAACCAAATGGCTTTTCTATTTGACTTCTATTCTACGTAAGCACATTTATGAATAATGTACTACTATTCATTACAACATTACCTTGAAAATTTGTTTTTACATGTAAGAAGCTTATCAACGGATAATATAATTGTTAGCTCAGTGTGGGAGTTTCAAATGTTCGCAATAATAGAAGGAAAAAACATTTAGAGAAAATATTCCACTGAAAGATATGCAATGCATTTCAAATATGGTATGATGAAAAATCCTCTCTTCCAAAATATTAAAAATACATGACCTATTTGGCTAAACACCTCTCATTTCAAGAAAATCTCCAACTAAAGGAATGAAATTTTCAGGCAGTTGTTATCAGACCTTTGTTGCAGCTGCCTCTTCTGTGGTTCAGATGCTGTGTGAGGTTTCACTGATGTGTCTGCAGGCTGATACCCCAGGTGTTTCTGAGAGCCACCTGCCCTGGCTGTCCCACTCCATCCCATGGAATCTGGCAGACACAGACAAGCTGAAGACCTGGGATGAATCTGGCTCTGCCAATGATGATGAGGGAGTTTTGTGTTGGAACAGCTGAAGTTCTGATCCATGCCCTAATCACAAACCCCTCAAAACCAGCACTGAAGTACAGCCACGCAAACCCACAGCACAGGGAAAGAAGCAGCGCAAAGCCCTCCATCCAGGCAGCAGGCCACATGAAAAACACATCTTCTCTTGCCAAAAACTAAGAGAGCCTTCTGAGAAAACAGCCTCCAGACCAAATTCAAGTTACCACTAACCCAGCACTGCAGTGCTAAGCCAATGGTTGAACTCAATGATCTTAAAGGTCTTTTTCACTCTAAAGGATTCCATGATTCTATGTACCAGACATGTAAGCTATTACCTGAGCACTAACAATGTTCAGCTGGGGAGTTCCAGAAACAAAGCATCAAAATGGGAAAATTCAAATGTTTCTGTTCAGCTTTCTTCTTGTGACACAATTATCAAATGCTGTGACTTTAATCCAGTACTTCTGATCTATTCCTTGGAGAAAGTATAGACTAATTACCTTGACATGTATCTCCCGGACCATTAGGTCATGTGCAATAAGACTACTTTAATCACACAAAAACTGCAGTAACAGGCAATTAGCATGATACGACAATATATTAATTGCAATGTCATATGGAAGTTTACTCCCAAAATGGAAAAATAAAGTTGCTCAGACAGATAACCATTCATTGAAGAGGTGAGACAGAGCTACCTGAACACAGGCAAACTCTAAACAAAACTGAAGTTTGTAGATTACAACTCAAAATGGATTACATTAGTGATTCTGCACAAAGAGTAAATCATCATAGAGATCATCCTTTAATTAACACACACTGCTGAAACTCATCAGGAAAATATTTAAAAAATGTCAAAATGGGTAAGCCTGAAGCTTACTTGTATTTTCCATCCAAGAATGAATAGAATTTGAAATAAATAAAAATTGAGAATTAAAGAGCAAAATGCATCTCAAAATGCTAAGCTGTGCAAAAAAGTATACGCCAATGGCTAAATATTTTTTCATCAAAAGTAGTTTTGCCATCAAACATAGATTAATAAAAAAGGTACCTGTTCAAAACTGTTTTCACAATGGAAAAAAAAGGGTTTATTTTCTCTCTAATTGGTTTGGTGACTTGAGAAATGTTTAATAAATGACATGTATTTCCCTTATTTCAGATTACTTAAATAAATGTGGTACAAAAATCCCAAGATGACTCATTATCTGTTTAAAAATGAAAAAGCTTTGCTGACCAGATCCTGCTCCCACTCCGTATCAGGTGTACCTCATTACTTTCAGGGGGAATGTGCCAGTTAGTTGTGATTTATTAACTTTTCTTGAAAGCTTTGCTAAATCTAACGTTCATTAGATGTCAGGTTCGAGAACCACAAGAGCGAGGCAGCAGTAACCTACCACGACTCTGGTCCTCATAAGCACAAAAGCATTAGTATTAATTAAATGCCTCCAGACCTTCCTTTCTGCGCTGTGCTTGTGTTGACCTAATTGCTTCTCTCCTCCAGCACACACTTATCGTGTCTGCCCTGCTGCATAGCAGCCAACTTCATGTTTTCTAAATGGGATCACCAGCCTGCAGACAGTAACTCTGATTGCTTCAGATCTTTTCAGGGTTCCTCCTAAGACAATTGAAATGTTTTATGCAGACTAAATGATCTTACAATTTTTCTTCATCTGAAGTTTTTACTTTAGGAAATGAGTTGAACTCAAAATCTCCGTGGCCTTTTTAAAGCAAGCACATCAATTAGATAGATGAATAGGAAAGTCTTGATAGCAGCTTACATTACTATTATGAAACATGAACATTTTCAACTGGAGAGAAGGACTCAGTTAATATAAAGACTAAGAAGTACTAAAGAATCTAGGTAATACAAATTACAAACATGTTTATCAAAAAACCAGCTCTGAAATGATGGCACTGACTTGTGCTCTATTATTACTGGCTTCACAATCCCACATAAGAGGATTACTGTCTATTTTGGCACTATGCATAACAAGAGTATACAGCACATCACCGAGGGGTTGTATGAAGAGGCTGCCTTGTATCGTCACACCCACACATATATTCTTCAAGTCAAATCTCCCACATCAGAAAACCACCAGCTGTCAGTTCCCTGAGCTTCACACCATTTTGTTACTCAAGAATGTTAGGGGGGAAAAAAGAAAAAAGAGTCAATAAGTCTTTTTAACAGGAGTGCAACACAGCCTAAATTAAGGGTAGAATTGTTGTATCATTTTTCAGCCCCTTGCATACAAAAACAACCATGTTGCTCCTCACACTCCATATCCTGATTCAACAGAGAAGTGGACAATGGCAGTCCCGAGAGCATCCAGAAACTCTGACAGAGTCACAAGGCTTATGTTACTCTCTCTTCTAATACTATGCTACTAATTCTTCTAATATATCCGAACAAGCCATTAAAACAGATAAATCCAGTGTTAGAAGAGTTGCTTAGCCCAGCAGTTATACTTTGGAGAAATCCTAATGCTCAGACCACAAAATAACTGATCTGAGCACCTTGTTAAACTAGACATTGGAAATTTACTACATTCCTAATACACTGCACCATTTTTTTCCTGTCAGATACAATTCAAACAAAAAGTAGCTCGGTCACAGTGTCAGATACCTACCTGCTAATGTAAACCTCGTGGCTATCAAACTCTTCTACCACAAACAATCAGCAGTCCTCTCGCTGTCTGGACCAGTTACATCTACTTTTCCTATATGAAACTGGTCAACCCTGACCCAGCCACTGGTAAGCAATTTCAGTATGCCAACTTGGACAACACATGAGATGTCATTTCTCATGTACCCTGAAACTGTGATGTATGATAGATCCCTTCCTCAGTCTTTGTAATACTCAAGAGAAGTATAAATATACAGTGAAAATCTGAGAATTAAAACATGGAGTTTTCTTGAAAGCACTGCACTACATCAGACCCACGGTAAGCTCTTCTTTCTGTAGGATTAAATTTGGAGTGTGGGGATGCAGGCGAGGATGATGGGGGGAAGGTTTAAGGATGAAGTTAATTACATATCTATGTGATCATAAACAGCTCTCTTTCACCTTATCCAAATACTTAAAATGTATTACTAGTTACCCAAATGAGTAATAGCTGCTCTAATGACAGTGCAGGAACTCTAAAAATTATATTAGCTCATATATTCCTTTATTTTTCTCCAGTAAATTGAATCTTTTCTCCTTATTGAGGCTGAGAAGGCATATGTACACCCCAAGCTTCTGATTCACCAAATTTAAAAGTTTTTTTCAAGTTCTTTCCCATTTGCTGGGACTAATGGGAAAGTTAGTGACTATTAGTCAATAAGTTTTACATCGTTTCTCATAGAAGGCTAATCTTCTTTCAATTATCACAAATGCAGGGGGGCCATAGCCTTAACCATTTTTTTTATTTTGCATTTCAAGGCCAAATACCTCCCTATTTGCTGTTTGTGTCCTACTTGTTTCCAAACATCCAAAGCTAGTGCAATTACCCATATACTCAGTAAGTACAATAAGTGACAACACCTAAGCAAAAATCTATTGCTAGCAAACATCACGTAAGACCAGAAGCAAAAGCTAATGAGGAAAGGTCTTTTTTATACTTCTCCATAGGTTCGGTCATAAGAGGTACTCACTCCTAAATGCAGAGGATACTCTTTGAGAAGGGCTAATCTTTCTCCCAGAGCTTCTGGAGAAGCCATGGAAGTAAATACATGGATACTATTGCCTACTTTGCTTCTGCAGTCAAAGAAATTCACATCTTTGATATTACAACCACAATCCCCTTAAACTATTCAGTCACTGAGGTCAATGAATATACAGGGCTTCCACTTATCAAAATAGTGCAATTGTTACTTAGGAAGTATAATTTAGATTACAGCTCTTCCTTCAAGCATTAAATGAGTCCTCAGCTATGCTTCTGAAAAATTATTTACAGTATGGCATTACATTACAACAACGTAGTGCGGAGTTCAGTCTTTTTACTCTCATTGTGTAACAGGACTAGTATTTCTCCAGTAACACTACCCAGGCATGGTAACAAACCTACTTGTTTCAGACAGCCCCAAGATCCTGCTTCTTTCCTTCAGTCATGCTATTAGCAGAAGAAGCATTGTTTTCTGAAATTCTTAATTTTAAGCCAATTATATAACTTACCAGATAAATACTTAAATAGGTGTGCATCATCACTATGGAGACTCAAAAACATCATTTGCTATCTATTTCTTCCTGTGACTGTAAAATTTCCCTAGGTATACTTTCTCTATGTCTGTCACTAGATAGCTGTATTAAATCAAGTTGATATACATTGCCAATTACGTTTACGGAAATTACAGATTAATATCATGTGGCAATTTGTTTTACTTTTTTAAAATGGGAGGATTATTATTGAAGCTATTTGAGCTCTAGAAAGTTACACTCTGCATTAAATCTCTTTTTCACTCACTGGGATGAAGTAACAAACAGAAACAAAAATTTAGATTAAAACATCACACTGCAAAAAACTATTTTGCTGCTATTTGTTGAAGTCCAGCTACTGAAATGGCAGGGATCAATGAATGGCATGGAGAGGCACATTGGGCAAAAGTGGAAAGTGCTGTTCTGGAAGGAAGAAAAGCACAGGCAAGAGAAACGCTTCTCTGTTGTCTGCGTAGTNTGCTGCAAATGGTCCATTGTTTTTGGGAAATGAATAGAGGGGGGTAGAATACATAGCTTTGATCACTCCCACACAGTGATAACTGGTCCCACCTGCTGAACTAGGACAGTAGTCAAAACTCCCCAGCCTTGTCAGGGACTTACCTGTACTCCACAGACACTTGGAGCAGCATCTTCAGCCCTTCCCATGGGCTCCACCCAGAGCTGTCCCTGACAAGTGCCCCCTGACACAGAGCCCATTCTGGCTTTGCCCCTTGCCACCTTGGACCACACAAAAGAGGCACTGACAGTCCCACACTGCTGGCACTAAGCCGCCTCTTCTTCACATTTCCTGGTTTTCCTTCAGCTGAAACTTCCATCTAAACAAAATCCGTGGGGTATTCTTCTTATGAATTTCACATGGGTTTGACCTCTGAGCCTATAAGCTGAGGTTCTCTTCGGGACCTTGGATGGAAAAGGTAGTGTTTTCCACTGTCTTATACATAGCAAAATATACTGTGTCAACAGCTCAGCTAAATACCACAATTTCTCTTTAAATACAGGGAACACTTAACACACAGCAACATCAGCTAGTATTTTCCAGAGTATTTTCTTTAGATAATTGTAGAAACAAATAAGGCCTGCTTGACACATTCTGTTTGAGTAATCACAGGTTAGCAGCTACCACAGCAGTGCTCACAACTATTTCCCTGTCTACTTTGGGTTATCTACAAAAATGCATTACTTAAATGACTTCTGGGGAGGTTGGGTATTCAGATTTTAACCTAACCAGAGATTGAAAAATGCAGAAGTAGGAACCAAGGTGTGATTGAAGTACCTGACTTCAGGAGCACACCTGCACCTTTTGAGTGCCTACATGACATCTTAGGTCAACAGCTGTGAACAAACCGATGAGAGACACTGGGGTAAACTACAACTTGAGTATAAAACAGCAAATCAGAAGATACCAGAACATACACTCAGCTAATATATGGATTACCTGAAATATTCTGACTCAAAGAGAATAGCTTAATTTATACGGAAAGAAAAGGGTACAATCACAGAACAACCCCTCCAGGATGTAATTTTTGTCACTTCAAAGAAGTTGATTGAAAACAGACAGATAAATAAGGAAAATAATTTCTAATTTACAAAAGCTTGCTAAATTCAAACAACTGAAAAGCTGGTCACTGGTTTCAGAGCAGCACTGGATTTTTAAAAAATCAATGCTGAGACACTCAAGTATTTCATTCTAATCTGGTAAACAAAGAGAAAAGGTACATAGGGTAACCATCAGATCAAAGTCCTTCTGTGCATGGTACAATGCAAGTAAAGTGTCAACATCAACACAAGCAATGGAAAAAGTGGGAGCACTCAAAAAAATAGCCTGGCAAACTAATGAAAAGGAAGCAGGCTGATGAAAAGGAACCTGTACTGAAAATGGGGAAGAGAATTAAAGAGGAACAGCACAGGAGCATATAAGTAGTGGAGGCACAGTACTGCCTGGCAAATACTTCACATGACACTTCATGTTTATTTTTCTTTGAATAATTTTTGTATCTTCTTGTTCAAATTACAAGGAAAGATATACATACTTTTTTCTGACTGCTTTTCCTCCAAACTCACAATAAAAATGTAATTCCTACCAGACCATGATGCTTTTCACTGGTAGGTTGTCTTGTGGCCAAGTAATCTGTTACCTACATGAGAGCACTTTTGGATTAGATCTAATGGTAGCATTAAACAGCACTCTAGTTTCTATGTTCACACTTCCTGATTTCTCAGGTAAGAACAAATTCCTTGTGGCAGAAGAGAAGTGGAAAGATCCAGGTTAATTAGCTATCCCATTAACACTGTGCAGTGCGTCTGAATTTCTGACCTTGCGACCGCACAACCGATGCCTAAACTCCAACCGTTCAGTGGCAAAGTAGGACAGAGCCCATACATCTCCATGCTACCAGGCACTGATATACTCTTTCCCATTATATGAAATGTCCTACTTTTTTCTGGGCACTTGGGAGGAGTTGGGGTACAGATTTGGCTGACTCAGATGAAATTAGCCTTCATGCCCACTGCAGAGTTGTCTGCTGTCATAAGTTTGCTAGCTCCAGCCCATGTGCCCAGACTGCCCAACCAAGCAGTAAAAGCACCATGGTGCTTGAATAAAAGCATGGACACGAGGAATCAGAATGCCTACAGAGGTGTTTGCTCCCTGTGCACAGCCCTTACTTCTAGAGGTTCCCTGGAGAAAATGTTGCCCTCTTCCAACTGTTCTGTTTCAGTGCTTTACAGTTCTAGCCCTAATGAGTCCCACTATCCCTGTAGCTGCTGAAGGGGGTTGCAGAGACACCCTTGGACCTGGAGCTCAAGTTCTGACAGCTCTGGTGACAACTCACAGGAAGGCAGGTGACCGGCTTGCCCTGCCCTCAGAGTCCATGTGACTTGCCCCATCCATCAGCAGCCAAGTCAGTGCCAGCGCTTACTTTGACCCTTACAGTCGAGAAAGGCAACTGCCAGTGGGGACCAGCTCAAGTATGTGCCATTTTTGCATGGTACCTTCTCAACTGTTTTCAAAATAAATGGGAAAGGCATGTAAAAGCAAGAAAAAGGAAAACTGAGTTCATTTTTCACAGGAAACAACGGTTTTAAAAGTGCTATCAGGGTAAAAAAGACTTAATAGGATTAAAAAGAGAGCATGAGACTTAAGAGTCTCAAGAGTTACTTTTCTGTTCCTTAAAATACGTGGATGAATTCTATTCATCTACTTCAAAAATCAGAATTTTTAGATGCTGGCCTTCAGGATAGAACAGAAGGTCGAGACTCATTTATATAATTGCCTGTGCTCCCTGGACAGCCAAGACAGAAACCTTGTATTCTTGAATGACAGTAGAGAGAAATCCAGTCTCCTCTCTTTTAACTGAATAAGCACTTTCACAGCAATTAAGTATTCCCAGGTGAGGCAGCCACTGAATGAAAGTTAAAGGAGAATGGATGAAATACAAAGCATCTCTAATCCACCTGCAACAAGAGTAGTTACAGTGACTCTTTAGAAACAGTCAGGGTATCCAGCAGACAGCTAAAGTTTCCAGCCTCAATGTAATCAGACACTAGATCCCAAGCCTTCAGTTCCTGGCAGAAGGTACAAACAAGCTGTTACTTAAAGGCCACTTTCATGTCTAGGTTTCCAAGCTGCTCTGGGACCACAGCAGGTGGAGACACTTGTCTGCCCAAACCAGCCCTGCAGCAGAGCTCAACAGAGAAGGGAACTGCTCTCCAAGAAAAAAACATTCCCAAGCTCGAGCAGGTGAAAAGGGCACTGTCACCCTCAGAAACAAAATGCTAACCATTCTGACAAATGCCAAGCAAGGAAAACAACTGGACCTGGGACTTTCAGTGAGTTTCAGAATGCTGGATCAAACTAGGTTTTGTCCTTTAATATAAAAGGAAAGAGACTATCAGGGAAGTGTGTGTCTAAGTCTCTTCTTGCTCCTAAGAAGGGCAAAGTGCATTTTTGCCAGTTACTGCAAGTGATACTTTGTCAATTCAGCTGCTTGTGAGCAATGCCACAGCTCATGGCAAGGACACACTAGGAGAAATGCAGAAAGCATCCTTAAGGGACACAACACTGGCAGAGCAAGTGAAGGTCTATCACTCACGACATTAAATCTCACAGGCAGAAAACTTCAGAGGAACGGCTGCCTCCAGCTCTTTTGGAACTCACTATATGTACAGACTGCTTACACTGACAAAAAAATCCCACCTTCCGTAAATACTTAGGAAGATTATATCTAGGATTAGAATATGAAACAAAAAAAATTATCAGTCCACCACTGGAGTAGGAAACTAAAGTGGAGAAGAAACTTAAATTTTATCTTTCTATTTCCTCAGCTATAGGAAAGGGCAATAAAGCTGCAGCGCTACTTTAAGTAATTACTAGGAACCGTGCCTGCTGCCTGATCAGCATTTTAACAGATGCTACAGAAGGTCAGAGAAGCACAATACTGTACCTTCTGAGTGCTAAATCATCTCCATGAGAAAGCAGTATAATCCATATGCACAGGCAGACCTGCAGTCACTTCACCTGCATGCCAAGATGCACTCTACACCCAGCTGAGAGCACAGTGAGCTCAGCCTTATGCTAGTGCTGCCCAGCTGAATGTGCAAACAAAACAACCATGTGTTTATACAAAAAAAGACTGCTGATGGATCAAGTCTTAGTGTTAGTTTCTGGGTAAAAGAAGATGTGACCTTTGCTCAGATAAACTAAAATCCGATATTTGAGAAATAAGTTCAGTACACTTCCTCTTCAAAAGGAAAATAGAGCAAACAATAAAAAATACTGATGAACATGCCCTTTTGCTTCAATTTTTTATTCATAAAATCCTGCTTCCTCACAGGCATGCTGTAAAAATAAATGTACTGTTTCTGTAGGGTTTACCAAATATAGGGATCAATCCTGAGAAAACCCTGTAGGAAATGAGCCTTTTGGGATATGAGGAGCAGGAAGCATATTCCCTATAAACCACAAGTGGTCATAGGCTGAATGATGAGAATAAAACGAAATGCTGGTCAGCTGTTTCACTGCTTCTAGATGGTCCCTCTTGCTCAGCTAGAAAGTTGAGCAAGTCTTGGTAAACCTCTGATCTTGTAGCATATCCATACCGAGGGCCTGATGCCCCCATAAAGCTCCAGTTCCTGCCCTCCAATGACATCCATAACCCCAGAAGTGGCCAGATCAAATCAAATCAATCAAAGCAGCACAAAACTCCAGTGTTTCCTGTGCCAATATCCAAGTAATGGCACGTTACAGAGATCTAGCTTGTTCAGCAGATGGACTCTGTCCTGGTCCCCCACAGGCAGACAGAGGTGGTATGTTTCTGATGGAGTGTGTGAAGCTCTTCCTCCTGCCTTCTCCTTCCAAGTGGGATGTGGATATAGGGGTCGATTTCACCAGAAATACAATAAATACAATCACCATAATTATATATATAAAGGCTTTGGAGAAGTTTGTAAGAAACATGAGAAGCACACAAAGCACCCATCTGTAAAACACTCCTAAGAAGGTGTTTCCCAAACAGAATATAGTCACAGTGAAATTGTTTACCTAATGCTAGAAACAGCAAACCACAAATGATCCTCAGAAAACAAAGCACTAGTCCAAATATTTATTCTTTTTCCAGGTTAGGAAATGATTTTGCTTCCCTGGCTCTCAAGCCATAATCTGTACCAAGCCCATTTTCACAGGTTTAATCCAATTTTTCAGTCATTCTCTTATAAAGCCTTTATCTCTGCATTTTGTAATTACAGCTTGTTCCCAAAACTATAGACAGTGTGTATGAAAATAAACTGACTTAGACACTTTTCTCATATCATATCCTAACCAGACTATAGTATTCGGGAAACTAAAATAAAACATCCTTAGTACAATGACCAATTGATCCTCTTGTCATGCTGGGGGAATACTGGTGAAAGCCATTCCTGAATGCTAGAATATTTTCAGTAATGCAATATTTCTGTAAAACCTAATATTGCCTTTCTGTGTATCAATTTTTGAGGTAAATTCCTTTTTTATTTCAATATCCCCTTGCAAGAGAAGGAAAATACTTAAAAATTCTTCATGTAATGTAATGTCACTAATAAAACTTTAAAGTGCCACACAATTTTAAAGAAATTTTTTTTTTAAATCCTGATAAAAATCACATGGTAAACTCACATTCAAGACAAATTATTGGATCCCTACAAAAAAACACAGGGTGTTCAGAAAAAACACACTATGTTTTAAGTGGTAGAATTTGACAAGTAGCAGAAACACTTTCAAGAGTATAAAACAAGACTCATGAAGTCCAATTCAACTCCAAATTTAATTGCAATTAATTTAATTGCATAAATAATTAAAAGGAGAAGCTGCACACATCAGGCAGCTAACAACAGACATGCCACAGTACAGCTGAGCACAGAAGGGAGAGACTTTAGAGAAGACAAAGAGCACTTAGCAACTGCCCAGTTTGCACATAAAGTGTGCAACTTCCCTTTTGGATTAACTGTGATTAAGGGAAGCAGTTCTTATATTTCCTAGGCACCTGTTATAATCATGATTTGTTTCCCAGCTCAATGTCATACATTTTCTCAAAGTTACCATCAGGGCATTAAAGTACGATCAGGTTTAAGGGGCAGAAGGACCTGGAGGCAGCAGTATCTTCACAAGGAAGAAACATCCCACGGATAGCTCACACACTGCTATGCAGGCAGCCCAAATACACATTCCTGCTTGGCACCTTTGTCCTACTAAAAGCTACAAAAGCTACATAGCACCTTGTAAACTGGCACCGTGCCACTCTGACAGACAACTGAAGTGTAGGCAGCCAAGAGACTATGTATAAGCATCAAATATGTTTTTTGAGAGCAGGACTTCCAGCCAGGAATGTTAAAACAGCTGTCCACATTGAGCTTGCATGCCTACACTTAAGAGGATATGCTATTGCCACTCAAGCCCTGAGCTGGATTAACTTGGAAAATAAATAAGATAGCTTCCACAGCCACATAAGGTGAGTTTTTGCAAAATCAGGATTAGTGATACTCAGGGGGGCTTTATGGACCTACTCTTAGTGGGCACATGTGCAGGGTCAAAAAGGCCTTCAGTTCTGCAGCTCAGCGAAACTTTTATGAGGTGCATTCTTATATATATGTACTTATTTTTCTTTGTGAATGCAATACCAGCATGATTATGAACAAACACGTTAGTGACCTTCTGTTTTGTGTAAGAGGATACTTTTTTAATGAATTGACTGTCTTCACTCAGACACTTGTATCTGTGTGATTGGGACATGTTTCACTGGGCTTTCTTCTCTTTTCAAAACTTCAACTTCCAGTGGCCCACTCCAAGACTTTTTGTTAGCTCATGCCTTCATGCATATATACATTTTACATTTTGACATCACTGCATAGTTTTCTCCAGTAATAAAATCACACCGCCTGGAGAAACAGGCATTGCATAACACAGGATGTGAGGTGGCTGGCCTGCAGAGCCGTGCCCTGGCCGACTCTATCCCATCCCTGTGCCTGGCTGGGCTGTCTGCTGCCCACAAATCCCTCTCCTCTAGGACATGAAACATTCCAAACCACTGAGAAGTTCCAACAAAAACATGTTTGCTCACATCAATGTACCAAACAGTGCTCTTTTCCTCCATGAATTCAGATTTTACTCCTGCCCTTCAAAAAGTCATTGGCGTAAGTCTAGAGTGAGGCAAATACTCAAACATTAAAAAAGTTGAAAGTTTCCTCAGAATTTCACACTATTTAAAAAAGATAATACCAAGATTTCCAATGGCAGGCAACATTGTTTCTCGCCCTGAGTAGCTCAAAGACTGAAAGGAGGTGATGTTACATTTTACTCAATGTTTTGTGTTCATTTTAATTCTCCCTGTGGCCACAATCAAATCACAGGCATAAATTTTTCATGTACACTGTAGCTTTACTTTTCTGAATCACTAAAAATTAACTTCGACTCTACAAGGGTACTCCCAGTATAGATCAAAGCTGCCTTCCGTGCCTGGCGGGTGTAGGGTCACATACAATCTACCAACAGCTGCTGGTGTCTTTTACCTTTGTTAACTTTAAGGCTGATCATTGCTGCAATTAAATGTTACCCGAGTCACTTCATTACAATTTCCTGTGCTAGAAGCATGTCAGTGATAGGAATTATTCCTCCTGCACGGTGAGGATTTCCCCCCATTGACCTTGCTTCCCCCTTTGGTGAAGACTTCCTCCTCTTGCACCTCTTCTACCCTTCATTCCTCACCTACGGCCTTTCCTTCTTTTTCCCATGTTTTTGAGGAGTGTGTGAAATCACCTACTTGCAAAAATTTCAGTGCCCTCTGTGCTGTTCCAAACTACAATCACTAACCTCAGTAATGACATGCTTTGCTTTTTCACACTGCCAATGGTTAATCTACATTTCCATATCACTTAACCTTTCTCAGAGGAGAGGAGGAAGGAGAAACACTTTGTCAAATAATTCATCAGGCAGATTAGCAATGCTGTGAATACCTCTCCCTCCTTCCAAAAACCAGCAGTGCCCCAGGCTTTCTCAAGACACTGCACATAGGCTGCACATGGCTTTAAAACAGTTCAGGGAACAGTCAAATTGTCAAAGAACAGGTCAAAAGGAAGAAAAATACTCATCTGGATCACTACTTTTGCTTAACAAAGTAGTCACATACACACACCCTGAGTGTATTACTTTCACGCATGTCTATTTTATATGGAATTACTATCTCCACGGCTAAGTTAAAGTCAAAGTAAATTGAACTGCAAATGGTAATGCTGAGCATCCAAAACCCCTTGGCAGCTCTCTCAGTCCCATAAGTGCCTCTCCTTATTTGAAAAGAATTTGAAAGGGTACATGAGGTTCATTTCCTACAGAATGACGTAAAATACTCATGCAGAGTCAGAGAGCCGCCAACCTCCTTATGTATTACACAAACTATCAAAAATGTATGGTGTTTGCTATTGTGATCAAACTCCAATAAAGTTTAGTACCCAGTTATCTGAGATACTCCTTCTTCCCACTATGGAACGACTATCAGGAAGACCCATCTGTAGTTGCCAAAAGCCATATGCCAGATTGGACTCTCAGTTGTGTCCTTTGAGCTTCCCAACTGAGCTTTTAACCCTGATTTACTTGCTTAAAAATGGGTTTTCAACACTTTCTGAGATGCTAGATGATGTATCAATGACAGTCAAAATTCATTGCTAGTTAAAGACAAATAAATGCTGGGAAAGTAAAATGAAGCATGCCAAGAATCTCTCAAAGTGCTTGTTGAACATTATAGAGACCCTAGGCTAAAGGCATGTTAACCAAAATTTAGAAATATACAGCTTCTGTGTTAGCAAAAAGAAACCTGAAGAGTCACAGCAAATTTTGACACTCCTTTCGGAAAAAGTCACTGGCTAATGCCAAGTACTGAAAAACATTAGAGAAGCTGAGTTTCTCTGCTGTCCCATTCCCTGTGCAGGAATGTGTGACTACAGCCACTTTTGCACACAGTGCATTAGCTTCACCTGTTACATTACTACTGCTCACCACTCCACAAAACATTTTAAAATAGGAAACCGTGGCAACTCTACTTCAAAAGTTCACTTCAGAAGGAAAGCTTAGTAGAGATGTTTTTCAGCAGGGCCAGGGAAGAAGTACCTGTAACTGGTCCCTCAGGGAAATCTGGGGTTCAGCATTTGAAGCACCCTGGTACTTTGATGCCTTACCTAGGTAAAGCGAGGCGTTTTCCTTCTTGACATTGTCATCTAAGTAGGTTGGTCCCAAGGTATAGATGGGTGTCGAGCCCATGCCAATGAGGATCTGGGCACATATGAATAAAGCTACATAAAGAGAGTGGTCATTTCCACCAGAGTCTTTGAAACAGGCCGGCGAGTCCCACTGCTCTTTGGCGGTGCCATTGCCAGCTACGCACAAGCCCTCGTTACTGACGGAGGAGTTCAGTTCCTGTATCTGGTACGGCGGAGAGATGAAGTGAGGTAAGGAGAAGAGCGAAGCCCCCAGGGCGATGAAGAGCCCCCCTACGGCCAGCCAGAGCGGCCTCCGCCCGCGCCCCCCGAAGTAGCTGATGAAGACCACCACCACCAGGCTCCCGATGTCGAAGCAGCTGACCAGCAGCCCCGACTCTGAGCTCTTGAGGCTGTATCTCCGCTCGATGGTGGTGATGACGCTGCTCAGGTAGCCGGAGACCATGAGGGACTGGATGAAGGTCAGGAAGCACATGCACACCAGGAAGAAGCGCGAGTCGGCCAGCACTGTCCGCAGACACTCTCTGCCCGGGGGGCCCGCCAGCAGCAGCGCCGGCGGCGG
>VWZF01004429.1:1299411-1356049 GCA_013396755.1 Sclerurus mexicanus | reverse complement strand
CGCGGGGCCGGGCGATGCCGCCGGGCGCTCCCCTGCCCTCCGACCGCCCCGCGACCCGCAGCACAGCGAGCTGCACCCCCGCGCCAGAGGGCCCGGGGAGGGTGGGCACGGCGGCGGGACGTGCTCTGGGGGGGCTGCCAGGTCGGTGCCTTTGCTCACCCGTGGAACTACTGAGAGCTGCGACTTGGCGCCCGTGGTTAAGAAAGTCCACGGAGCGCCACGGTTGGCGGCCCTGGGCGGTGTTTAGGATGCTGACGACGGGGGTGCATCGCCTTGTGTAAAAGGCAATGAAATATTCGGAAGAGGGGACCTCAAGTACAGCGGTTGCTGAAAATTGAGAAAGAACCAAGGGGTGGTTTTTTCTATTTTTTTTTATTTTAAGGAAAATAGATAGCCAGACCACCTGATGATCCTTTTTGCCCAAGGTCTTCTCTCCAGTGTAAACCATCTCCAAAAGTGAGAAGCACATGTGAAACTTAGGAAAAGTAGCTGGAAGTTTACTCCTCTTAGAGTTTCCTCCTAATCCCCTTGTCTTGGTTTGTGGAGTGTCTTAATTGCACCGATTTGTTTTCCCCACAAGTCCCTGTTTTTAAAGCCCTAGATAGTCCTGCAAATTATTGTATTTGTTGTGGCTTGATAGACGGTGAACTACTGAGGTATTCCTCTTTTTGCCCAAAGTTTTTCCATAAAATAATACCAAGGAATACACCAAAGAAGTATAATATTCTGCACATTTCTGAATAGCTAGTGTTGTCCTGGCAATGTAGAGGATTTAATTTATTTCCCTTCCTTAAACATTTTTTTTTTTAAGACTGACTCACCACATTTGTTCACTTATTATAGTCTTGATCAATAAGATAATTTCATAGGATACCATTTTCAAATTTTATCAAGCTATTATCAAGAAATATTTTGATACCTCTTTGTACTTGCTTGTAACTCAACAGCTCAAACTCAACACAGACAAAACAATAGCTTTTTTTTCCCTTTGGTTTTCAACCACACTTCTGTTGATAAGGTGCCCCAAGTTTCGTGTTTGTCTAGGCCTGTAGTTTTAATATTCTCTTTGATTCAGTTAAGTTTTCAAAGATTTTTGAAAAGTTCTTCCCAATGATTCTTCCCTAACAGCTTGTTACTGCAGCTCCTCTCTGCTTCTCTTTCACTGTTAGTGCCCCATGGCCACAGCTTCCTTCACTGCAGCTCTGGCACTCACCTCAGTGCTCAGTAAGCTGAATAAAATCACTGAGGCAGCAGAAAACCAATCCAAGGGGGGAAAAAAAAAGAAAAAAACAAAAATGAGTTTTGCTGGTTATAGGAGCTGATTCACTTCACCAAGGATGTGAGCACAAGAATTGGAAGGAAAAAAAAAAAAAGGTGGGGAAAAAGAGGTGAAGTCCACATGGAAAGAGGAAGAGAGGATAACCCATTTCAACAAAGACAAACTCTTAATTCAACTCAGTCATTTCACTGAGCTATTCCTAAGAACATATGTGTAATTCACCGGGTAGGCAGCATCCCATTAAACTCCAGTAACTCCACTGCACTTGAGCTAGTACATGAACCAGTAGCTGCAGTCTGTAAGTTTACTGTATATAGCACCTCAGTGCTGCATTCTGCACAAGTCTTACGAGGAGCAGCTGAGGGAGCTGGCGTTGTTTAACCTATAACTACCTGAAAGGAGGTTGTAGCCAGGTGGAAGTAGGTCTCTTCTGAGTAGCAAGTGATAGGATGAGAGGAAATGGCCTTGAGTTGCACCAGGGGAGGCTTAGACTGGATATTATGAAAAAATTCTTCACCAAAAGGGTTACCAAGCGTTGGAATACACTGGCCAGGAAAGTGGTGGAGTTACCATTCCTGGAGGTATTTAAAAGACATGCAGGCAGTTTGGGATGTGGTTTCATGGTGGACTTGGCAGTGCTGGGTTAACGGTTGGACTCAATGATCTTAAAGATCTTTTCCAACCTCAATAATTCTATGATTTTTACATCAGCTTTGGGATCTTGTTCTGTGACAAGGATTCCTAACCATTGTTGTAGAAAACTGAAAATAATTTTCATGAAATTGCAGGATAACAATAGATACACAAAAGCATTCTCCAATCCCATGGGAAAATATAAGGGCACAACATTCCCAGCCTTCACAATATTTGCAAACAGTACAGCCTGTAAACAAGTACAGTTTCAATTCTTTCTGCAGTGGAAACCTGTCAAGAGATAAAATTTTTCCTAGGACTATGTGAAGATGTTTGTTTTGAAAAGTTACTCCAGCTCACTACAACTTCTAAAATGCTTGACTTCCCTACTTCATTTTGGATCTGAATAACAGGTTAGCTGAGCAAAGACATAATTTGTAGTCTGCAGTTGGTATGAGCATCCAGCACCTTATTTATTATTCTCTTCACTTGACAAGTTGAAGGTGCAACAATAGTACCCAAGTTCACAATAAAATGCGAATGTATGAGACTTATTATGCAAACTTTCTGCTTTTAAAGTTTCACCGTAGTGAATTTAAAATACACAGTATCCCTCAAGCACAAAGCAATCAATTGGTGTTGTAGACCAGTCTATTTATAGCTACCACCACAAAAGAACATACTTCCCATTTCTCTTGATTGCAGACATGGGCTGACATCCTATTTTTTGCTTTATCTGTGTTAATGAAAGACATGGGGTCAGGACTAGTGAAAGGCAGTCCCTTAAGAGTTTGGAAGTTCCCAGCTGACAACCTCCTTCCTCACGGGCTGCCCCTGCTGCAGTGGTGAGTGCTTGCACTGTGCTCTCAGCTGCTGTTCTTCAAGGGACACAACTTCTTGGCAGAAAAATGGCAACCATCAGCAGAGAGGGAGAGCAGGACCTTAACTCACAGCTTGGTCTCATAAGCTGATCAGTTTCAGAAAAGTAGGTAACAGAGCTACCAAGGTGCCCTCTTTTTAAGGTCACACTTTAATTGGTGACAGTTTTGAGGCTTTACATGTCCTTGCCAGTTCAGGGAGATGGTGATGCCCAGTGATATACCTCAGCCTAGTCTATTTCAAGCCACAAAGAGAGGAAAGAACTCAGCTGAAGGGTGGTGTGAGTTTATAACTCTGCTTTTCCTTCAGTTTTTCACATTTCCAGCCAGGTTTTTCACTTGTTGAAATGCCACAAATGCAATAAATCAACTACATTTGTCTTCCTTCCCCTTTTCCCTCACACTGCTGCCATTTTTGGGCAACATCTGCTCTTCATTCCCAGCCCAATATTAATAAAGCAATAAGCAAAACAGGATATGCATTAGGGGGCTAATGGGCTTTAGGTCCTCCTGGAACAAGAGCATTGGGAAGCATAAAGCGAAAGGACAAGAAGTGTCACTCCCCAGGGACCCTCACCAAGCTAGTGTCCTAATGAACTCCCAAGGGCAGCTCACTGCTGGGAGAGAACAGCTCATTATTTTTATTTGAGATGTCAGAGAGAGCTCTTATAACAGCAGATCCTAAACTAAAGAGCTCCTTTAGTAAAAGAAATGAGCTGAACCACAGTTGGATACTGTTGAGGTATATTCACCTTAACATTTGTTGGTCTCCAGAGAAGAGCTAGCTACAGTTTCCTGAATGAAATAAAGAAACTTTGAATGCCAGGGAGGTACAAAGAAATAGGGGAAAAGGAAAGGAAGAAAAGAGAAAGACAGTCTCAAAAATAATGGTTAAACTCAGGGGTGACAGCTATCAGTATTAAAACTGTACATGTCAGAGAAGAAAAGACTACCTGTTCTCACTGAGGTCATTCTTCTACATTATAGTCTGCCCTCCGCCATGTGCTCCCATCCAGAGAGCAGCCCCATGATCTTCAAGTGGGGCCCGAGCAGTGGGAGTGATGAGTTCAGTTGTCTGCCCAGTGCTCATCAGACACAGAGAGGTGGCGAACTGGGATTGCATCAGTGTGGTGGCCCCAGTCAGAAGCAACAGGTGATAAGAACACCTGCAAAGGGTAGGCCAGGGAAGGCTCTGGCATCCTAGGCTCATCACAGGGCTGAATCCAGCACCATACTTATAAACATGGGCTCCCCTTCGAGTGCCTAGTAGCAGGATAAAGCCCATGCCACCTATATTAGTCATAGTGGTGATTCTATAGGGCTTACTGTTTCATTTTAGAAGATGCCCGGTCTCAGGAGGTAAGGTATCTACTTGTGATAATTTTAATAGTTGTGTTCAAAATTAGACTTTCCTTTTCAAGCAAAAGCCCAATGTTTAAGTGTGTCTAAAAAATCTGGGCATGCATCCAAAAAGTGGGACTGACTCTCACTTATTTATATCTGTCTCCTATATAAGTACACACAGAAAACCTCTTATTTTGAAAAATAAATCGAAGTTAAAAAGTTTAAGTTTTTCTACATAAAGAGTGTAAAGAATAAAATAAAATTTAAAAATGAAGAAGATAAAGCATAAAAGACACAAGGAGAAGCTAAAACCTTTCCTTTTATACGTACCATTAACTTCTGGAGACCATATTGATAAACGCTAAGTGACAAAAAAGGAGGCGGGGCAGGCAGAGGCTCTAATTCCCAATCTTGCAACATGTCAGACTGTGCTAGAAATTTGTCTAGTGGGGCAGAGGTAAGGGGAAAGCAGGAAGCTTTTAGAGGCAGCATAGGACCTTCATATGGGCAGTGTCTCAGGTCTGAGGAAAACAGTGAGGGCTTCTTCCAGAGAAGGAGAGGATTCAGCCTTTTCCTCCCCTCTGGAGCCAGCCAGGCTGGAACCCCTCACTCAAGCACCACAGGCTCTGGGCAGCTTTGAGCCACCACTCATCCTGCAGCACAGTGCTGTTAAGTGCTGCACTCTAGCCCCAAGCAAGAAATATCTAAAGACAGATAATCCACCAGCTAATCATCAAAGATATCTTTTTTTCTGAAGTTATTTATGAGCAAGACACCAGATTATTAAACACCAGGATACTTTGTTAGGAATGTATACAGGGCTGTAGTAGCCTAACGGCAATAAGATGAGATATGGTGTATGCAAAGGCACATTCAGCGTCTGTAATTGTTTCATAGGACCTATACCTCTGATTTTGAGGTTTTTTTCCTACAGCCAGAGCAATATCAGGCATTAGGGAAACATGAGATACTCATACCATTTACATGGGAGACGAAGAAGGGAGTTGTACTGTGCCTTTCTACATAATTTCATTCTTTATGTTCACATTTTTTTCCCAAAAAGTCCCAGTTCCTCTAATACATCCTGCCTTTAAAATTATATAAACATTCATCTGAAACTGTGAAAGCATCGTTTGAACCCAGGATCAAAGTCATGAACAAAGACTAAACCAGATTTCCTTCTCACTCTAATTCACAGAGATCTCATTTCTCAGCATCCGCCGCTTTATTTCAATGTCACCTTTCAACAGCCTTTTGGCAAGAATTCTGTATTTTTGTATAAGCTAATGCATTAATGTTTGGCTAATATATGCATTATGACATTAACCATCCTTAAACATTATTCTTCTCTCTAAACTTACATGTCTCTATATGTGCTAGTTTTAAATATGAAGTGACAAAGTCAAAATACTTTGAAGTAACTGTTTGAATCTGTTTGAATTCTTTGCCCACAGGCAAATTCAAAATTCTGTATTAAAATAGAACATCTTCTCATTGTTTTTTCCCCCCACCTGATCATTAGTTTCTCTCAGGGGAAACACATTGGCAAAATCACAAAATATCAGTGCCACAATAGAAGAAACATGGAAGAATGCCACTGAATAAAAATATCCTCTCTGAAAGTCAGTACACAGGAACATAAATACATCAGGGAACTCCTGGGTCATCATCCCCAGAGCTCAGTTACCAGGACATGGTAAGCTTTTAGTCTGCTCTGGGCCACAGTGTGGCCTGACCACAAACATCAGTAACTGCAAAACGAAAGGGTTTTAGTACAAAACACCAAAAAAACCACAAAATCTATAATGAACCATTAAACAGTGAGCAAGAAAAAAAAAATCAATATCATTGCCAGCTTCTAAGTAAATCTACTGTGTGTCTAGAGGTAGACACATCAAAGACACCTTTCTGGACTCTGCGAGTGTCTAAATTGGTGCTCCAAGGTGTCATCCAGCCAGTCACCTCAGATGGGAGTCAGCAATGTGCCACCTAGAATTCTGTCTTTACACAAAGAGAAACAGCATTTGTCCAGACAAAGTGTATGTCATTCAGAACCAGTATCTTTAAAGAAAATTATTAGGAGGTTTAATTAGTGAGTAGCAATAAAGTAATTGAACAGTGATGAATATAGAGAAAAGTAGCACAAAATAAGAATAACACAAGAAGGAGTCATAAGCATAGTTTCTCATGAAACACACTGCCACCTAAAATGTGATTCAATATAATCGGTTCAGTAAATCTGAGAATATTAAAAACACTTTTCAATTGCCAGTACAGAAACTAGCTCCCTTCTGTTTGAGTAGACCTGAAAAAGGAGAAAACTGCTGAAATAAGAATTACACTCTGAGTCCATAAGACTTCTACCCCATGCCTCTGGAATGATAAAACCATTTCAAAGCCCTGAGGCTACTGTACATCACCACACTTTGACCAAATTCTGTATCTAGAATATGAAAATCAGAAAGGAATGTAGTGAGCTATTTACAATTACCTAGTCTGAAGAAATACTGTGTAAAGAGCAGAGATACAGAAGAGTAGCCAGAAAAGCAATTGGTAAATATGAACCAATGTTCAAAACAAATTTAGGCCAGATATGATAGCAGGGTTTTATTGGTTTTCAGGAAGAATAATTTGCCCAGCAAGGCATATTTTATAGCCTTAGGGTCCCTATACAAATAAGACTAGCAGATCTCTTAGAAGAATGCGTGCAAAATTATCCAAAAGTTATGTTTTTATTATTATAAAGCTGAAAAAAGAACAGAAGGAAATGCTCTAAGAGGAACCATATGCTGAAACATTATTCACCTTTTATCCACAAAAATATGTTGTTAATGTGGGCACTCTGAAGGGTCATCTCAGCAGGCAGTAACCTCTGCAGCTGCTGACCCAAGAAAGCTTTTAGGCATGGCAATGTTGAAGGATTATATGTGAAATCCAATAGAAAATTTTAAAACTACCCTACTCTTGCCCTCAGCTCTAACCTCTGTGGCCCAAATTCTCTTCTGAGTTAACAGAAAAAGTGACTCACCTGGGTTCAGGAAAATACCATTGAGTTTGTTCTACCCGTAGGACTGAGATCAGCCGCTTAGCTGCCACTGAGGATGAACACAGACTTTAATCCAGTATTCATTGTTTGGGCAGGGACTGGGGAACCTCACTGCACTGGAGCTGAAGTGGAGGCAGCAGAGCAGAGATGTGGTAACCTTTGTTTGATGGGTCCTGTTACGGGTTGGTGTTTCTAGTGTATCCTGGGTGTCACCAGGGACAGGTGGAGATGTGTTGGGTTGAAAGGACACCTTCTCAAAGGGGGAAAAGCAGCTAGCCCCATTTTTCCCCCCAGTGAATTTCCTGCCCTCAGAATCATACTGCAGGCTCTACTACTGACTCCAGATGTGATCCAGCTACCAGCAGATCTGGCTGCTGTCAAGAAGACGAAGGTGACTGTTGCAGTGCTTCTTTAAATGATAATAACCTTTAAAAGCTAAACTCGCACACCAGCCTGTGGAGCTCTTCAGCTTAGGGTCACAGACACTTGTAAAATATTTATTGTCATGACATTTTGGAGAAGACCTATTCTAATTGTAACTTTAGGTGGCTGGTGAAATCCTAGCAGGAGGATAGGAGATTTTCATTAGAAATACTGTCCAGAATACTGAGGCATTTCCAGAAGTAGAATTTCAAGAGAGGCTGAGGGACTCATCCCACCTGCAAATACAGTTTCCATTCTACTGTGGAGGGAGGAGGCTTTATCTGCTCCCTTCTTCCACTCAGCTAGCAACATCATCCCAGCCTGGATACTAAGTAAATGTTATTTTGTCTGTTATATCTATGATCAATAATATAACTTGCAAAAAATCTAGGAACGGGTCAGTGTATGAAGGCTGTTGACTCAAGTGTGCCTGAGTGTGAGTCCTCTCAGCCAAACCCAGCCGCTAGAGCCCTCCCTTCAGCCAGAGAGCATTAATTTTCTTACTTATGAAAATGCTTTGTATTAATTGTTAAGTTATTATTAGTTGTCTGTAGGGACCACTAAAGGCCTGGGTGTTGTGCAGTGCACAAGGACATATTGCAGAACATGACCTCAAGGCTCTTGTGGTAGGCTTGACGTCATATAGGACATGGCTGGGACTGCTGCTGCCATTGCCAGCAGGAGCAAACACTGAGTTTCTTCTTGTCTTTACTACTCCTCAGAAGTCCTTCAGTTCCGAAAGGACAGAGCTTGTGTTTGTACAAGAAATGCTGCAGTGTGTCCACTTTCAATGTGCAGCATTACCTGTTGTGAATTGAATTGAATTATTTTATACACAAAATGGCTATGTAAAATGAATTATAGTTTTAAAACAAAATCTTGCCTATAATGTAGTTTGTGAACTACAGATTTTCACTCAGATGTTTTTAGTCTGTCACTGTTGCCCCTGCAGCTATTATTGCCATTATTTTGAAATGTCAGAAAATGGGTTCCCTATCTGTCACCTAAAGGAACAGTTACTCCCAGCATGAGGACAAGACAAAGTAAGTAAAGCTTCAAGGGCAGTGTTAGTGGGTTTCTTTGAGTATTAAAAATCTTGCTTAGAAGTATTACTCACCAAAGTGAAAGAGAAGACCAATAAAAACTTATTACTTACATGCATACATGCATGCACACAGGCATGTACATACACAGATTACACTCATATTCATAACAAAAAAGGGAAAGAGCTGAAAACTGCAAGAATGGGTGTGGATTGTGTGGAGCTGTATAAAACCACTGGAGAAGGCAATCCAAGTTGCAACAGGAATTTCAACTCTCTCCTTATATGGTGCCGAGTGCTAGTTCTTGTACTGCTCACCATGCAAGCAGAAATTTCCACTGTTGTGTTGGTTGGTGTTCTGTGAATTAGGAGATGTGGGCAGTGTTGAATTCAACATAGGGTTTTTCACATGTTAGGTACACCCAAGAAATGAAATGCTATCCCAAGTTGAAGGGTAAACTGACTTGTGACCCCACAAGTCAGTGGTAAAGTTTCCTTTGCCAGGCACTTATTCTGCAGGTTATTGCCACCTGTAGCTCATTATATTGTCTTCTGAGAAACAAAGAGCCTATGTGCATCTGAAACCTCTTTTTGTGAGTATCTTTGGCTCTCTATGGGTTCCAGCAAGAGCCTGTTAAGAGGGGTCATGTTCTGAGAAGTTTGACACCCCCATCCCCCTGCTGGCCTTTTGGTCAGCAATTACATTTCAGCAACAAGCATATTGTTCAAACAGGGAGAGAAATATGGTTCCCAGAAGGATGGCTTGACAGCAAAAAGCCAAAATAACCTCTGCAATTTTCAATTGGTTAAAGATGGAAGCAGCTTGAGTTTTATGCGGGGGCTGTAGACTAAGAAACCACATTATCCAGAAATCCTTGAAAAGATGAAATCCTTAAATTCAGCAGTATTTTGAAATGTTTAACATTGTTCAGACATGTAAATTTTTTGTCTCTCAACACATAGCCATTTGCACTCGGCTACCTCAGGGGAGAAGTTCTGCATGCTGTGTCTTCAGACAGAATTAAAACTACAGTCTTCATGTGTAAATTATTTCCTCAGAGTGATGCACTCTCAAGCTCCATCATTTACAATTTGTCATGTCTTCCTGCATACTTCCTACTTTTCTGCCTTGTCTCCATAAAAAGGTCCCCATAAAAGAGGCGTTAAGGAAACTTCGCTGTCTGACTCCTCAGGAGCACTCTGGCAGTCACATTCGTACCATCTGATCTGGAACGGAGGCCCCTTCACAGCTGCACAGCCCATACTTACATGGTCAGACCAGGTTTCCTTACCAGGTCAACCCCATGTTTCCCATAGCAGAGTCTCAGATGTCACGATTCTTAAAATAATTTAATCATGGTGAAATAACATAATAACAGCTTGAGCTGAGTGCCTCCAAGGAAGGACTCCAAATAAAGAAAACCCTGAGCTTTTATACCCTCACAGTCTGAGTGCTGTGAGCATCAGATCCTGTTGTGTGTCTGAGTGTTCAGTCACCTGGCTGGGCACAGGTCCCCATGCCCTTTGTTATGCTCCCACCACCCAGAGCTCAATCTGCAGCTGGCACTGCAGCTGCACACTGAGCTACCAGCACTAAATGTCTCTCTCAGCAGAGGGGACTCCTTGCACCCATACAAGAGAAGTCCCCAGCTTTCAAATACTGTTTCTTAGAAGACCAATAGCAATTTTGGGACAGAGGACATGATAATGTGACCCTCGTTCACCAACTAAATGACAATGTGCAGCATCAGCTTTTAAATGTCAAGGTCATTTGTGGTATTTCTATTTTGAGTAAAATGGCTCCTACTGTTTCCATGGTTTCACCTGGAATATGTACTGAGCCTCATTGTTGAGAACCTTGAAACCCAACCATTCTAATAAAAAAATAGACATCCTCTTATGTAGGTAGTCAATTTGACTTTTAAATGTAAAGCAGTCTGCATTTACTGTGGATGGGTTTATGCATCTCTGGACTGCATTTATGTAAAAAAAGCAGATGTCTGGATTATCCAATTTACCCTTCTCTTTGGCATATTGCATGATAATAGCTTTAATTATTTCTACAGCATACATTTTTTTCTGTAGTGGAAAAATTTGCTTTAACATTTACTACACATAAAGAAATATCAGCTTTATTAAAATAAACAACTGAGTAAATGTAGTAACTCACAGTCATAACGAAAATGCAAAAGAAACAATACTCTTTAGACAGAGATTTTAAAACATTAACATTGCTTCAGATCGTATTCTGCATGTTCACATTCAGCTGTGGAAATAGTAACAGTTTTTAGAACTGCTAAATTTTCCAAGACGAGTAGTAATTTTTCCATTATTGCTGTTTCTTAATAACTATTAATCAGAAACAGAATGCTGCAAGGAGATTGAAGAATGACTCATGAATAAGGTGAAGAATAGTTTAATGAATTTTAAAACTTCAAAATGCAAAACTAAAACTGTGGACACTGAAAGACAGTAGATTTCCATGTTAAGGCCTCCAGTACTCCTCGTGTTGCCAGTTTCAGAATGCTCATCTTTGCAATATTGCTGGCATAAACACTATGTTTTGTCACCAACATGAGGTTACAGTGATGCAGCTCTGCTGATTTAGATAGGATTGGAGCAGACACTGCATAGCAAGGAAGTCTGTTTTCTCATTAAATGGACATCTTTACAGCCAAATTTTAAGCAGAATATGGAGCCAGGTTATTATTGAAACTTCTCCTTCTTTCTTCCTTCCTTCCTTCCTTTCTTTCTTTTGAAACATATCTATTAGTAGACAATCATCAGCTGAAGCTGTCATCATTCATGTGACATCAGTCTGTGGTATTTTTCTCATTTGCTAGTTATTCTTTTTACAGCTGTAGAAGGCACAGGAACTGTAAGTACATAGAGGAAAATTGCCATTTTATCTTTGATAAATTGTAGTTTCATGTTGTGTAAAGGTTCTTTACTTTCCCCTTATCAGGCCAAGAGATTTTAAAGGCAGTGAATGTGATCCAACTCACCTAATTGTAGTTGTCTAAAATGCAGCCATCCATGCTGTGTTCATGGACTACATTCTATATTCAGCAACACAGAGGGAAATCAGTGGTTGACCTCTAGGTATCTTTTGCTCTTCACTTTATATACGTACAGTGAGTTAGTTACTCCAATGTGAAAATGCTTAGGACACCTGTACAATGACATGGCTCTGAAGAGTTTTGCTCAGTGTCAACAGAATTTTATACAAAACTAAAATGTGTGAGAACTGAAAACTTTGGTTATCTGTTTTGTGTTATCTAGAGAGCTTACATATATCTCTATAGCCTTCAATGTTATTTCTTTATATGTGCAATTTTAAAGTCCTTATGGTTTAATTATTAGCGGGGGTGAGGGTAAGAAAAGAAAAATTTGTACATCTTGTATATTGTCTGCTCTTATTCAGTTAATTAGTAACTTATAAAAAAGTACACTAATTAGTGTCAGGCTTGCCTACATTCCCCATTCTTCCTATCCATCCCTATTGCCTTTCTCAATCTTTCCTCCCAAAAGGTCTGTCCAGCTATGCTAGAAGTCACCAACTGGGTGTGTAGAAGCACATGCAGCTCCTACAGCATGTGGCCTCCATATCACAAAGGAGAGGGTGCAGACCACAGAAGGATGAATTGCTCCTACCAGCCTCACTTTGGCATGAGGGCACAGCTTTGTAGTCTCGTCATCTTGCACAGCCAAACAAACTGGCCTGAATCTAGCTTTTGGAGTAAAACTAAATTGCTCAAGCAGAGCTTATGTCAGATCACCCAAGAGACATCGTGATGTAAAAAAGTATTGCATCTGATACAGCAAATGTGTTACTAAGCTCATAATTGTTGGGGGGTATTTTTGTGTTTTGTTGGGTTTTTTTGTTTTGGTTTGGGTTTTTTGTTTGGTTGGTTTTTGGGGTTTTTTGGTTTTGTTGGTTTGTTTTTTTGTGTTTTTTTTTTTTGGTTAAATACAGAGAGAGCTTGTAAACAGGCAAAGTCTGTAATATCATTTCTTATAGCTCAAGACATAAGAGAAATGCACAAGTTAGAATTCTGAGCACTTAGACGCTTCAAGTTCCTTCATAGCTTTAATACCTGGGAGATTAATGGCTGTTAAACACTGTCTACAGTGCTCTAAACTAACAGAATTGACTGAAGGCTGCCATATCCTAGCACATCCGAATAAAAGCATAAGATGTTTCAACCAATTAAGACTATGAGAATAGTATGAATGTTTCACAGACTGAGCTATCTTAGGCAAGCTTACACTTGGGGCAAGGTGCTCAGAAATATTTTTTTCCTTCTTTTTACATTTTCTTCACTCTTCAGCTTCAAAACCTTCTTCAGATCTGTCTTAAAGCTCAGGGTTTGCATGGCACATCAGTACTGAAACTTCATATGCCTGCTAGTTTTGCAAATGGCCACATGTTGGGTTCTTTTGATCAGAATTGCTGGCCCCAGGAGAAAGAGAATTTCTACAGTCATTTGGCCTATCTTGACTGCAAAATAAAATCTGTGCAGTCAAGAGTTCATAGGGAAAGCTTCAAAGCACTGTAGACAGAAGTATTTAAAATACCTCTTAACTAAGAGCCCTTACTCTTCCCTAAAAGACCATATGGTTGGTGCTCTGCTGTCAATTCAGTGAGCAGTAAGGAAGCACAGATTTTTAATGAGCTGTGTTAAAACTCAAGTAATATTCTGCTGCTGCTTTTAGCATTAAAGAATCAAAATATTTTGGAATAGATTTTGTATGAATAACATGAGAATACTTTTTTTTTTTTTTAAATTGATGCATTTTAGTGTCTAAATCACAGAATCATAGAATGATTCAGGTTGGAAGGGACCTTAAAGATCATTCAGTTCTGACACACAATGTCTACATTTAATTTAGGTGTAAAAGTTCTCTACTCACTGAAGATAAACTTCTTGACTCATTTGCCAAGTACAGATAACAAGTGCCATTGGAGATGTCACAGGAGTACACTGCACAAATGTGACAGCTGGGGTAAAAGTTACAGAGGAGACCCATGACTTTCTGAAATTCAGCAGGACATCAACTGGGATGTTCAAAGACCATTAGGCAAACTCAGTAGAGTTTGGAGCTCCTCATGTAGGCTGCTGTTTGAGGGTGACTTGAAGAGCTCAGACAAGCAAGCAGTCTGTCAGCTGCCTTGATTAGGTCTCCATTACAGAATCACAGAATATGCCAAGTTGGAAGGGACTCACAAGAATCAAGTCCAACTCCACGCCCTGCACAGGACCATTCCCAAGAGTCACACCATGTGCTTGAAAGTGTTGTCCAAACACTTCTTGAACTCTGCCAGGCTTGGTGCTGTGACCTCTTCCCTGGAGAGCCTGTTCCAGAGCCCAACCACTTTCTGGGTGAAGAACCTCGTTCTAATATTCAACCTAAAACTCCCCTATCACAAGTTCAGACCATTCCCTTGGATTCTGTCACTCTTCACCAGAAAGGAGAGATCAGTGTCTGCCCCTCCCCTTCCTCTCATGAGGCAGTTGTAGACTTTGAGTGTAACAGAGTTTAGACACCTAGTTCACACATTGTTACCTGTATCTGGGTACCTCAGTTTTAAAGCCTGTGACCTACTGCTGAGTCTCACCGGAGATGTGCAGATAAGAACAAAAAATTCATGGGAATTGCAGATGCATAAGTAAAATGTGCTGTGCATAAGGTAACACTGATGGTTTAGGGACCAGCAATTTCCAGAATTAAATACTACCTGGAACACGTTGATGGATAAAGTCCCTCTCCAGCAAAATATTTACCATGACTCATGCAACAAGTTTTGTCTTTATTCAATGGAGCTTTAAAAATATTAAAAGGAAACAAACAAACAAACAAACCAATAAACGTGGTTTTATTGTCCAACCTAAGGATGGGTCCTTATCCAAGCTGGAAGGATTCTTTTTTTTTGAAAATGTTGTCTGGACCTGTCTGAAGTCTTAGATCTGATTTACTTTTTCAGGATCCTTGTAATTAGATTAAATTTGGGTGAGGAAGGGGGAATGGCACACACAAGATGACACATGATGGACACACATGACACTGGCAAACCTGAAGTAGTGATATTTTACTTTATGTAAAACAAAATCCATTCCTCAGCAAAACATCTTAACAAAAATGTCAATCTTCCCCAATCAAAAAATATGTTTGATTTTTAAACTTGCTTTTTAAGCTAAAACCAAGTGCAGCTTAATTTGATCTCCACCAATCTTCTACATTCAACTGAACCACATGTGCCAAATACATTTTCAATTAGCAGATTATTTATCCAGAACATTTAATGATAATTCTATTGAAATGGCAAGAGGATGCCAATCTGCTCACCTTGTCAGTATGCTCAGGTGGCTTTTGCCCAAACCCTCACTAAGAAAATGTTTCTTTAATTTACCTGTTATAGTTAAATATCATGTTGTATCTCAGATCTCCATGAACTCCATAAGCATGATAACACCCATCATTACAGTTTTACACTACATAATGGTGTTAAATTAGCAAAGCACTGTTAATACAACCCAGAAATACACTATCAACTGAAGTGCAAAAGTGCAAAAGCACCTGGTAAAAGATAGAGCTAGCAGGACCCAAACAGTGGCACTATCCACTAAGATTCAAATACCTGAGGGGACCTTGTTAATTTTGCTGTGTTGTCTACTGTATTTGATTAAATCCTGGTCCTCTAGCTGCGGCTCTGGCATTTTCAAGACAAATCCTCCACCAGTGTTAAAAAATTGGGCTAGACTGACTGGCAGTCTGATCCAAACTAATCCTACAGAAACATTAACAAGTCCCAAAAGCAGCAGGAGATACTGTTGCTATTAGTAGCTGATCTGTTTGAGGAAGGATGGACCAAGTATGATGAAGAGGTTAAAAATAAGTTAAACAACTTGCATGCTTGGCCAGTCTGCTCTCTGTCCCTGTTATCTAACATGCTCACCTCAGAAGAAATCTCTGATTTAATTAGAAGTACCAATCTGGGATTTGTGCACTTACATAACAAATCACCTTGGGAAAGATTTTTTAAAAATACCTTTTTACCGAGAATACTCTCCCCAAATATTAATTACTCACGTTTATAGTAATTACAGCATGGCACTGCACAACTAGCCAGCTCACAGTTTTGTGTATGATGAATTACAATAGTTGCAAACAATTAAGGCCAGAACCTGAGCGATGCTCATCATACTGCAGAAATATGTGTTTTCTCTAGCTTTCATTATTCACTGCTATAATGAAACCTTTTCTGTTTTCTAAAATATATTCTGAGCATAGTATTTTTGTTATTTTTTTCTTGCCAGATGATCTACTGTCTATACAGAAAGTTGAAACTGGTTTAGAGTCTATTTTTAAATCTCTGCCTTTGAATGAAGTTTTATTTCTTAGTTTGTTTTTGACTCACATCTGCCACTTAAAAAAAAAAAGAAAGAAAGAAAATATAAAGAGGAAAGGCCATAGTTCACTTCAATTTAGTGGATTTATCTCAAATCCTGGCAGGTTTGCTTGACACGTTTTTGCAGAACACATAGGACATTTGGGATTAAAGTTACTCCTTCTAACCATGTCATTAGCATTGTAGCAGCATGCGGACGCTGATTATGTTCTCTCTGTCTCACTTCCACACCTCTAATCTCAGAGCTGACCCAATTTATATCACTCACTTTACATGGGCCTGTGCATATTGAAATCTAGGAGAGGGAAAAGAGCTGAGACACCCTGAAAATAAAGCTGGCAAAAAAATTAATCCATTTCTAAATGCATTTTTGTCTGTTTCTGAGTGTGCAGAGTTTCATCCATTTAAGGAACATAGGCCAGAAGCCCATCACTGACACTGCTTGAGAAGGTGCAAGAAAGGAACAAATGAATTGGTATTTCAAATGGATCTGTCACCAGCACAGCAATTTGAACAATTTGGGGATGAGAGGGAAGGAGAGTCAGATTAATAAAGGTGGAGTCAACATCTCAGACTAATCATTTGCAGTAGTTGGTATAAGAAAATATTCTTTTCCTTTCCAAGTATCAGTCATCATCAGTAGCTTTGGAAAACCTGATGTCCTCTTAAAAGCATTCCCAAACTAGGTACAATCAGTCATCAGTGGCAGAGGTTTATGTAATCTCACATTTACAGTGAGGAAAACAATTTATGGAAGAGCATAAACATCAGACACAGTGGCCCTCAGGCCTTTGTCAAAGGATTCCAAGGAAACAACTTAGCTGACACAGAAATTAACCATTTCATAAGTGTACTCGTACCCTTCTGAGCATGAACAGTTGTTCTTATTTGATGATCCTGGGTGTAAATCCAGATTCTTCTAAGCTTGAAAATACGGAACACCATTGTTCCCCTCAAGAGCGTTTTCTGCACTTTTATAGAAGGCTTCTGCTGAAGCATCAAATACTCAGGACTGTTTAAAAACAGCACTTTGAGATTTACATTCACACATAATACTGGAAATAGCAAGACATGCATGGTATTCCCTGGGTGACTTATGCCAGACATGGGTGGGTGAGATGTGTAGATGCCAGATGTGTGTATGAGACCTTTTTGCACATGGAGACCTCAGTAAGTGGGGAACCAGAGCTGGGCAAGCAGAGCATTCATAGTGCTCAGCTGGGTTTCTGGGTTCAGCTCCCTCTCACCTCTGACTATTCCTTCCTCCTCTGTCTGAAAGCAAGACCAGAACATTTATAGCTCTAAACTGTATTTTAGGCACTGTAATACCATCCCCAAGAAACACACCTCTCAGTAGAACTTTAACACTCTGCTTGATAAGCCATGGTGCATCTTCCAAGTTTGTGGATGAGAGTAGAGAAATATCCTTTTCTGGAGCCCTGGGAGTCAGGCCGTAGCTGTGCCTGGAGCAGCACCCTGTGCTTATTTGCTGATTTCTTAAAGTGACAGGCCAGTACAGGTCATCACAGCAGAAATGCTGGGATTATTCTCATTTTTTGCCTAAAATTATCTAGCAGTAAAATCTTAAATTCCAGATAGTCCAAAGCAGGGAAACGATTTTTGCAATACATGGCTCTGATAGACCCCAACATAGGAACTTAGAATAATTTCCAGCACTTCTAAATCAGATCAAAAATATATTAATATAGGGTTAGGAAAAATTGAGTGTGACCATAACTCACTCAAAATCAAGTATCCTGAGTCTGTGGGAGGAATTGTCCTGCACTTGTCATCCAGAAAAACGTGATGATTGTATTGCTGTCAAATCTTTCTCTACAGAAAAAGTGTCAAGTTTATTTTTGTACCTGTTACTATTGCATGTCTGGTGTGTTATACTAAATATGTGCAAAATTGCTTCTTAAGAGAAACTATGATTAAAAAAAGGAAGAATAAGGTGAGTTTAGATGTGATAAAATGAATATGCAAAAAGAAGAAATGGAGTAGGAGACCAGGTAAGATATTTTTTTTCATGTGTTCATAGCCAAGGGTTTTTTCAGACACTACCTTCATATATAAATGTTAATATTCAATAAATATAATGTAGTCCCTGAAGGGTAATAGAAGAGACATATAGGACAGTATAATGATCAGTTCAGAAATCTATTCTACATTTAAGTGGATTTAAGGTTGAAAGCACTTGTCAATAATTCAAGGGTAAAATATATTAAAGGACTACTGTAATTATCCAAAGCTCAGGCAGTATGAACTCGGAAACTGAGAATCAAGGAACTGATTGTAAAACATCCAGCCATGCAATTGTCAGAATTTTGTGGTTACCGTCTAGTGTTATGACAGAGCATAGTTAGGGCTAGCTGACTGTCTCTGTTCTGCCTGCTTTGTCTACTTGTACCTTGATTATTTTTAGTGTAAAATAACTATATATTTAAATGTAGTTATTTGCTGACCCTGGTGCCTCTACTAAGGGGCAATTGGCCAGCCCCTCCAGAAAAGAAGCACAGTGGCTGTCAGAACACAAATAAGGTTATTGCCCTCACCATGGAAATACAAACAACATACTTCAGTGAATTAGAGCAAGAAAGATTAAATTAAAAGACAACCCCTGGTCCCTGACAGCTGTGTCTCCTTTTCCACACAGTCCAGAACAGGATATCTTGTGCATTTGAAAATAGCCTAGAAGAAAGTGATCTGTGCGTAAAATGACAGAAAACAGACTGAAAGGGATCTCAGGGGTCCTGCCTAACATATTGCTGCATCCTAACCCCATGCAATGACTCTTTTAGTAGGTCCCTGTCAAAGATAGCAGCCAAAGGGATTTAGTATTTAAAAGGAAATTACTGTTTCTGTTTGACCTTCTTGCTAATGCTTTGCTTTCTTAGCTATGGCTAGACCTGTGAAGTAATAAGTGTTCATTTAGGAAAAAAAAATACCCTTGAAATATAAAGTGAAGAATTTCTCCATGGAAAATGCTGAAACTACAGATGACATAATCGACTGAAATAAAGCCTGTGTTATGACATTAGTCACCCATTCTCCATGTGTCCAGGCTGTTCAAAATGACAGAGAATGCCTCTGGCACACTTTGGCATTAGAAAAGAATTATGATTCCACTTTTGACTTGTTTTCTTAGTCATTTGGTCTACATACCCTCAAACAAATCTGAACAGCTGAAAAAAAAAAAAGAAAAATAATAAACAGCTTTTTGCTTTGTTCACCACCCCTCACTGTGCATCTCAAATCAAGGCTAATTAATTCTTACAATTCATGTTTTCTTCCCAGAGAATGTGCTGCCAGATCAGATCAAAACAAAGAAACAAAAAATCTCCACCTGAAATGCAGCTTCATTCAACAAACGCCGACACAGATAATCCCTGCACAGTGCCACGACAGCTGTGTGATTTATGCAGAGCACACAGCTGATGGCAAAACAGAAACAGGAGGGGCACAAATTAAAAAGCACCCACTCTCATTAATCTGTGGCTGTATGGTTTTCAGGATTTAAAAAAAAATATTCTGGGTGTTTCCTTCTCTGCCATCTTCACCTGGGATCTTCTAATGATTTCTCTGAAGCAGGCTGTCACAATAATGGATGCTCTCAGTGCTATCTGCCTTCCAACCACTTGCTGCTTGCTGAAGAGCCAGTCTCTGATGCATGCCAAAGAAAAGTTCCCTCCTGGCAGTGGGTACCTGACCTCACAAGTCCCCAAAGCCACCCTAGCCATCTGACAAAGAATCTTTTCACTTTGTCCTCTCTCTGCCTCAGGGTAGATAGTAGGAAGTTTAGGATAGGCCAGCTGGGCTGTAGACGTGCTGCTCCTATCATGTTTGTTACATTACTTTGAGAACACCTTTATTGCTAGATGCTCTACAAACAGACTGAATCAAACTTGCTCTATTAAAGCACTGGGCTAAGGGCTGGGCTGCAAAACTGGATGCTGAATCATAAAGAAGGTCAAGCAACCAAACAGATAATTAATTTCTGGTTACTTATATTGGCTTCATCTCTGGCCCTTAACAAGTCACAGCCATGACAGTGAACAGATTCCTAGCCAGCATTTCCTTGATTTCATAATTTAGTTTTTATTCCTACTAACTTAGGAACACAATGAGCTCAAAAAAGCATGAAAATAAATGTCAACATTCTCATGGTCCTTTGAAGACAGGAGAGCATCCTATCTTCATTTGTGTCTTCTGTCCTTGCTCTTTTGCTTGGGGAGTTCATTGTGTATTGGTAGGGAATGGAAATGGAGCAGTTTTTTCCTCCTAGACCAAGCAGTCTGAGTAATGCTTAACCTCTAATTTAAGTGCTGGAAAAGGATTCTTGGTACTTCTTGAACTACTTTATTAGACAGAGTTCTTTATTTTGTTATAGAACATCAGAAAATATGTAAAGTTTCCCTGAACTTCACCCGCTGGGCTTTCCTGTTCCAGTGGCATTCTGCTTTGAGTCTCAGAAAAATTATAAGCAGTATAGTGGAAACTATGTCCATTGTCAAATCTCTTGAACAAAAAGGAAAGTTGAACCGTTTGTATGAGTAATCAGGCTGGATAGAAAGGTGTAATTGTAGCCCCTTCCATTACAACTATGGAACATGGTATATGCAAAGTTCTTGGCAGATTAGCACAGCTGAGCACTTGCACAGTCACTGGTGAGGCTGAATCCTGTCCTATCGGTATGTATGTTACACAATTGTATTGACAGCATTAGCATAAAACCCTTCCACCTAAAGCTGACTAACAGTTTCTGTTACAAGCCTCATGTGCAAAGGCTTATACATTTACATAAAGGGCATATAAAAACATATTTGTATGGAATTTTCCATTTAATTCAGAACAAAGAATTAAGCAAATAAAAACAAATCAGTGTCATGGGCAATACAAAATCATGATGCAGAAAATGTTTAAAAAGTGAGTGTATGGAAATAGATGTAAATTATGTAAGATATAAACTTGGATAGTTGGTTTTAAAGATCGGTTCATTTGATTCAAAAAATGGTAATGCAGCTTTGGAAAACATCCAGCAAAATACGCCTACCAATTTAACCTCACAAAGGAGACAGCTTGATTAACATTATAGGCAGGAAGTCAAGAGAGTGTAGCAAGGCTTTGCTCCTGAGCACCTATCACAGCTGCAGTCACAGTGCAGGGTAGCCTGAGTCTGCTCCTCCCTCACAAAACAGGGGTTCAGGGACTAGGCAGGAATAGCAGAATTTGGACTGAGTCTGACTGCTGCTCCTCAGGTACCCATGCCCAGGGTGGGTGTACCAGGGATGACAATGCGACTGAGACACAGCAGAACCTACTCCATGCTCACAGCAGTGGCAATCTCCCCATTGAATCTGGTGAATAAAAATAGGATTTGTATTGATTGCAGGCAATGATCAAAGCTGTGTCAAGCAATTAAGATATAAATCTGACCTTTTCATTATCAGTAGCCCAAATATTGAGTAAACAGAGAAACTCTATTAATACACAGTGATAAAATTCAAAAATGCAGAGAAACACCTGAATGAGTCCACCTGCAGCAAGTTTTGTCTTCTGTAACCTCTCTAACATGTTCTACTCTTCAGCTCTGCCACATACCCTTTTGAAAGTTTACCCCATGCCCTTGGCTCTTACTGCACTGTTTAATCCCACAGCCTCATCTCCAGGAACAAGGAAAAGTAGTTAAAAAGAAACGCCCATCTGATGTAGTAACCATTAAGGATATTAGTCATACATTGTTTAATGGGCAGTGCTTTTCACCAATGCCACAGAGATGCTGCTAGAAAAACAACAGGGTTGATAGTACAAGATGCTCTCATTTCTAAGAACAGCATTTAAGATAAGCTGTTCCAACAGTGGCCAGTAAATAATTAGTAACTGTGAACCCTTTGTGCTTGTCTGAGGGTGAGTTACAAGAGCTCACAAGACTGATTCAGTGAGTGATACCCTCAAGGGGTGGTGCCTTCCAGAAGATACTCACTTGAGCTGTGATAATAAAGGACACAAATAAACCAGTGACTGCTTGACCCTGAACCTGCTCTAAAGACACAAAGCAGCCAAGTGGAAAAGAATCCACAGCTGAAAATAAGACAAACATATAACTGAGAAGTTTCAAATAGGGAATTTTCTCTGTAACTGCATGTCCTGATAATAGATCCACACAGGCCACAGGCCAGAAACTACACAAGTAAGGTTGAACAACCTGCAGCTCTGAGACAAGTTTGATTGATTAACTGTGTTCTCTTTTCTGTATGTGATTAAACTCTCAGAAATGGGATTTACATGGCCATGAGACCTCATACACTGCAAGGTCAGTGTCTGCCTCCCTTGCTTACTGTTTCTCATCCCTGCTCTAACAGTTACTCATTTAGCTTTTCTTTGTGCAGACTCCAATTTCATGTCTGCAGATACTCAGCCAGAGTATCAGTCCCTAACAAACCCTGGGCCTGGGAACTCACAGATGCGTTTGTGGGGCACATGGGGACATTTTCTGCAATGTGCCCAACTTTATCCCCTGTTCTTTTTGTTCAGGTAACTCAAGCCTCCACTATGAGAAGGCAATTGTTCTGCATTTTTAACTCATTGCTATATAGGAGTCTACCACATATACCATTGAAAGCTGTTTCTCAGATCTCTGAGCAGGGTTAGTCCCAATGTTTTTCCCAGGTCATGTAGCAGCCTTTTATGATGCTCTGTTATGTTTCATCAACCACATAACACAGATTGTCTAACCATAAGGGATAAAGCAGCCTGAAATGTGGCATATCAATAGATCTGCTACAACCTCAAAATTCATAGCTCTGTCCTGCATGCTATGATGCTGCCCAGAGGTGCTCAAACCAGATCAGGCTTCATATGTCATATAGATCCATAGCCAGATTTTCTACCTGTGCTTTTCTATCCTAGTTCTCAGATGAAAAACAGTACCCAAATTCCTTCCCAAGTAATATACAAGGAGGAAAGAGATTCAGAGGTATTTGTTCAAGTCTGGGGAGGCCAGCATGGTACAATAGTAACACAGTTAATGCTCCTAGCAAACACTGCTTAAGGATCACCTGTACAAATAAGATGGTGAAGTATCTGGGCCTTTGGGCCAGATCCATCATCACCAGCTCCAACAGAAAGCTCCTACTCATCTCAGTGGCTTCTAAATTAAGCCCTCAGGCCCTGAAAGGCAGCTGCTCAGAGAATTATGCTAGGTCATGGCTAGAGACCAGGCGCTGCAGTCCCAGGGATTACTGAATATTTTATGATTCAGTTATTAAAAAACATGGGTATCAGACATCTATCAGATTGGGCATCCATAACCCTGGCTGCTCCTGGGGAACTGAGGGAGGATATTAGCAGAAGAGCTATTTCAGGACTGCAGGAGTCTGCCTCCAATAAGCCAATACTTTCATGCAGTGAGGGACTTTGCTGGATATTCTTGTAACCGTCAGTAGGTGTGGGACTGACTCACGCTCTGCTGCAGTAAATAGCCATAACAGATTATTCAGGGTTGAGCTGCCCTGTGGATGTCTCCAGCCTCCTGGGGACAGATCAGGGCAGAGCCAGGGCAGACACCTGAGAACAACCACCTCCTCCCAGGCTTGTATGCACACAGGGTCGAGGCCTTCCGGATGTGAAGCAGAAGGAAAAAACTTTTGGAAGGAGAATGGCTGCAGGGAGCTGGGCACAGCAAGGACAAGTTTTAACAGGCATCTCAACTGTGATTTCAGTAGTCATTTCATCCAAACTGAACCAAGCTGTTTGCAACACAACCTTAGAGATATTACCATTAAAGAGCAGCTGGATAACAAACTGCCTTAAAATTAGCATCAACAATAGCAGTTTCATAGCATTTCTTAAAAACAGTAGGTAAACGAACCAAATCACTGTTAATTTTTTTTTAATAATTGTTGAAGCCTGCTATGATATGGAATGCCAATCAGTTTACTGTTTTTCAGACTCTTGATGAGAATAGCAATGCCTACCTGATTAATTCTAGTCCTAACCTAGCTGATCCAAGATGAATAGCAAAGAATATGTGGGAAATTAAGCCTCATATCAAGGTTTTCTAAGACAATGAAAGATTTCACATGTAGATGGATGTAGTCAAAGACAAAAGCTGAAGTACACTAGAACATAAAGTACCTCTGATTTCTTTCCCAACCTGACTCACTGAAAATAGAATTTTTTGCGATAAATCTCACAAGAACAACTGTGTACTCCACCTTGAGTTGGTCTGTAGAAAAACGCCATGTACCTGAGAAAAGTGGTTTAGATTGTAATACACGGGTCTGCAATGTTCACTAAACGAAGAGTGACAGTGACAGCACTAAACAGACTTTAGTACCTGGTAACATTTGTCTGTCCTCTGATTTCCACTTCTGCTCAGGAGCAGTCACTGCAAGCACTGATACTTTGGAAATTGTGGCTAGGAGTGGATCAGACTGAGGACCACCATGCCAACAGAAGCAGGCATTGTTTTGTTCAAGTAGTGTGACAAGAGAAAGGAATCTGGCACAGTATCTTTATTATAAATAGGAGTAATGCCATGTACTCTGATTCAAAGGTGTCACCACAGCATTGTAGTCATCCTTATAATGGTGTCATACTATTTGCCTGAAAGGTAAAGGGGAAATAAAGCAAATGGGGACAGATTCTGCTCCCAAGTGCTCTACTTTGGAAACCATTTTGGTTCATCACATTTATTCAGCCCCAGTCCTGTGAGGACTGTGTACTTTTATGAACAGAAGAAAGTGTTCAACAAGCCTTGCAGTGCTATTGCAGCTGGTGGTCCTGTTCCCGTCCCATGCCACAAGGCAAAATAACCTGAACAGAAGCCATGGCACACCGGTGTGCATGTGCAAGGGAAAATGAAACATGCTTCCTGCGCACTTATCAGACAAGCCAGTCCCACACTGCCACTGGACTCCATGCTGCCTTTAGAGAAGGCTCACCCCTGGGCCTGGTGCCCAGCATGGCTAGGGGGCCGCTGGGATGGCGATCCTCAGCCAGCCCAGCACAGAGGGAGCTGAGAGCCTCTCTAAAAGCCACCCAACATGTGATGAGAGGCCTGTCCCACCTCAGCAAGGGCAGGCAAACCTAAGCCAGGACTCTGTTACCTCCAGATGAGGGAGAGCTGCCCTTAGGCAGCTGCCCGAGGGCTGATTTCACACCCACTGAACCAGGACAGAGAAGTGACACAAGCACAGTTGCATGGTGTTGTGTCTCAGTAACAAAACCTCTGGATACAAATAGACTGAGCATTCAACTTAATTAAACTGTGTTTCAAAGGTCAGACACTATAGTTGCCATGTGCATCCTGGATGTCAAAGCTCATCCTCTAGAAATCAATCTCTTAATGACCTCAGCACCGGTTACTGCCCTCACGCAAGTTCCTGGCTGTTCCAGCTGCCTGAGATGAGGCAGATAGCTCATCCATCTGGACACCATCTGCCTCACAGGACTACCGAGTCATGCTAGTGAGGGCTGAAGTGACCCTGTACAAGCTGTGATGTGAAAACACACACAAGCAGAGAAAATCCATCTCCAATCCCCGCAAGGACACCAGACTTTGTCCTAAATCTCTACTGCAACAGGTGGTTACACTGACCTGTAACACCCACAGACACTTGCCCCCTGTTTTACATTTTTGTGTGGTTAAGCATGTACATCTCTTCTGGATGACAGTCTGGTGTCTGCCTCACAGTTGACAGAAAGGAGATTTGTTTATTAGATGGAAAAAGCAACAGCAGTCCTCTCTTGAAGTCTCTAAAGAGCTAGTGTGTGCTCTTAATTATAACCTCCAGACTGTACCTGAGAAGCAGAGAGAAGGATCATACATAGACATATGCATATGCATATATATATACACATATACTTGTAAATCGCTCTTAAAATTACTCTTAAAGTGACTCAAGGGCTTTGTGGAGACAAAAAACAAACAAATGTAAACTAACATGGCAACACTGTGTTTTACCCACTGTAGCCTGCATTTAACTGTGTATCAAATGTGCAAGGGCCATGTAGATTTCCAGAAAAACATCTCTCTCTCACCATGTCATACACGGGTAAAGAACCTTGACCACCCTGCACAATGCAAGTATCAACCTGACCCAGTGAGGCAAAAAGAAGAAAACCAGAAATGAACACATTTGGGAAGTCTAGATATTTTCAGCTGGTTGAATTAAGGAAAATTAAATGTTTTCAAAGGATATTTTTAAAGTTTGTTTTTGTTAAAAATAAAACCCCCTGTGATCAGTGGTAGTGTGGTAGACCAAGGTGGTCAATAACTATGATGGCAAAACAGAGTCCTTGTAAATGCTATGAATCATTTAACTCAACATTAAAAAACAGCATTATAGCAACACTTACTACTTCTGGAAATATTAATGAGGAAGGAACTTAAAGTGCAGTTAACTGTCTGCTGGATTGTATCCAGGGACCTGGTTCTCCTGGCACAGGAACTGATGAAACTTTCGCCTGTATTTTCTGCAAGCTTTGCAGTCCCTGCAAGAAGGGTCTGTGCCCCACAGTCACTCTCTGACTTTGTTCAGCAAACTAAAGAGGATCCAACTCACCTAATTCAATCCACCTCTAAGTCAGGGCTGCAGCCTAAGCTGGCTTTGTGAACTTTGTAAGCCAGTAGAAAGAAATAGGCGCTTGAGGGAGGCAGTCCATTTTATTCTAGGCACTCACTTTAAGACAGTTTAAGATGACACATCCTGTGGAGACATTTACCTGCTTTTGACTGTATGACCTAGATGCTCTCACAGACTTGTAGAGATGAACTAGGTAAGATGAGAACCTTCCCTTCGTAACCTTGCAAAATGGAAGGAATCACAGGCACAGGACAGCAGTAGTGCTCAGCTGGACAAGTCATACTTCAGTACCTTCTGCCTTGCTCTGGTTTCTCCTGCCAGCCTGAGGTAAGCCCAAAAACTGAGTCACCAGTAGTGTTTTTCCATGATGCCTACAGAGCCTTCTATCCTATGGCTTCTGTCTTCTTGGCTGACCTCTGAGCTTTGTATCAGGATAATTGTTTTGACAATCCCTCACTGAAATACAGTACCTTGCACATGGAGCACTGAGAAGATTGGTTCCCTTGCCTAAGTCAAAACTTAGATTGTTGTTTTGATGTTAAAAAAGTGTTGGTGTCTTTTTCTTACTGAACTCATTTTCTTAGAATTTGGATCTTACATGTGAAAAATATTCAATGCCAAAAAAGTGAGTGCTGACTTCTCATCCTCAACTGTCTTTAAGTTGTTTTCAGTTATGGCTTCCCCATGGGAGTAAAAATCATAGCTTTCTTATCTTCAGATTTCCCTAAACAACACCTGTCTTAATAACCTCTGAGATCACTACCTGGCCAAAATCATGATGGGATTATTCTACAGCTGGTCTCAGTTGGGGACACAGTAATATGCTTCACCTAGGACTTGATGACCAGATTTACAGCAGAGCAGATCTATGTATGACCAGAGACAAGAAGTCAGAAAGGAGATCCTGAAGATGCCCCAAGCTGTCATGTTTGTTTTGACTGTAGTGTTTGCATATATACTCTATCTGATCTCAGAACTGAATGTATAGATCTGCCTCACAATTCTCATCCTTTTCCTGCTTATACATATGTTCAGAATCCCTGTCAATGTTTTCATTATGCATATATTATATATGACTGGGCAAATTATTCAGTATATACTTTGCTGCTGTCCAGAAATGTGAGGACTTCATGTTTGAGAGTGCATTGTTGGCCAGAACTGAATAGAAGAAAGAGAACAACCCCAATTTTCTGCTCTGTTTTAGAAAATTCTGGTGTCCTTTCATCCCCGCTTCCTGCTGACTGGTAAGAAACAATGATAACCCTCTTTAAATTGATTTGAAAATTGATTGCACTGCATTAAATATACCCTTCCTACCCCAGCTGCATTTGTACCTGCAGCTAAATACTTAAACTATCTGTCTTGCATGACTAAGAAAATGAAGACGTGAAAAGACATGTTGACAAAATCAGCAGCTGCTCTTATTGGGGCCATTTGTTTGCAATTGCTGACTGTTCTTGAAAGATGTGCAAAACCTAGTGCTAAAACCACTCAGAAATATGTACCAGAGAGAATTCCAGCTATTATAATATTTTGCCTTTTGTTAGATCTAGAGTGTTGGGCATCTGGTCCAGAAATCTGAAATATGTGGGTGTGAGCTGCTAAATGTAATCTTCACAGCCTGCCATACAGTAGTAACAGTGCTCTCAGCAAACCATTTAGACAGCAGATTTCCACTCTGTTACTTGGAATGTTTGTTATATACAACTCACCTGGAAGAATCTCCCTCAGAATATGGTATTTGCAGGGAGGATGTCATAAACAACAACAAATAGAAACAAATAGCTACATGTTGTTCTAGTGTTTGAAGAATATGAACATTTTTTCTGTAGGTCTGCTGTCTTACTTAGATCTGTTATCCATACCATTGAGTCAATCCAAGTTTCTGTTGAAGTCATGCACCAAAGTTATCCTTGGAGTCACACCACACTGATCAGCTGGAGTGAAAAAAAATCTTCAGCTGATTCTGGGAAGAGAGAGGACTAGACTCCTAATGTTCACCAAAAGAAAAAAGAATATATAGAGTTATGCAGTGACCCTATTTCACCTGCATAGAAAGGAGACCGTCTGTGAATACTGAATTCCACAGTCAGCAATAGTTACTTGTAAACTCAGTTTTTAGACTTTATTGAAACAGATACTGCAAGGAAAGTATTTCACATTAGACTACCATGTAGTCTAGGCCAGCTAAGGCTGAATTATTTTTTAAAGGTGAACACTCCAATAGTGCCATAAATTAAGATCCTGGCTTAGAGACCATATACCCTTAACAACAAATTGCTACATAACCAGTTCAAACAGTGCTGCCAGGCTCACAGTCATCTTCAAAATAGTATGGTTACTACAAATGTGCCATGGTTTCAGGATAAACTGAAACTCCTGAAGAATCAGGGTATTACATGTCATAGGCCTTATGATTCAGAAGAGAGAAAGTTCGCACAATAACAGAATGGGAAGGGATGTCTGGAGACAGTCCAGTCCAAACCTCCTCCTCAAGCAAGACCAACTACAGCCAATTGCCCAGGAGCATGTCCAGATGGCCTTTGAGTTTCTCCAAGGATGGGGAGTCCACAACATCCCTGTGCAAATTGTGCCAGTGCTTGGTCACCTTCACAATGAAGGAGGGAACCTCCTGTGTTTCAGTCTGTGCCACTGCCTCTGATCTCAGCACTGGGCACCACTGAAAAGAACGTTGCTCCAACCTCTTTGCTCCCTTCCTTCAGATATTTATATATATTGATGAGATCCCCTAAGCCTTGTCTTCCCCAGACTGGCCTTTCCCAAATCTCTCAGTCTTTCCTTACAAGAGAGATGTTCCAGTCCCTTCATCACCTTAGCTGTCCTTTGCTGGACTCTCTCCAGTATGTCTATGCCTCTCTTGTGCTGACGAAGGCCTTGGTAACAGCAGGACAGCAGCCCTCTGTGAGAGGCAGGAACCATAGCATCTCCTTCATCATCTTGGTGGCACTGGCTGTCTGACTGCAATACTGGAAGAATCCTAGATTTGATTCCTCACTAGGAGAGGACTTCCTTCTTCAGCTCATTGAAGAATGGCTCCAGTCCAAAGTAAACATCTGTTGCACCTGAGTTCTGTTTCCAGTCTGTTGTCTGCTGCTGCAGTGATAAAAACTGGTCTTTTTGTAACCAAACATTTGAATTTTGCTATATAGTCCAAAAGTGAGACACAAATCAGAAATTCATCTTCATTCATCCAGACTAGAATGTTTTACAGCATGCAATAGCAAATATTTTCCATAGAATATTTTCCCATAAAATTAAAAAAAACCCAACAAATTAGGGGGGATTTGACTATGAGCTATAATGGGCTCCACTGCATTTCAGGAATAGACTCTATGTGGAGGATTGCGCATGCTAAATCTAATTGCAGTCTTGAAAAAGAAGAGTACATTCAGCATTCTGCAGTTCAGGGCTAGAGGACAGACAAGGAAATGGACAGGGACAAGCTTACCTCAAGTGTAAATGAATAGCTTGGGCATTTTAATAATGTAGATGAAGCTGTCAATTTTCCCAATTTTAATGCATGTCTTGAGATTTTATTTTATTCATAAAGACCTATCTGTTTAAAACAAGCAAATATGCAGCATTCTGAACTTCTTTTTCTTCTTATGGAAGTACAAGATCTTTTCTATTAAAAATTTAGGATTTTTTTTTTATACAGAAGGTACCTTAGAAAATTGACTTAAAAAGGAGAAGACAGAGGAAGAAAAACCCTCATATTTTAATTCTCACTGTCCTAATTTTGTGGCACCTAACTTAGGCTTCCCATCAGTTGCCTCAGGTCCAGCAACATTAATTTGTGGCTATTTGCAATACATACTTGCATTCATGCGTAAAGAAAAATCTCACGTGGTCCATTCTCAGTTATCTAAACCCTGGATTTGTGAGGATGAGGAATATCGGTGCCTGGGCTGAGGAGTTAGCAGTGCTTGGTACTTGCAGCCGCAGGGAGATTGGGAAGCGCTTGCAAGTGTCGCGTCCGCGCAGCACCGCGACACGCGGGGACTCAGAGCCGCGGCTGCTGCTCTCTGCACTGTGCTGATGTCACAGCGCTCTCTCCAGCCTGACTGACTGACCGCGACTGGCGTTTGGTCCCTGCTCCCACCCGAGCCATCCCGCTTTCTCGCAGGAGCAAGGCTTGACCGTACCTTTGGAGCTCAGCAACAAACCAAAAAAGCCATTTCGGTGTTTGGCCAGCAGAGGGCAATATTACGTCACCTAAAACACCCAGACGTTGTGCTAACTCAGCACAGATGAGGCAGGAAGGAACCAGAGAACCCTAGAATCACAGAATCCTGGAATGGTTTGGCTTGGAAGGGACCTCTAAAGGCTATCTAGTCTAACCCCCCTGCAAAGGGCAGGGACGTCTTCAACTCTATCAGGTTATTGACAGCCCCGTCCAGCTGGACCTTGGATATCTCCAAGGATGAGGCATATACAGCCTCTCTGGGCAATATATTTTAGTATTTTACCACCCTCATTGTAAAGAATTTCTTCCTTCTATCTAGTAACAATCTACCCTCTTTCAGTTTAAAACTTTTACCTCTTGTCCTGTTGCATTTTATACCAGTATAACATAGCTTTTCTACTCCTTTCTATACCTCCGTAAAACTGTATTTTGTTGCTTTTTACAGCTCAGGAGCAGGTCCCATTAGACCCCCTTCTCAAAATAAGACCCCTCAGCCTCCCAACCCAAAGCCTGCTGAATCTGCCACCTAAGGGTGTGAAGCTCAGAGATTTATCCTCAGAGAGCAGGGGTTAATGTAAAGCATATGTACAAATACACTTGAAGGAAGGCAGAAACAAGAAAATTATTTTAGGTTTTTGAAAGTTCAGAAAAGGTAGAAAAGTAGTCTATGTAGAGAAATTCAGCTCTCACAGTGCTGTACTGGCAGTGCAGATGTGCATGTGTGTGAGTCGGTGGTCTTGCCCATGCAGCCAGTGCAGCATCCCCCCCATCCCCTGCCTCAGTTTTCTGCCTCTTTTTCTGCCTCCATTTCCAGCCAGTTTGTCCTTCTGATCTTCCTGTCACAGCCTTGTGCACACTCTGAGTGCCTCTATGTTCCCCTCTCCATCCAGTTTAAGCACTTCCAGCAGTGTAAGTATCTGCTTCACCACTTTCCCTGTGAACTTTATGCCTGTGGATACAGGGGGAGTTTATTGCTCTGTGCTTCTTCCTGACCCTTCTGCTTCCCTGTTTCACAGTTTTTGGGGAAATATCTCCCTCACCGACCCTGAGGAATGGGCTCTAAGCCGTAAAACCACTGTGGGGGAGGATCATCTTAAAGATTTTTCTCAAACCCTCTGGGTGGTATCAAAGCACCATATTGTGAGAATATTTGACAGCTGAGAAAATCTCCATTCACTGAACTAGAGAAGTGAGTAAAGTAATTTCTGTTCATGTTCTCAGTGTTTTTCTGGTGCAGTGAGGGCCAAGGAGGGGTTCCCACTGTGGAGCCAGTGGTCAGGAAGGCAGATAAATGGCACAGAGGAGCACATACCCTGTACCCGAGTGTTTCTGTGGAAGCACCTAACATTCAGACTTTAGCAAAATCTGGGGCAAGTTTCCTGGCAGACTGTGCCAGTGTTTTGGTCTAATATTCACCCACCACAGATGATCTTTATCAGGACTACCCTAAGGAAGTACAGACAGACAGCATCCTCCAAATAATGTACTGGTTTCCATCTGTCTAATATTTTTTCATATCAAAAAGTCACATCTTGCACAATTTGACATTTCCTACAGAAATGTTGCTTGCTGACTAACTACAAGCAAAATACCATGGCTAGATTCTTCTAAAAATTGTTTCATATGACCTTTAGTTGTCCTTAATAACAAGAAACCAAGTAGCCTACTCCTACAGAAACACTGTATACAACAGCCGGTGGCTTGAGTGATTAGCACTTTGTGTGCTTCAAAGAGCTGACAAGAGTTTTACAAACACCAAATAATGAAGTACTACTGGCTAATATAACAAAGGAAGAAGAAGGCTCAGCTGACATACCACAGAAATCCAGCTCTGGAGAGCACAGCAACTGCACGTTGGCTGAAGACAAACAGAAGAAAATAGTATCACTCCTTAAAAAATAGAAGGTACTTTAGTTAGCCCAAACATATGTAGTTTGACCTAGATGCTCCTGTGAATAGCTCCTTGGTCTTTTAACTACTGTAAAAACAAGAACCTATTCACGTTTATTCCATCACACTGACTAAATAAGTTATTGGGGGATAGTGACTTACATGGAGGAGAGCTGCCTATTGTCTGACCAGCTGCCACAGCATCTCAGCAAACACATGGAGTCCAACTAGAATCAGCTTTGCTAATCCAAGTGTTCTCACGAGGTCACAGCACAGGCAATAGGCTGCTGTCCAGAACTTGGGAGAGCATTGGTATCATCAAACACTTCCTTGACCATGGTACTTGTCATTGAACAAGACTACAGAATTTAAACTGTCAGCAAAGTCAGGTCACACTGTGATCAGTTGTCCCACTATCCCTCCAGTATTCATGGAAATGCCTGCATAGGTAACAATGATGTTGCTGTATTTATGCATTTGCACCTGCATTAAAAAGGACTTGGGCAATGTCGGCTAGTTATGAACCACACTAACAGAAATCATGGCATATCCCTAGAAAGGTTTGCACTACCAGAAAACTCAGACATCTCAACAAAGCCTAGTCTCACCACCTAAACTTAAGGAGAGAATGAAAGCTCTCAATAGGAACTTGACAGCATTCTCATGAGACCACATCTGGAGCAGACTGCTCAGGAAGAGAGATCTCTTGGAAATAGTGCTGTCAGCAGCAGCACTGCTGTGTCCCCTGCTGCAGATAGCTATGGAAGGTTGACCAGTCTGCTGGTCATTCTGCCAGACCAGCCCACACATCTTATGCATGTTTCAGGATTTTCCATGTACCACGGCAGTTTCCTGGATCTGTGCTGTTGTTACACAGCCATATAAGAGGGTTCAGTCTGTTGGTGAGAAGAAAAACCATGATCTCCAGACAGAGCTAGTAAGCTGTTCTCTGATTTATTTGATGCTTCCAGGAATAATACAACTACAGTGTCTTTCCTTCCACCAGTTCTCTGACTTCTAGTGATGTCTTGATCCATTGGTTAAATGTCCCCATGGCCTGGGAGACATAAAGGCTTCAAAGATTTTATGTTGCTGCAGTTTGCACAAGAACTGCAGTGTGGCTAGAAGGAAAAGTCCACAAATAATCCTCCCAAAAGAGAAAGGCAGCACTCAGCAGCTCCTGCCCAGGCAGAGGCCCTGCTCTCACTTGGCAAGCAGGAACCCAGTGCAGCAACAAAATGGGAGGTGGGCAGCACTGGATGTGGGAGACTGGAAGACCCACATCCCACCTCCACTAGAAAGCAAGCTTAGCGTTATTTATAAAACTTCACTATCCTTAGATACACCAGCATTTTTGCCTTTGACTGATACAAGTTACACATTTTTATTGATTTCTTGCATTTTGCTTTCCTTATCCTGACATCCAGCACCAGAAATTTAGTTTACTGTGTTTCATCTCCTAATGCTATAAACCTCAATTAAATTTCCTGAAATCACAAAAGTTAAGTTTGCCTAAAATATCTCAACTCTGTCTTTTTTGCTACTTTGAGTTTGGTTTGTGCCTTCACGTGTATAATTATCTAGCCAGCCACATTAACATGGCCTTGTGTGATTCAGTGTTGGGCTGAGTGTTTTCAGGGTTTTGAAAGACAAAGCTAGGATTTGGTATAGAGTGCAAATGACTCCTTACCACTGCTGATCGCTCTTCTTCCGGTTGGAGACACCTACATTTTCCTACCTATAAATATAGAAACAGAAAATCGTTACCTTTTCTCAGAGAGTTCAATGCTTTTGAGTCACCCAGAACAAACAACATAAAAACTAGTAGCCCAGTCACAGCTCACTGGAGTGCACAGGGCCTTGTCTGCAGTTCATTGCCATGAGATGGGTGGCAATAGGGAGCTCATGTGAATCCCTCTTCTGTACATCATGATTGCTCCTTAAGACTGTGTAGCTGAGGGAGGGAAGATATTGTTAGAATCTCTGTATGGGGTATAACTGAAAGCTAACTGGTTAACTGACAGCAGACAATTATAGTACAAAACATTCAGGATTTTAAAAAAAAAAAAGAAGTCATTAAAATTCAAGTAGTTTTCTGAAAAGCTGAGGTATTATTGCAAGGTGAGCAATTATAGGATGAAATCTTCAAATCTGTTGGATCAAAATCAATGAAAGTAAAATCTTTGAGTTTTTCCACATTTTTTTTTAATATTTTTTAGCATATGTATCAATACAGATGTACAATTGCTGGTTTATGATAGCATAATAGCCATGACAGCTAATAAATTATTTCACAGATTGAAAAATATATATTTATGAGACTTCCTGATGTAGTGGTTTGTGGGAGCCACGAAAGTGCTAATTCTGATCACACAGAGCCATTGACCAATGTCTGCGGTCAGATCACTTGACCTCTTTCCTCAGTCATTCTAGCTGGAAAGTGTATTAAATACATCACCCCTGGAAAACGACAGTGTGTGTTCATGCACTAATGTGTGTTTTACCACATATTGGATGTTGTACTTCTTCTTCCCCTTCAGTTCGTACTTTCTGGTTTCCTGAAGTGTTAATGCAGAATCCTGTGCAAGTGGTATTTTACGTTTCCTAAACCTTTTATATCCTTGAAGTTTAAGAAATTAGATAGTATTAGCTTTCCTCTCTTGGATTTCTAAAGACATTACAGGCTTGTTTTTTATCTAAATCACTTTATGACCCATTAATTGAATAGATAATGTTTCTCAGCAAAGTCTGAAGGGCCATTTAGCATTTTCAGCATGACACAGTATATTTCCAGCCAGGGATGAAATTTTTTTACAGTTTTAACACCAAAAAGTGATCCAGCCTTTAATATCCACTGTTCTCAATATGTGTAAATCTTTATGTTGAAATTTAATCGTAAGAAATAGGATTTTGGTTTCAATGACATGTCATCTCATGCCATGGTTGAAAATTCTGCAAGGGCAAGGGAGACATGAACTACTGCTTTTAATAAGATGGAATAAAATCCCCCAAAGGTCCAGCCAATAGTTGCCATGAAATTCAAAGAAATGTTTAATATACTAAGTAGCAAAATATGTGTTTTCAAAGAAAAATCTAGTCATACTACACATTTCAACTCAAAGTGAGTTTTGTAAGCCTGTTTAATCTCTGCTAAAGACCGTTGTTAATCATCCAGTTGAAAACATTACTCAAGGAATTACAGTCATAGAAAGTCAAACAGATAAATTCAACTCCTTACAATTATTAGTAGTATTCTAAACATTAAGCAATATTGAAAAGAGTCAACCTAAGCTATGCTGAGTCTACTGATCCATTATGTAGCAGAATGTACCAAGGAAAGGCAAATGTGCATCCTCCTTGGGGTTTTTCTGCCCCTGCAAGCTGGGACCCAGTCCTGTAAAGTCTTGGAAGCATGCTAAACTGCACTCAACCTTTCCAGACAGACATAAACAGGAAGACAAAATCATCTTGATTGATTAGTTGGATATTTTACGTTTGGAGTCTGTAGACTTCTTGGCTTTTGGGAAAATAAAATGAAAACTAGGCTTAGGAGTTAAAAAAAGTCTGCAAGTCTAGCCACCAGACCTTTGGCTAATCATAGAAAGGTTTGGTTTGGAAAAGACCTTAAAGATCATTTAGTTCTAATTCCCAACCATGGGCAGGGACATTTTCCACTAGATAAGATTGCTCAAGTAATTGTCCTTTCTAAAGTTACTGAGACTAATTACATTCTGTAGTATTGCTTCTGTGCGCAATCTTTACACCTAAGCTGGCATAATTTGTGGTGGGTCTTTAATTATTCAATTATTTAGTAGCTACTTACATGAATGATGTTTTTTTTGTGAGGTTGAACTGGGGAGGGAGAATGACAGCTGGCCATTCACACAAATATATATTCATATATGTATACATATATATATTCATATAAATACCTATAATTAATAGTTAAAAGTTATGTTATCTTTAGTGACCACACTCAACAACTACAGCCAACAAGAGTATGGCAGACAATAGTCTATTATATAATTTTAAGCCATGATAACTTCAGGATGTGTTTTGAAAAACTGTACATTCTACTGGTGAATAGCAAGTAACTGCACTTCATTTCTAGAATTAGTCCTTATTCTTGCAATTCAGATGGAAGAGATCATAACTGTGTACTCACATTCTGCCTCTCCTTGTGGTACAGTTTCTCCAGGGACTACTTTTGAATTCATGCTAAGTGTTTATTAAACATATCACTTAGAGCTTGCAACTTCTATTTCAGTTCCTGCCTTATCACAGAGAAACAACATGGCAAAACAGAGAAGAAGCATCATAACACATGTAATGTTATTTTCTTATTCATGAACTGCAGGTGATAAGATAGGGCTTAGATTCTCTGTAAAATGAGAATAGTAGGTCACTAAGTTGTGCCAAGAGGTGTCAGATGTGACAAAAGAAAATTCTGTAAAATCATGATCTTGTATTAAGAATGAAGGCACTCAGAAGAACTAATCAGCTTTTAAAGTAATCTCTAAACTTCGAATTACTTCAGGCCTTGAAATGGTCTTTAAAAATGGTGTCTCATCTGTCCTTGATGAGCACAGACATAAAAGGAGAACCTCAGAGGAACATGGTCAGAAATCCCCACATGGTCAGAAATCCCTAGTATAGTAAAAACATCCAGCAGACTCATGTGAATAAGGGTCTTGTGTATTCCTTTTTACTCTGAAAATATTACTTAACTCCCAAGTGACAGGAAAATCTCATATTTTTGAAATACTAGTTAGATGACTGCATGCTCAAGTTGGAAGCTGTGCTGTCCATTCTTCAACCGTGAGTGCACCAAAAGTGCTGTCTCTCCACTAATTCTCACTCCAACCATAAAAGACATCAAGGAACAAGTTATAGAAGGGTAATTGGGATTGTTGTAGCCAACAACTGCCTGAGTATGACTTGAGGCAGATTCTCTGCGATTGAATGTTCCTGATTCTTTATGGATGAATGACACCTCATTTCACATAGGATTTAATGCCCAGGCAATAATGGAACTCAGCATCCAACAAAAAGTAAGTTAGCGTCTATGTTAGTCCTTTGAGAAATGTGATTTTGACATGTAATAATAGAGAGAACTGGAAGACTGAATATGTCTTAGCTTTGTAAAGCTATCAAATAGTGCATTTTTAATGTTTTTAACAAGAACTTTCTGTATAATATAGTTTAATACAATATAAGAAGAAGAAGCAATAACAAAGGTATCACACAGACACAAGGTAGTGAGTAGGCATGTGTGAGTAGGCATGAGTTTCTGAACAAGGGCAGTGGCCTAATGCCAAGCAGATAGATACTTTGCTGGGGGAACATAAAAAGTCAAAGGAAAGAAAGAATAGTGGGAGGCAAAGGGTAAAAAAGAGCATTTGTGGACTCTACACCTATTTTACAAGCAGTAGAAAACATGCTGTGTCTTTCTTTACTCATATTGCATGACTTAGGGTAAAACAAAGATTCAGGCAGTAGAAGGAATCACAAAAGCAGCTAAGGTATGGGTCACTGAACATCCAGAGATGTATGGTTGTGCATATTTTCAACAATGGACATATTTTTACCTCCTTCTGCTCATTGGCTGTTTGTTCTAATCCTTTTTCTTTCAATTCCTTATATTCCTTCTCTCTGCTTTGCTTCCCTCAAGCCACTGTACCTAACAATGTTTCCTGCCATCCCAGCAGCTAACTGTGCTGTCTCATGATTTCCTTTTTCGCCTTGTGCACTTATCTCACCCTATTTGCATTGAAAGGTCTCTGGGACAAGGGACACTCAAGTATTGTGTTTTCCTAATACCTTTAGGCCAACTCTGGTTCCTCTACTGATTTATAAGGTGCTAATCTACTCACTATAAGGAGCCACAGAGTATCTTAACCAATAGCACTTTTAAAGTAGATTATAGCCCCTCACAGCTCAGTTTGAGATCAAAATAACACAATATGCCTACTTCTTGTGACAGTCATGAGAATATTTGCAATGTATCTTTTAAATGCCAAAAGAAAATAGGCTCCTTTCTCATAATTTACTATGTGCATATGTTGACAGAATCAATTTTTTCAGGGTTTTTTTTGTTTGGTTGGTTTTTTGTGTATGTGTGTGTTTGTTTGGGTTTTTTTGTTTTTTTTTCCAATGAGCACAGAGGACCAAAACCCTTGCAGGGAAATATTTCTCTTGTGAAATAAAATTCCTTTCTTTTTTTTTTGATCAGATGCATTGTTAATGCATCTGTGTGTACTTTTTCAAAAACTAAATAGGTAGATGATTTGTTTGCTGTGGGGTAAAGACTTGCAACGCAACTCTAAGTTAAACATTTTGGGAGGAAAAAAGGCTGTGAGACAAGTCAGAATCACTTCACTGAGGACTTGGAGGCAGATTGTGGCCTCCTGGTGAACACCCAGTGAGGTCCTGGTCTCAGTAGAAACAGGAAAATTGTACTGTAAGTAGGTAGAATTAAATGAGAGATAAACAGTAGATAAATTAGATGAGAGAAACAAACACAATCTATGTGATTAAAGAAGCAAACCCATTCCATTAAGAATGTGAAACTAAAAATTATGTGTTCAAGTACAGCTTCTTTTCAAAGGATAAGTCTGTGCTTCAGTGAGAATTGTGGCTTCAGCAGAGTGTGTAGACCTTTAACTTTAAACTACCCAGTGCAGATGTTGATATCCCATAGAGTCCAGCAGGAACAACCAAATACCTGGGACAACACTGAGTTCACCATTTATTGATTACACCAGTGGTCTAAGCTAACACAACACTGAGTTCTCATTCATTTGTTACAGCAGTGGTCTAAGCAAAGGCAGTTGTCTATAGCTGAGATTTGACAAACCATGGTGTTGTCCTAGAGATTCTTCAGGTTCTTCCACACTGGAGCTTCTACCCCTGAAGACAGAGAATGACAGCAGAGAAGGAATAAATGAGGAAAGCAGTGGCACAGTTTAAATGAAACTGTGAATGCAGTTATACTGACATTTTCTCTGGGGGAAAAAAAAAGATCTTGAGACATTTCTGGTTCTCATTTTTTCGCCCTTCTTGCCTTCATATAATTTCCTTCTGATGCTGCAGTTTAGAGCCCACTATAGTGTGCTCATGTAACTCTGTGAGGCAATGCTGCTAACAAAATCACCATGAGGAGGAATTCCAAAATCACACAAGGAGGGAGCTTCCCAAAGTGGCTTTGACAGCAGGTAGAGTATCTCTAAAAAGAAAGCAGAGTACTTATACTGTATGTCTAACTTCTCCTACCAGCATTTTGTTACATTCGTATGAGTGGAATTTAAAATCAGCTTTTCTGTTATTGTGGGAACCAGGGTAGGAAATCTTGGTCCCTAAATTAGACCACTGCTATAGATGAACTTGAAGCTTCTGTATTCTTACTTGTGCTTATCTTAACCAAGTTTGCAAGCTCAGCCTTGCTGTTTTATTTTCCCCGGTCTGAAAATGGTAGTGTAAACATTTACTAGAGAATAGTGTATCAGGAAAAATCAGTGAAAACCTTGGGAAGTGCAGTGCTCTACCCCAAGATTTCACATCTTTTGATTCATCAGAAAAATATTAAATAAGCAAGATCTCTGTATACAGCCACCCCTCCTCTATATTTAAAATACGTTCTTGTTATTTATAGTTATATTTCTGTATTATTGTTCGACCGTGTCTCTCAGCTCTTAGAAGCTAAATTGCATAAGCCCATGTGACCAAAAATTTGTCTCAGTGATATTTATATAAGTATATTGGGTAAAGCTGGGCCATAGACAAGCTTTATGATGAAGCCATTTGTGTTGTGTCCTTATTTGAATTTCAATATTTACTTAACAAAAGGTTTCGCTGGGGCTTTTCAGTCCATATTTACATAGATCCATCAAAGACAGCATAGTTAGACGCAGGATGTAGTTGAAAGTAGACAATAGCACAGCAGGGTTAAGGTATTGGGCTGCAGCTAAAGTGTTTTGTTAGGAAGATCTGATAAGTGCTTAGACTTTTTGCTAAAATAAAGACCCTAACAACAGTGGGAATTCAACAGGGTAATCGCACTTAATGCAGACTGTTTAGCGCAATTAGAGGTGATTGGCAGTGTCTTAAAGCCCTTAAACAGAAACAACATATAAAAAGAACTGATCTCAATTGGATTTCAACTTCGTTGCCAGTTTCAGACTAATGCATTATATCAACTGGCATATAAGAGTAAAATATTTTTTATTGGTCCTATGACTGTAAAGCATCTGTTCTGAGACTTTCTGTGCCATGGAAATATCAAAACACTCCATGTGACATGCAGCCCTATCAGTAGACAGTATAAATAAAGACGTACTTGTCAAAGGAAAAATCTCTTGTCTCTGTTATCCATGAGGTGTTTATCAATTAATAGATCAGGAATGCCTTGGGGAAGGCAGGGAGACAGTGACAGGTGATCCAAGAGCAGAATGGGCTGAAAAGTGTATTTTTAATGCAAAACAAAAGTTTGGAAAGATTAATTTACAAAAAAACTGTGTGTTTGAGCTTATAAATAACACACATATTTAGTTTACAGTGCATCCAATACTCTGATTTAAATCTATTTAGACATACTGGAGTCACTGAAATAAGACTGACTTTCCTTTTCCCAATGATTTAGCTCATAGCTCTAAGTGGAACTAGCTAAAGTTATGAATCACTAAGGCCTCATACACCTCAGTAGCCTTGACAGGATACATTTCTGTGATAGTGTCTTTAGATCAAAATTTACTAAGGTATGGCACCCACTGACATTGCCAAATACTGAGTAGAAATCTGACCTTGGTAGAAGAGCTGTTTGAAATAAAGCCCCACTTATTCAGAGGGAGGGTATGGCCAGAAAGACGAAACATCTACCTGGAACAATGTAAATTATGTTGGTCCAGGTCAGAATTGCCATACTCTCAGCTGAAACATAGGGGTAGAGTAGTTGTGTGCTCCTATGTTGTTGCAGTGCAGAAGCTGGGTAGCTTAGAAGTGAAAACATTCATTTAGGAGGCAGTAGCTTCTTAAAACACACTGTTCAAATCACTTTCGAACCTCTAATGCTACCCAAGTTCTTGTAAGTTTTTATATTCATATTATTTAAAGCTATACAATGGTTGTGTGTATAGGATGTCTTGTGTTGGTCTAACTTGATCTGTCCGCAAAATATCTACATTACCACCATTGTAGTAATACATCTATAACTAGGGGTGTTGGAGTGGCTCTGAAGAGGTGTAGTGAGGCAACAACCATTCCATCATGGCAGTTACCTCAGCCAGTGCTTTTTGGTCTCTAAGGGGAGAGGACACTGCTGAAATCCATGGCTGGATACACTGCTTTAGCAGCAGAATTTATGCCATATAATTTGTATATTTCCACAAATTCAAAATAATTATCAAAGGAAACAATAATCCTCTGCACGTCTGAATGCACGGTGACGTGGGGATACACCAAGAACCTTCCTCTGGATGACATCTACAGAAAATTAAGATTTGCTCACAGACTTTATATTATGACAGACAGCAAAGAAAACTGCTGGTTTAGCTTTCTTAATCAGAGCCCTAGGCTTAATCGGTAGTCATAGTAATCCCATCTACACAAGGCTGGGAATTGCCTCGGTTCAGCCACCCAAGAGATAAGCTTTTTTTGTCTGACCATTCACCTGAACTCCCTCCAGAACCAGTGGGGACGGAATAGGCACCTTCACCGAAGGACATAGATGATTAACTCATTCCCAGGTACTTAGCTTTCAGTGATTAAAGTTCTGATGAATGTTTGCACAAGATGTCTAGCAGAGTCAGATACAGTCAGACACTGAGGTCAGTAGAATAGTGCCCGTCTTCAGTGAAAGGATCTACCCTTCGGGGCTCCTGAATATCCCATCCACGCAGATCTCATGCAGACACCAAACATTCTACAGCTATAGATACTGAAAAGTCTTTCCTCTACTTTCCGATCCAGTAGGACCAGAGTTTTCTTTCTTTCTTTCTACACAAACCTCCCTACACACATGTGTAACTCCTTAGCCACTGCTTGTTTCACTTTGTTCCTCACTGGTCATAAACCAGATGGCTGAAATCTCTGCTTCTGTACACGTTTTACCAATGACAGAACAGGTAATAAACATTTCATACAGTTTCTATATTAGGGTAAATAACGTACCATTATTTTATTACATAAGAGAACAAAAAAAAGTTGAATAAAAATAATTCCCCAAAGGCAAGCTCTCAAAAATAGAGAAACATTGTAATTTTGGTTGCTTGGCTAGTAGCATATTTTGAAGGTTTTTGCTACTCAAGCAATTTTTGCTTCTGTTTTTAAAACATTAACTGGAGGCAGAAGCCTATGGCTACTTAGAGTGTTATTTAAAAAATGTTAAATTCCCATCCTTTCCCTTGCCATGTGGAGCAAACAGCCAGAGGATAATGAGTTTTATTAACTCTCATAATGTCAGTGTTGACTGCATTCAAATATTGGATCCATTATTTGTCAGTCCCCAAAGAATCACCTAGAGAAGTAAATGGGTCAAGGATTAATTGATTGGTGCAAGTTCTCTCCTTACAGTTTATGGTTTTGCTACCGTGCCATTTATGTGTGCAGGAAAGGGGAATTAAGGTGTTTTGACTTTTCAGTGCATCACCCTCCTTTTGCCTGGCTTCTCGAGTTGAAGACCATGCTGTATGGTCAGTGACATTACTGAAACCTTTCAGTAGCTGCCAAATATCTTTACAAAATACACTGGTCTCAGCTGGGAAATACTGACGAATTATCTATACAAAACTTGTGCATTTTTTGTTTTGCTTTGTTTTTTACACCTCATGCTAATTTGTGGAGTTGAAGTCGTTACCTAAGAATGTACCACTCTTCAGGAAATTCTCACAGGAAAGGACTCTCCAGCACAGAAATTTGGAGAGATATCTCCAGCCCAGACTAAGGAATAGATCAGTGATTAGGACGCTTGACTAGGATGTTGAAAACCTATTCTTCCTCTGCCCTCCAACTTTGCACTAGCCCTAGGCTATTGCAAGAGGAAGAGAATTTTCCTCAATCTCCTTCAAGGGCTTTCCACTTTGAAAAAACAAACTGTTGCTTTCTGGGTGATTAAAATGGTGTCATTTCGTAATACAGGTCTGGTTACTTGCCTGCACCATCAGTGACATTTGCTTGGCTCCATATTCATGGGTGAATACTAAGTCTACAAAAAAAGGGGGGGAAAGCCATTTCTGCTTCATAAATTACCTCTTTGTGGAGGCTTCAAGAGTCATCAGTAATAGCACAAAGAAAGCAGAGCACAACCAGGAACGAAGGAACAAAACTGTTATGCTTGGTAGCAGGTAGCCTCTAATTCATGTACATAAAGTGATCATGTCATATGTCATATCTTCACATCACTTTTGACCCTGATTACCTCTTATTTTGAGGGCAAGGGAGTTGGATTATGATTTCTTTTATTCTTTTAAAAGGACTTAGCTTCACTTCACTGAGAAAAAGAAGGCTGGGAAGAAACATTGTGTAGCAATTTTCCAGAATAGAGATTTTTTTGGGATTTTATACAGACTTTATTATAGATATCACTGAGCTGGAAAGCAAAGCGACAAATCACCATAAAGATCCCATTGGTCTGGTGTCAGAGACATCTTCTAATCTTTAAAGAGCAAGTAATTATGCAAAGTCTAAAGACACCACAAATTTAGAGGAAGCAGGTAAAAACAATTGATTACATTGTGCATTTCTGTCCACTGTGAGTGAATTCAGGAACTTGCCTCATTTCCCACACTGGTCCCAACCACTCTGTTTACACATTGTTTCAACTCCGGTGAGCTGGCCAGGTCTGCCATCACAGCATGCAGTTTCAGGGAGGGTCTGTCTCATCTTTTTGAAATCAAACAGATATGCAGTATTTCCTATACCTTAAAGTATCCATAAAGTGGATTTTAGCTCATGTTCAAAGGAGTTTTGAGAAGCAGAACTGGCTGAAGGAAAAGAAAATGTTTAGATGGTATTTTTCAACTACAAACTCTGCTATTCATCAACATTTCCTACCTCTTTATCAGAAAACTGGTAAATATGATGTTGAAGCATTCAACACTTTAGATATGAAGAAATGAAATGCTTGGATTAAAAATACACCATGATACGAGAAATAAAAATATACACAATTTTATATTGTGCACTAAATCCTCCGAGATAAGTTAAATATGAGAAACACTGGAAAATACAGCATTTTGCACACTGTGTTCCAACAAAATTAAAGTCTCAGTTCTTTCAAACTCTGGTTTTCAGGAAAGATGTCTGTTAATGATACATCTTCCCACAATACTAAGAACTGAACAACACACCTATAAAGTTCCTGAAGTATCTGAAATGCAATCTTTTAGGAACTCATTTCCAGGTGTCATTTTGCCATGTCCATAAACAACTATAGCTTTACATTGGCAATGCGAATGGAACGTACTCTGTGCCAGCTTTGAAATCCAGCTTACTGGGTTCACATCCCCAATGGCAATGGTAAATTGTGACCCAGTAACAACTGGCACAAGCATTCATGGCTCCACATTACTGAAAGGTAAGTGATATGACCTATAAGATATTCACCTCTTCTTCATTTTTTCCAATTCCTACTCAATGATACATTGCTCCCCTAGCTGATCTAATGTGTCTGTTCATGGGCACATCATCTGTGAGACACTGGGAAACTGACCTGATATTTTAAACATTAAGCAAACTAAAAATGCTTTAAAAACTAATCAAAAAGCACCCGTAAACCAGCACTGTGACTTCTATCAGCAACAGGAGCACTGTAGAAGGAGAGACAAAGGGGTATAATGCACTCAGTGTAATAAACCTTGTTCTTGCTTATTGTCAAGAGGCTCAGCAAAACTTCCACTTAATAGAGCAAGCCAACCTCTCTTTAAAATAGGAGATGTTGCTGGGTATTAACACTCAAAGCCATCTGCAACTTGGAAAGCTGTATGTATTTTAGACTAAGCAAATCCTCTTGAGTAGCTTTGTTCTGTGAAAAAGGATAGAGCAGCACGTTAAAGGGCCTGAAGATAAATAATAAATGAGTGAGAGCTGAAGACCACAATTAGGCCAACATTAATAAGCATCAATTCCAAAGGATAAGGGATTTATCTTTAGAAGTAACCACCACATAATAAATATCCTACTACGCCCTAATGGATAAACTCACGTGGCATTATGGTTGATTACAAAACAGGAAAAATCTTATACATAGCAAAAGCCCAAGTAAAAGTCAAATGACTAGCTTAACCCTTCTTAAAGTCAGGCAGTGGGGTTTCTTTTTTTGCCTTCACTGTGTGCTCTTCCAGTACAACTAGAGAACGCTACAAACAATTACAAGACACATCTGCAAATGTTTTTTCTCACTTTTTTTTTTCCCTTGCCCTGCCTCAGCAACATGCTTACAGTCATTCCCACATGGAAAAGGATATCTGAGTATTTGTCCATCCACCTGTCACACAATACGAACCATCCAGGAGGGGTCTTTCAGCCACGACTAGGTTTGCCCTATATACTATTGGGAATATTATACAACCTTTATTACAGATATCCCTGAGCTTGAAAGCACAGTGACAAGTTCCCATGAAGATCCTGTTCTCAACTTGGTGGGGAACCCCTTTCTGTGACATGTTAAAATTTGCTAATAGGAACTATGCTAAATAATAAACATTCCATTTAGACTGATAGGTCTTCTCAAGGCAGCTGAAGCAACCTGTAGAAAATGACATTTCCAAAGCAAAAATACTGAGTTAAATTAGATTTTGTTTGCTTGTTGGTTGGTTTGTTTCCCTTCCTCTTTTCTATTCTTACTGTTTATTTGATCAAACTGTACTGAATGGCAAAACATCTCTGTGATACGTCTGGCTCCTGCTGAGCATATTAGCTTATCTGTCTCTTGATGTCATCTTTTACAACACTGAGTGCTGTGATAAATCACAGCATTTCAAACTAAGTTCCTCAGCTCTAAATGACTTACTCTTATTTTACTTGTGTTAAAAAACGCAATTCTTAGAGACTAGATAATGACATGATGTAAACATAAAACAAATAACAGCTGGTAAGAAGCAGAACTTTAATACACGATTATAACAATGGAAATGTAAATCTCATAATTAGACAGGACTAACTTTATGCCTTTGTCAACCCTACAGAACTGGAAGTTTAATTGACTTCCAATGTGTTAGAGCACTTCAGACAAGTGCTGGTTTTCATTATGCTGACTCCAAAAAAGTCAGTTCCGTGGTCCTGCCACAACCCTGGTTTACCATAAGTCAACAGAGTTATCCTTCAAACTCACACTCAAGATCTAGGGGGTATCAAGCCAATTTTTTTACATGAAGCATTGGAGTTGAGAAGAATAGCCTGTAAGGTACAACTGCATCATTTCTGTGGGCATCTAGCAGCACAGATACCTTGTTTTACTGGTTGAAAATAACACTGCTTAAGTAACATAAATGTTTTTTTACCTATCAGATAGCCAAGAAGAGATTTGCTCTCTACTCATGAAGGCATCTTTGCTTAGAACATTTAGAATAAAGAGACTGAGTAAAAGAATGCATCATTGTTCCCTTAAGGAAAATAGTGCTAGGAGTAATATATGTGTGATCAGATGCTTTAGCATAATAATATTCTCCAACTATCAATTTACGAGATGGCGTTTTTCTTATTAAAAAAAAACACTGCTTCATGAAACTGCAGCTTCATATCAGCCTGGAAGTATAATACTAAGGGTAATGTTAATACTTATTCTAAAATCAAGAGTAACGACTTTCCTAAGTGTCATTCAAGCAACCAGTTACTGCAGTCATGGTTTCTGTTGCTTGAAGCAATGGAAGAGATTGTGGAGGAGCTAATTCACCTCTTTAAGTGAAAACAGTCTTGTCAAGGACCCGACATAAAGCTGTTATGCTACTGGCACCTCCAGAGAAATACCAGGTTGTATCAGTTCAGGTAACCAACATATCTCAGCTGAGTGATTAAATGGATTACGGCCTCATTTCACAAACAAGAGGAATATTTACCCAGCTCTCAGTGACTCAGTGAATGATTTCAGTTTCCACTCTGTTAGAAGCCCAGTGACTCTAAAATACAAATTAATACTGAAGATAACAGGCCTATTTTCTTACATATTGAAGTGTAAAATCTTCCCAAGATAATAAATAATTACAGTATTTGCAACTCCTTTGTTGAAACTGGCTATGGTATTTCACAAATCACTGAGATGATTACTCTCTCTATGCAGGAAACTGGGAGGAAGACATAGATACCATCACTAAATCAGACATGAATAAGAAAAAAATATTAACCCCATGTTATGAGCACTGGTTATTTTCCAAAGCAACAAAGAATGTAATAAGTGGATATAATTTTGAAAGGCTAGCTCTCAAACTACTGTGGCAGTGAAAAATTAACATGGTCTAATTTCCCTGCTCATTGCAGGGAGGTTGGAACTAGGTGACCTCTACAGGTCCCTTCTAGCTCAAACCATTCTATGATTGTATGATTCTGCGATTAAAAGCCTGCTTGATGTCAAACAGCTCTGCTTCTCACTGTTGTTCCAAGTTTCCTTTTCTCTTAGCTCACATCACTGTGCCCTGTCTGCCTGAGACAGAAGACTGCAGCAATTATTGGTGATTACTGTGATAAACTCAGCATTAATGATGTATGATGGTGTCACTGCTTATGTTCATGTATCAGGGACCTATCGATGCTGCACACTTCCAACAATAGCAATTATGTTCATGATTGATACATTTGCTTTGTATCCTTTTAGATCAATTCCATCTGCAAACACCTATTGGCCATCTTTACTACAAATCTGGCTAATGCAAATCTTGCTGGTGTTCTCAGAGCTTAGTTTTTCCTCATGACAGTTTTCTTTCCTCTGGGTCCTTGGACAATGGTTTGGCATTAGGCCATATACCCTTCATACCAGAGAGAATGAACATATGGGCATCATTGTCTCTGTCTGCAGGCTGAAATTCAAATCACCTTCACTCTGTCTCCAGTTTTTATACTATTGAAATTCTCATTAAATCAGTTCAAGTATTCCCTCATAAGAGGACACAAAAGTGCATGGAAGGATTTGGTTCCACTTCAGAGGTCGTTTGGGTGAAGACTGTACACATTGAGGTTACTCAGCAATTGGTGAAATAAATGGATAGTTCAGGGACTGCTAATGTCTTGTTAAGGTATTCAGTTCTGGATTACTGTTGTCTAGAATATGGCTCATGGTGGCACGAGGTGACAGCTGTGACAGTGACCCATAAAAGAGGAGCCGTGTCAAGTCCTTGGGAACCAGACACCCAAGGAGGAAAGGTGAGTGGTGATGGTACGAAATGCTTTAGAGTCCTGATGAGTGTATCCTGGGCATGAGATACTGACCAGCAGATCTGATGCCATGTTCTACTAACTCTCCAAAGAGCTAGTCAGCAGTGTATGTAAAGATGTCTTAATTTTTAATCATATTTTCCAGTATGTATCTCTTCAAAGCCACTGTTATTCTCTGGTTCATACCATGGTTTTCCTAGGCAAATATGATTTGAAATGCATATGAGTGTACATGTCTAGAACAGAAGGATGTCTTTAAATGGAGCATCCTCTTTACAGACAGACAGTAAAGATAATTGGATCTTCCTTTTTGGTTTCGGTAATATTTTATTCTTCATTTCAGTGATCGTGCATTGACAGGCTCATTTCATCTTACAAGGAACAAGTATTAGAAAGGCATGTTTCAATATCATCCTGATAAAGTCCATCCAAAGAAATATTGTTTAGTCCAGTATAAAAATTGGGATGTGAAACACTGTGCACTGTTTGCTGATGTCTTGAAGTCATTATTCATTAGTGAATGACTGGACAAAGTACAACCAAACTTGGCTATGGAACATATGACAGGTTTTGGCATGAGTTTCCTTTCCTTTTACTGGACAAGCCTGTGCTCATGACTGTCAACTCCTCATCAAAACACAGAGCTTAAATCCAAAATTTGACATAAGTACCACAGCTCTAGCATTTTTGCCTTTCAGTTCCATCTGAAAACACAGGCAAGATTACCTGAACAGTTTTTCTTAATACACAAAATACTGCAGGTTAAATTTATAAATCAATATCATTCAAACATATGGATTTAATCCCCTAATACAGAAGTAAGTACAGCCTAATTTTGTCTCTCTCCAAAGCTGAAAATAAAAGAGACAACCCCCCCCATCTGAATCCCATATATCAGGCCCTTGGTATAGTTAAAAAAAAAAAAAAAAGAAAAGAAAATATATGAGCAGAACTTAATTTCTTAAACTATTCTATTCCAAAATACATATTTAAGGATCATTATTCAATTACTGAAGCACACTTAGTCTACACGGATTTTCTAGCTCACTAATTTTCATTGTTTCTCTATGTTATAAATATTTTACTGCATTGTTTGGGGTTTTGTTGCTAGGCACTTGCAAAATCAAAACCCCCTCAGGTAAGAACACAGGATGAGAATGTCAACTCATGAAAATTTAAATGCTGCACCCTCTCCTTTACTACAGTCGTTTCTTCAGAGTCAGTTTCTTTAGATACGTATCTGAATTTTCCCCAAAATTATTATTTTATTTATATTTATAGTAAAAGCCTTAAAATGTATTTCAAGAAGGCAGAATTAAATTAACCACAAATTACTGAAAAGAAATATTTTTTTCTGAAATTTACAGTAAAATAAACATAGACTGACAGTGGATGTTAGTAAGCTGCTGCTTCATCTCTCTGTTACTAGCTGTCATCAATTATTAGATTCATCAGTGACTATAAATGTGCTATTTTTTCTGCTTATTTCTTGTATGATGTTTTCCAAAAATACTTGCCTGAATTATTGTTAATCTGGCAGCAATGAGCTGCAGAACACAAGCAAAAAGCCTGTAAAATCTGTTTCTTAATGAAACCAAATTTTTTTGCAGTACTTAGATTACTTTCAGAAAAGCAAATGAGTAAAGAAAGTTTGAGATTTGGCCTTCTATAGTAAGCACTCAATAGGCCACAAAATAATGTTTTTACATTAATCAATTTTGCCTTAACAGACATGGGGGGTTTTGTAAAAATAAGTTTCTAAGCCGTGTTGCCTCATTCCATATCCAGCAACCTTGAGATAACAGTCCCCAGTCCCAGGTAGCAAGAGATTGTGCTGTAAGCCTTGATGTTGCAAAAAAGTCCAGCTTCTACAAGCAAACATAGATTTCTTGGCAATTAGACTAGCTGGACTAAATTCCCCTCTGACATGATTTATAAATTCATCCAACTTAATTTGCTGATAGGAAGCTGAGCACTGTACCTTGGTCATTTGGTCTGATTTATATCAGAAAAGTGTGCAAAAGAAAATGGAGCTTCTCTATCTTGCTCTTGTCCTCTCCTAGATTCCTGTTACTATATAACAGGCCTCCTTTTCCTTTAATTACCTTCTTCACGCCTTGAGAGCTTTGATGACTTGATTAAGCCTTGCAGTGCAGTTCCAGTCTCTACCCATCTGATTAATTAGCCCAAACCTTATTAACTTCCTAATTCCAATCAATAATGCACTGATGCTGAACTGTGCAAGGGCAAACTAAGGATAGCAATTTTATCTGAAGTCACAGAGCCACATGGTGCATCCTTCCACTTCTTCATAGCTGCAAAATTACCCACCAAGAACATATTTGCTCAGGGATGAATTTGTCACCACCTGTCTTACCTGAACCACATCTGCAATAAAACTTACAGTGACGGAGGCATATTGGTGGCATCCCTGTGCTGAGCTGCCTTTTTCCAAATATTTAGCTGTCGATGGTGGAAAATGTTAGCCAGCATGTTAGGATTGCAGTGTCCTGCACAAAACGCTAATGGCGCTTGGAAGGCATGGCAGACGCCTGCCCTCTCCTGTACACCCTCCCTCAACCTGTCCAGAAGCAGGGAGAGCCAGCTGCTGCGTTTTACTTTTTTAAGGATGACAGTGGAGATATTTCAGTGCTGAAGGATTATTTCAGCAACTATCAGCACAGCCGAAAGAGCTTCAGATAAGGCAATGCAAGATTAGCTATGGCTAACTAAAACAGAGCTGGAAGGTGATGGCATTTATGTGGCCCTCAGATCCTCTGTGCCAAACTGTCTCAGGTGCTAGAGACCTAAACGCTACCCAAGGCTTGGCAAAAGGTAGTCAGGCTTTTTTTTATTCCCTAAGATGATCCAAACATGCTAGCAGAGAATTCAGCACGGCTGGAGCAGCCATGAACTGTCAGGCAATTTCCTTTCTCAGGCTGACACTTTCCCACTCGGAGATTTACTGTTGCCATTTCACATATTTTCATTACACATGTGTGTAAGACCTAACTTTCCCAGTCAGTAGCACTTGTGTCTTTTTTTAGATTTTGGGGTTTTTTTGGAGCATCATTGACAGTGAAAGTGGGATTCAAAGGCCTCCAAAAGTCTGTTTCAGTCGAGATTGTACATTAAAGTAGCTCCACCTGTTGTTATGAAAATTACTGCTCTTGTCTATGTTCGTTTGAATTGGTCTAGGTTTCTTCAACAACTAGAAGGGGAAAAATCATGGAATATGGAATATCCTGAGTTGGAAGGGATCCATAAAGATCACCAACTCCAACTCTAGTCTCTACACAGGACAATCCCCAAATTAATACATTGGTTTTGAAAGCGAAGTAGTATAAGAAAAATTATAAAAAAAGTATGACATAAATATTCTCTATCACTCTTTCACCTGTAGTAGATAGTCCTGGCAATTGCAAAGATAGTAAAAGGTACAGCTCACAGCACACTTCTCAGCACACTTCTCAGCAAGGCACACTGGTTTGCATTGCTGAAATTTAGGATGAGAGTTTGTAGCTGAGATTGATGCTTGATGCAAACTATCCACCTTTTATTCTACAAACAAAAACACATAACTTCCAGACCAAACAAATCTGAATAACAAACCTTTAAAGCACTGTGCTAAGGATATCTGCAAGAGGGGAGCTGCACAGGTAGCATGTGTGGGAGGACACAAGGGCTTCTCATTAAATGCCATTGTTATTCTTATTTTCACTGGGTTTTCGTTTTCTGATCACATAAGCAGCTTTTTTGTTCTCATTAATGTCTGCCTTTCTAAACAATCTATAGTACCAAGTACCTCCATTATGCTTTCCACAGGCCACTGACAATAAACCACAATTCTCTGTACAATACATTTTCTCGGAGGTAGTGGGTATCAAGGACTCTTAATAGTGCTATGGCGAGGATCAATTGTTCAGCTTTATAGTGCAGGAGTGTCTCCTGAGCCTCTCGGTGCCTGCCTTTGTGTACAGTATCACTGATGGGGAGTGACATTTCTTTCTTAGGGAACCTTCCATTAGAGAGGCTGCTTCCAGGCAAATCCAACTGTGGAGGGTTTGGAAAACAAAGCAAGGGTAGAAATGGGCTTTTATCACATTTGTCCATGTGATTGATAAGGAATCAGACACTTTTCCTACTACTCAATAAGAAACACTGCAAAAGCATTTTCATTCCTGGAGTGTTACTACTTCTCTGAAGTTTTAAATATAAATACCTGGAACTTCACTTTCAGGGTAAATTTCCTAATCCAGAATTTAAGAAAAATTTAAAAAAAAAACTCCTGTGTCCCCATTTGCTAGAAGGTTTAAATGAGCAAGTAGTATTTGTATATAATGGCTTCAAGTTACCTTCTACAGTTTCCTAAAGGTACAAAATCACATTTTTCATGTGTCTGTGTTGAGTTAGGCCAGGATAGTAATTACGCAGGGTAATATTGAAACAAACCAGTACATGAAGTTTCTACCCCATGCAAACCTTATCTACACTGCTTAGCAGATCTGGTTTTGACCAACCCCTCCTATCATACTAATCTAAAATTCTTTGACATGTGTGCTTGTGAGTTTTGTGTCCAGCATCATGCTAGGGGTGTCAAGCAAATCATGAAGATTTCATCTTTACTGATGATGGCTTTTACTGAAGAAGCAGAATGTGGTGTTTCTTCCTTGCATTAACAGCCCTCCAAAGCCATCCCACAAACCCTTGATTCCTATCTTCTGAGATATCAGGAGAAATCAAGCTGTAGCTGAGGTCAGCAATTGATATGTGAGATATGGAACTGCTCATTTGTTAGAATTTGAAGTCACATTGCCCTGGAAGGAATTTAAGAGAAGCTTAACATTCTAGCCTTGCTGGCTAAACACCAGAAGTCAAGAATTATCCACATGAGAGAGGCCATACAGCCTCGCTGTCCCTCATCTTCCCATCTGCCAGCCAGAAAGGAGCAGTGTGCTGATAAATCCTAACACAGGACAAGGAACTCCAAGAAGGTGAACAGTATAACCTGGCATCTCTAGGAGGTGGTTCTGCACAGCTAGAGGAGGTGTGAGGATCCTGTATTGCGGCAGAATTAAGGTGCAAGTGGAATTCCACATTAGCCCAAATTATGAACATTTTCTTCATCCTGCTAAGGTTCATGAATACATGAACCCAACCAGGAAGATTTTAAATGAGTTTGCTAGTGGCAACTGAGCTTTGCAGGGGAGCCTCATGCACTGGCACTGCCAGCACAAGATCCCAAGGGTCTGCCAAGCTGGGTGCACTACAACCTGGCTGCTCTCCCAGGGCTGGCACATGACAGGAGGCGTACTTCACTGGTCAAGATAAGCATTTAAGCAGCTTCCAATAATCCTTTCATTCATTAAACCACACTAAGCAGATTTGCTTGGTCTTCAAAATTAAGTCAAATGTGGAGAAAGGAAAGTGCATCTAAACTGATTGTACAAAGTTAGCACCCTCTTGGCATCAAGGGCTCCCTGCCAGGGACACACACAGAGGCATGAAGTTGGCTGCAGTAGTGTATCCATGATGAAACAGGTCACGTGGGCTTAATGAACATCCATTCTACCCTGTCACCAAGGGGTGTTGAGAAGTAATGTGACCGCAGGGCTCTTGGCTCTCATAGCTCATAGAGAAGTGCACAGATCTCCAGACACTTTTGGCTTGTGTTTCTACTGTACTCAGGGCCAGTCAAGAACTTCAGGCAGCCAAGGCTTAACACCTACCAAGTTTCCAATCCACCTCAGTCAATTATTCCCACCACTCCATCTCCTCTCCTCTCCTCTCCTCCCTGTATTTTGTTTCCTTCCCAGCCTCCATTACCTCCTTGACCTTTACCTTGCTCTGGAAAGATCCCTAAAAATCCCAGACTCATTTTCACAGATATTCATGTAGCAACTGACACCTTCTACCTGTGCTTGCTTTTCACTACCTGTTCTTCTCCCATTCCCACCGCCCCTCACCCTACTCATAAACATGCAAGCTAGATAACCATCACAGGACGCAGACAGCAATCCTGATGGCAGACAGCATTGAGAGAACAATCAGCTCCTGCTGCCAAGCCCTTACATACATCACCAAATGCTGTGAAGCAATTAGCTATAGCAAGAGGAGACCACAATATGGGTTTGGTCAGTCATACATAGACTGACATTCCCTCCCCAGAATCCTCCAAGAGTTAGAGGCTGTTTCATCATCTTCTCCTTCCCTTTGGTGCAGACATAAATTTGCAAAGATGCTGATTTTGTCAAGATACTACCACCAGAGTGGTGGACACTACTTCTGATGTCGGGCTATATTGTGTCTTGAGGGATTCATGCCCCTAAGGATTTTAGGGTGAGGTTCTTCCTAAACATTGTCTGGGCAAATGTTCCTTACACTGTGAATGGCATTATCTGATCTGGTATGCATTTCACTGCAAGGCAAGTAGACCTTCCAGGTCCGGTAAATAAGTCTTAGGTTAGGTCATGTGGAAGATGTCCATATAGTGTATTGGGGGAAGGAACAGCTCAGAAGAAGGCTTCAAGTGCAACCCATTTTCTGTGTGGTACAAAACACAACAAGGGCTGACTGCTGTCCCACCTCTTCCTCTAGGCATCCCTGGACTGCACAACAATCTAAGTAATATCTATTTTTATAAGTAATTACTTAGAAGCCATTTAGTAAAATGTTGTACTACTGTATTACATGTGGTATTACTATATTACATGTTTTCACAATACTCTTATCACAAACTATATATCCCGTTCCCATGCATGTCATCCTGCTTCAATAGTAGCTGCTGGATATTCTTTCCTTGTGTTCCGTTTGACTGCAACAGGCTAGTTAAAATCTGCCTGGACCTATAACACTAAAGCTCCTCCTCAAATTATACATTTTCGTATCAGGCAGTTAGTTACCTGCCAAAGCATTCATAGCTTAAAGGGAGTGAATCTGCTCAAGTAGGGGAGTTTCATGTTTTGTTAAAATACTTTGCATTCCTCAGGTGTGCCAAGAAGGGAAAAAACATGAACCCTACAAAATGAAGAGAAGGAGGAAAATAACTGGTTATATATAAACGAAAGGAGAAAAAAAGTCTTCTATTTATTTCCTGTATATTCTTTCCTTCAAGTATGTGGAAATGTTATTCCAAAACACATATAAGGGATGAGATGGGGAAAAAAAAAAAAAAAAAGAAAACTAAGAAAACTGTAGCAAGAAGGAAAGATCTGGTGAGCTGATATCACCCTAAAACCAAATTAAATATTTTAGGTTAGGATCCATGTCACTCAACATGTATTTTAACTAATGGATTGCAGTGTAGAGAGGACAGTGAAATTCATGTGTTCCAAATACCCCTGAGCTTTCATTCTAGGACATTAGTGGAAGATTCCTAACCAGGCTGAGTTTACTAAAACAAAAACATCTCAAGGTCACACTTCTTAGGATGAGATATGTTCAATACAATCACTGAAAAGTGCACATATGTTCCATGCAGATATACTTACAGATGTCAATCATGTATGTTCTTACTTTTTGAAACCTGAAGTGTAATGGA
>VWZF01004429.1:1277930-1299336 GCA_013396755.1 Sclerurus mexicanus | reverse complement strand
TTTTTTTTTTCCCCCAGCTTCAGCTTCCAGTCATTGTGGTAAAGTACAGCATAGTCTTTGTAACAGTTTATCGATGAGGAGTGGCCAAGGACATCTGTGGTCTAGGAAAGCCACTACCAATGCAAAACAAAACGCTTAACCTCTAAACCATGAAGTGAATTTTAAAAAGACCACAAAAAGCTCCAGCTCACTCCTCCTGGGGTCTCCCACAGGAATTCTTTGAAAAGCTGCCTTTTTTTTTTTTTTTTAGTTTGGTTGGGATTTTCTATATCAGGAAGAAACTCGTGGATCCTGTGAAGCCTAGGCCTGTTCAGCCTATTCTTTACATAAAATATGCCATGATCAGAGGAAGCAAAACTGCTAAGTACTGCTGTACCTGGAGCACTGTATTTTTTCAAAAGAAACAGTAAAATTTGCCAGATGTGGAGAGGATGGTCTCTCAATTCTGTCCTGATCCATGAAACCCCAGGATTGGGATCATTGTGCTGCAAAGGAGCCATTGTAGTGAAATCAATAGGGACGTTTTAAAATACCCTTACATGACAATTCCAGTGTCAGAACCGAGCAAGTCAAAGAAGGTTGTTCTCATAACAGGTTAAACTCCTGAGGGTGGAGATAATCTCACAGCAGGAAGGGAAGAAAGTGCTGTGCCTGCCTGGGCCGAGATGCTTTCACACTCCCTATTGCCAGCTTTAGGCTACAGAGCCGGCCATTATCAGAGTCATTGTCATTATTATCCTAAAATCTGCTGCCTGACATTCAAGCATCTATCTGGAAAAGACCAAGACCCTATTAGTGCAGGTGATGAGCCCCCAGGAGGAGGGAAGGCAACTTGTTCATAGAGAAATTAACGCTCTTGCTGGCTACATTCCTATCAGCCTTGTTAATTCTGAAGTGACACTCATTGGTAAATCTGATTTTACCATCCTTTCCCATCAATCAGCCTGACAGGTGTCCTACCAGAGTTTTCTTTTTTTGTCTCACACAATAATTTGCCTCACAGACACATAATCTGCTGGCCCCGGGGAAACTGAGCATCAAGCCTCTGTTCCTATGTGAAAATCATGTGCCCAAAAGGCACCACTGCCAGCGTGTCCCGGTTATGGTTGTGATATCTGCCTTGCTGCTCTCAAGCTGCAGTTCAGAAAGTCACCATTTTCCTATTAAACATATTAATCGATTGCGAAAATGTCCCTCCTTCACCAAGCAATGCTTCCAAAGAATACGATGCTTAAATAATAGAGAAGTCCTTTACCTGGAGGGGAAGTTCTCATTGCAAATGCACATTAGAGATTTGAAAACAGTGGTCAGCAAAGCCTGTGTATTTTACCGATATAAAAAAAGTGTTAGAAAACTCATGAGTTTTCATCCCTTGCCTCACCAAGTCAAGTCCTGCTGACGTTCTAATTCCTCAGGCTGATTCAGAAATATTTTCTCTGTTTTAGATGGTTGGTCACAAAAGATAGTATCTGACATGTTCTCATTTGCAATTCTAAGTTAATTCAATATTTTACCAGCAACTTCATAAAACACAAACGGGCCACACTCAACCCTCCACAACTATTCTCTTCGGGAAATTAAATACGTGGTTGTTATAGAATCTTTAAAGATCTGGGTATAAAAAATCCAATTAACTTCTTGACGTATTGCTATCTAAGTGAATGGAAACAGGTGAAAGCTTGCAATAGTCCTATAGCTGTTTAGGAAAAAAAAAAAAGGAATATCTAAGTTTGTAGGAAATTTATGTAAAATAGTCCAAAGTAATGAAACTGAGTGTGAAGAGCACAGTCTTTAAGGTGACCAATAGTACTAAAAGACCTCTTTATCACTCTGAAGGTAGTTAACTGAGCTGACTGCCTCGAGCACTGACACCTTTAAATGTCATGTTTATCAAGGCAAAGATGGGTTGAATTTGTAAAATATTTGTCCTTCTCCTGACATACATTAATTCACTAAATCGTGTCATTGTTAAATTTTCTTTTTCTCCGTACTATGAGAGTGATGACGAAAAGAGAGCAGTGAAAAGCCTGACGTTAAAAGTAAGCTTTAACTTCGCCTGCTGGGAGGTGGGAAGTGGGCCGAGGCTGCTGACTGCCTCCCTCCCCTCGGAATAGTTACAATAGCGGGTTAAAAGCACTTTCTTACAGCCCCCAGGAGACTGCTGTGGATACAGAAACATAAAATGCCGCTGAGACGCTAGCTGAGGAAAGTATCAAGAAGAGATGGGCGAGATGTCGGACTGTACATGCAGAAGGATTAAGGAGAGGCAGAGTTGTTGGCTTGGTCTCATCCATGGCCACGCTGAGCCCACCACAGTGCCCGGGCTCTCATGGGGTCACCTGGCCACCACATAACTCAACCATGCTGCAGCTAAGGCGCCTCCGATTAAACTACGGCAGGTTAAACTTCAGATCAGTTTCTAACGACTGTAAAAACTCCCTTTTGGCCTTGGGTATTATAACTATTTATGAGGTTGACCTTTAATTACTCTCTCATGTAGAAATCTTTGATAATATGTCTTTGAAACCTTGACAAATACGGACCTACACAGCACAGATCAATACTAATATAGTGACATAGTAGAGCAGCTTCCACAAAAGCAGATGCTAAAGTGTATTACCAGCAAAGCTGCTTCAAAAGACTTATCCTTTTAGCTGGGCACCACCAGCTCTTTCTTATTACGCAAGGGTCTAGGGAATGTGAAAACCAAATATGCAGGGATGCCAAATATCACGGAGACATAAAGACTGGAAAGGGTATGAACCGTTGTCCCAGTGGGGCCAAGGGAACCACAGCTGTCAGCAGTAGTAGCACAAGAGTAACTGCCATCTGCCACTGCTGTAAAGTCTTCTGCTCATCCTCAGTTCTGGGCTAGGAAATAAATTGATGGTGTTGAGTATCTAGTCTGAATGCCATAGCATTTCTTGAAAAGTAACTCCAGCAAATTCATTATCTTTTGCAGCATGAATGCCATCCAAAGTAGTAATGAAACTAAGAGTGGATACTTATTAATTCTGTATTTGAGTTACTTGAATATTTAGTATTGCTTGACTTTTCAAAAAGACATTTTTAATAGACTTTATACACATTCATGAGGATTCCTACATGTACACACATGAACATATATATGTATACACAAATAAAACCCAAATGTCTGTAATATTCTGTTAAGAATGGTGACTACACTTGCAAAATACCTACACAGTGTAGAGGAGGGGGTTATCAGTACACCATATGGTTATATAAAACAGAACCTCATAACACAGAATACTTCATTTTGATTATAACCTGCTTAGTATAACTCTTGTGATAATTAAGTTTAATACTTTGTGTCATAGGTATTAAAGAAATAAGTAGGGGGGTTCCTATGACAACCATTTAAAGCACAGAACTATATAAACACGGTATGCACCATCTTTGACTGTCATCATACTTTATACAGAATTGTCATTTGTTCTAACCTAATGACATTCTATTGGTGGAAGGATGAGTCCCAAAGACTTAGACTGAAGAAAAAGTAAAGATAAAATTTAAAAGATCTTCTAATAGCTTTTATTTCCTTATCACTGCTAGACAAAGAATTGATATGTCTACCAGACAGATACAGTTAAAGAAAAGTGTCACAGACCAAAAAGTTGCATGGATTTTGTGAGAGGTTTTAAATGCTAGCAGTCACTTTAGTTTTCCTTCTCTTCTGAATGTCCTCAAAACAGAATTAATTTCTCTTACTCAGAAGAACAACCATCCTCCCTTAGCCCTCCATAGAACCCTTTTTGTCATAACAACACCCCGGCCAAAACAGCTCCCAGGAGACAAAAATCAATCAAAGCCATAAAAGAACAATGTTTTTGTCATGCGAGGTCCTACTGCTCCTATCTTATAGTTACAAAACCATCAGCAACTAAACTGGGTTAGGCAGCCCATCTGGATAGATCTGGCCATTTACTCTAACCAAAATCAACAGACCTTTTTAATTTGAATAATTTACAGTCAAAAACCCCCAACACATAGAAACAAACTATGATAATGGTGTCACATCAGCATAGAAATAGAAAAGGAGCTTAAAAGCCCTAAATCCAGCCACCTTCCCCATAAGGAACTTCTATCAGAGTGGTTTTCTCTGTGGCTGCCTCCCTTCCTACAGATCTGGCACGTGAACTCTCTCTTTGATGGAAAGAAACTAAAAAAACCAAACTACCTGAAAAGCAAATGTCCAAAACATAAGGCCAAGGACACCCTTGGGAAGGGGCCTTGTGGGACAAGTAAAGAACCAACGCAGATGCTTGAGCAAATAACCAAATGTCTCTTTTCCAGGAACTTTCTCTTTTAATGACGTATTTTTTCATGCTGTATTTTCTTTTGTGTGTACTAGATTAACTGTGTGTGTGATTCCTCTAGCTCTGAAACTAAGAGAAGTCTTAGAAGAAGCCTGTGCTAAATTGAAGCCTACTGTGATGGAGTGTTAAATATAGTAATATCCATACAAGGTTTCATACCATCCTTGACCACAGGTCCACCAAAGTTGAGAGAGAGAAAAACTCACTTTGACTAGTAAACTTCTGGATCAGCCTCCTTACACCGTGTGGAGTGAAGACACCCAGCGGGGGACTGTTAGTGGAAAACAGCCATACCTCACATTCTGGGGGGACGTTCAAGAAAAAGAGCAGATTTACATCTGGTTGTTTCATTGAGGTTTTCCTATCCCTGGGAAAAAAAAAAAAAGTCGAAAACAAATCCACTTTTCATTAAAAGAATCATCTGAGTCTATTGGTGAAACTGATACTACAGAAATATACATTTCTGTGTGCTGCCTTCCTGCTCTATAATGGTTCTTGCATTAGGGATTGGGGGCAGGGGGGCTGCTGTTGTCCATTTACTTTAGTAAAGATCGCTATTGAATGAAACCTTTAATGGGGTGTTTATGCTCCCACTCAGCTAAGAGCTCCGAGCTTGGGCGGAGTAGTCTTTCCCTCCACCTTGACAGCTATTAGAGAATCAATACAGGTAATCCCGCAGCTGGCTGTCAGCACCCGCTGCTGCGGGGCTGCCACTGACGTGGGATCACTTGTGGGAAAGTGACACTTCTCTGGGGAGCGACTTTCCACAATTCCCACCCCATCACTGCACCGGGCCAGCGTCCTGCGAACCATGGGAAGCTCTGCAGCTCCGGAGGGAATGCCACTGACTCCACTTAGATTAAGCCAGAGGATGGACTCTACCCTGTCTCTCTAGGGAGCAGGGGCCTCACAGCTTGATTTCACTTCAGGGATTATCTCTGATTTGCACTTTTTGGCCAATATAATCCAAGAAATCACCCCTTTCCCCATCCTTCATCCCCAGTGGATGTTTTCTCTGCTCCTCCATTTCTCTTAGTGACCAAGGTATGTCAAATCCCTGCAGACAAAGAGGGAGAGATTGCGTTTTCTCACTGCTACTTTGCACACTGATAATACCACAGCTTGCAGGACTGCGTGGCATTCTCACACTAAGCCATACAACACTGCTCTCTACTAAATTGCTGGGCTAGCCAGAGGTTAGTCCTGTGAGTTTAAATCTAATTTGCCACTACTGCAGTGGACATAAACTGGGGTTTCAGGACAGTTCCTACAGCAAGAGCTGCTGCAGAGTGACTGGCTGGGGATGGAGATGGAGTAGAGTTTTAGGTGAGGCTGAGGTGCTCTGATACTCTCCTCTGGTGCTGCTCAGTACCCCAGTTGTCAACACCCAACTCCAGACACCTTCGAGGGATTGGCTTTTCAGAAAAGGCATTCCCTGGTGGAGATTAAGCCCCTTTAAAGCTAGAGTCAAACACCATAAAAACACAGATCGTTGCTGAAGACCTAGATGTGTTTTACATGAGGTAAAAGAGAAGGAAAGAAGAGTGCAAGGATACTGCAAGGATAGAGTCTCACACCCCAAGGCCTTGCACTTAGTACATTAAGGAGAGACCGAAGGAAGAAGGGGCAAGGGGGCATGTGTGAAGAGAAAGGGAAAAGGGTGACAGAGACTGTGTCCTTCGGGGTGAAACAAACACCAGCACTTGCTGCGGAGGCATGTACGAGATTGGGGACCCAAACAATGGCTTTCTTAAGAGGGGACAGCCAGTCAGGGCTCCCCTACGAGCAGCCTCTCCTGTTTAATCGACAATTCGCCACTGATCAATATTTGTTTGTGGCATTATCTTCAATCCACTAAGCTCCTCGTTGCTTTTCACCTTTCCTCAGTGGTTAACCACCTCCCTCTTTTCAAGAGTCCCCCAGGGTGAGCAGCGGGACAGAGACTGGGGTGGCAGGGGGAAGGGGACCAGATGTTTGAAGAGCAGGGATATGTAAGAGATGCTGGAGGCGGCAGATGTCAATATCCAGACCTTTTGTTCCCTCACACTTGCCAGCCTGAGTCCTGGGACCACCTTTTTGTTTTTGTCTCCCCATTGTCATTCACCCAGGAGGGGCTTCTCAGGAGTTAGCCTCACACAGTCTCATCTCTCTCTATCTCTGCATCCTACTGCCCCAAGAAAACAGTTGATTGCCTTCACACTCTGGTTTCTATTTAGATCACTTTCTACCAACATTTAAAAAACCCTGAGAGAGTTAACGCAGAGCACTGAAAATCAGCTAGTGTCTTACAGGACTGATTAGTCCCAATGATTTGACTTGCTGCTCCACTTGGCAGGGCCATTTTTAATCCTCCTTAAGAGAAACAAGAGCCAGGGTGTACGCATCTCTTGTTTTAGTGAATGCACTGAGAATGTGATCCCAGACAGGGATGTCACACTACAGTTAGTTTAAGCCAAGCTGAGTGAGAAACATGGGTACCTATTGCCCATAGTGTTATCACAGCCAGTGACATGGAAAGGAATATTTCTATCCTATATTTGAGCATGCTAAGAAATAAGACGTGAAGCCAGTACAACATGTAAACCCACAGCCCAGTCCCCTGAGAACTGTGGGGATGTCCTGCTTTCTGCTGCCTCAGCTCAGAAATGGCTAGCAGGAGCATGGAGTGCCAAGGTGTCTGCTCGGGAGGGACCTGGCAGCCAGGGCTGCTCAGCAAAAGGACTGAGCCTTTACACTTGGTCACAAATATTCTCCCTTAAACTTGCAGTGCAGCATCCCTCACCCACGTGGCCTTCTGCATCTGTGCATTCTGGGATCCAATCATCCTGGGAACCTGGCAGACAAAAAACTGCATTGTGGACTCAGGCTCCCTCCCTCCCCCTTATCTTGGTATATAAATATCCTAAATCCCACCGCTGGCTGAGCTGGCTGGAATGGCACATTCACTTGGCTGCTGACAGCATTGCTACAAAAGGTGCAAGTAGTAAATGTGCAAATCCTCAGGGAGGAAAACCTCAGCAACTACATGCACACTGGGTACATGTACACTGCAGAAGCATTCCCTAATCACTCCTAAAGCCTGCTCTGCAATGGCAGCAATGTATTTGCATTGACAATCACTGCATTTGCCTTGCAGGGAACTAAAATCTGCCATGGGCTGGCAGGCAGCTCAGCTTGACCTGCCTCTAGCTCCCAGCTGCTTTATTCTCCCCACCCTGCTGTGAAGTGTGCAGAGCCAAGTGCCATCCTCACTGTCCCCAGCACCAGAGCAGCTGGGACTCACTATTCAAAAGAGAGAAGATGATGTTATAGGGTAGTTAAATGCTACAGGATAGTTAAATGCCTTTTTTAGTGCTCAATCTAGATCCATCATCTTTCTTGCAAGTGGGAGTGAACTCAATCTAGAACTGAATGGTCTCAGTTTTCATGAACTGTTGGGGCCCTTGAGGCCAAATCCATCAAGACACTTGGTGCCTTTGACTTCCAGTGCAGGCAGCTGCTACCCAGCAGGACAAGGACTAGAATTCCCAGTAATGGACAGTTGACTCCGTAATGACCTACAAATGACACAGAAAACACCCTTCATCCGTTTGCTAGTACCTCAAATACACAACTCCAGTGCATTTGGCAGAAAACAAGCCATAGCCTGTTAAGTGTCCAATAATTTATTTTCATTCTCTGCACTAATATAATTGTAGCAATATTAATAATTAGCATCAAAATTTACATATACAGGTTTCATGTGCAAGACAACCAGTTACAGTCAAAAGTACAAGTAAAACCCTTCCCCTACTCTTTTATAGGCAACACTTCAAATACTGTAGAAAGGTGCAAGTATTTTAACAGAAGATATCTGGGGGTTCTTCAAGAAGAAAAATACACACAAGAGCACTACAGATGCACCATTTAAGTAAACAACCTTCATTCAGAAGAAACAAGGAAACCACCTGCATGGGAAGCTAACCATGCATTTCACAGCACTTCAAAAACATTCCTAGTCATAACATGTCATTAGTAGTTAGTTGATTTCACCAAATCCTGAGTTAGAGGTATCAAACCAGTAAAGCCTTCACACACATAATTCACATTTCTGTTGGCCAGGATTCTGTATGCTTGGGGAAAAAGACGTTAGGCAGTTGTAAGAAAGATTCAGTTCTCCTACCTGTTCTTCAGCGTGGTTTGTGGACATAAATAATCTCTGATAATTTTCTGCTCAGGAGTGAATTTTACCTGTGTAGAGGTCAGGAGTCCAGCCCTCAATATGTACAAAATGCAGCCTGCCATGTTATAGCAATATTTGATATTAAAATAAGAAAAAAAATCAGAATGTGATTTTCATTCTGCCCTAAAATCTACATAATATGTACAATACAATTGGACTTGCTTATTTCAGATACTGACTACTGCTCGGCCTCAATATTTTACTTGTAAGTAAATGGTTCAATAAATATTTTAAAAATATTTTTACTATGAAAACAATAAGGACAGAGCATATTAAGTACAGTAAAACTTACAAAAATTAGTGCAAATCAATATATTTAGGGATACCACATTTGCATGATTAAATGTACAGCTAACATTTTTCTCTAGTTCTATTCTGTAGAGAGGCTGTTAAAAGTTGGCACAAAATAAAACCTCTCTTTCTTATACTTTCTGTGCAAAATCCTTATTAATATGAGCTGACCTAGAATTCTTAGAAGAGAATATCATCCCAGTAACATCAAACTACCTGTGTTCATCAACCAGCTCCAGCAAGGGCCTCCATTATCCCTCCTGGATGCAACACACAGTCTCACATGCAACAGGGAGCCCCTCTCATATGTACAGCCTCCTGTCACTTGTGCAAGCCACTCGGTGATGATAAAAACTTCTGTGCTAATTACAGCACTCCTTGTACTCAGTGGTCCTTCAGCACAGGTTTTTTGCAAAGCCTCCTACTTGAGCTACAATATTGACATGAAATGCCATTTTGGTAAGAATTCCTAACAATTTTGAAAATACATAAACCAGAACGAATAATTCCTGACTTGCTTGGACGGTCAGTGAGAAATGGAGGATGTCACCTTCTAGTTCCTCCCATGAAAGCAAAGGCTTTCTTGCAGTCTGGGGAAGGAATTTCATGTGCTGAGTTTCAGGCATTGAGGAGTCCTGCCATCACCTATTCTAAATCTTAAATTTTGGGCAGAATGGGAGTGCCACTAAAGCAGTCATCCAGTGTAGAGCCAGAAGGAAGCAGGAGCCTACTCTTCATATCAGGACTCACCACAAGGACCCACCTGGCCAAGACAGGTTCAGTGAAATTCAGAAAGAAGAGCCTACTGGTGGGACTGTGCCTGCTCCTGGTCTGTGCTAAGTTCACAATGAAATGCCTCTGTGAGACCACTTGACTGCTTATGATCCACCTGAGATCTCACTGATGCTTCTTTGTGTCTGGTCCTCTAAACTCTGACAAGGCAGAGCCAGCCTCTGCTATCTCTGCTAGCTGGCATGTCAGGCCTGCATCTATGTCACCACAACCTGCTTCTCTCCCTCTGGGCTAACCAGCATTCAGCATCCTCTGGACGAGCTGGTCTCACAATCCTGGAGCTCGCAGTGTCACAGCAGCTGAACAAAGGAATTAAAATACCTCTATGTTGGTCAATATCTCTGAGGCGGTACACATTTAGCTAGAACATCATTAGAAGACTTGCAGGTTAAGGGAAAGAAGATCCCATATCTGTGGTAATGTCCAAACAAAACACCTTAAATCAACTTTTAGAAATGCACTGGACACACAAGCTTCGATACAGACTGCACCAGGAAGTCCATTCCCATTGTGCATTAGACATGGAAACATTCCTCACAGTGATCTTTGTGCACAAAAGGTTTTCGGCAGGTAAAATTCCAGCCTATGGAGATTAGGGTATGGGAGAGGAGGAGAGAAAAGGTTGAGTAATGAATGTTCCACTTCACCCCCGTATGGCATTGAGGTGTACCCGAGAAACTCCTGTCCCTTGTGCTCAGTCATATGCCTTGGGTACAGAAACTGGACCTACAGCAAGAGTCACTGCACACGTGATTGTCACCTTCTGTGCTGTGCACACAACCACGCACAAACCGATACACACAGACCGATACACACATGAGCTGATCCAGGACACATCCACAGGATTCCTGACTAATGAGCAGCGTGAATCTTCATGTGGAAGTTGCAATCCTCCTGCTCGGGGAAGTGCTGACCGCACACCAAGCACGTGCAGCCCTTCTCCTTGCTGTGCGTGCGCCGCACGTGGCTGTCATGGGCTGCGTGTGAGGCGAAGGCTTTGCCGCAGTGCTTGCACTTGAAGGGCTTTTCCCCCGAGTGCTGGCGGATATGAGTGCGCAGGATGCTGGATGCCGTGAATGCCTGAAGGGGCAGGGATCAGAAAGGGGATCAAGTTGGAAGTAATTTGTTTTCACATATGTAATCCCCACCTTCAGCTAACCCAGGCCCCACCAGAAGCTCTGTACCCTGAAAATTAAGTCCTGAAATAGCTCACATCCTCAGAGAACTGGAAAAAAACCTGAAACCCCACAGTGATGAGGAATCAGAAGCAATAGCTATTGCTATATAGATGTGTCTGAGTCCATGCAGATAGATGAAACTCAAAGATTTCTAAGCAGAGGCACCAGTAAATATCTTCTACACGTCAAAGGTAAGAAGTCAATACTGTTCTAATTAGCTTTACAGCTCCTTAGTGTTTGGGAAACATAATGCAGGCTTTCCTTTCAGTTTTCATTTTCAAAGTTAACCGGCTTGAGATTCAGCTGCTAAAATTCATCCATGCAGACCACCATACATCTTTTGTGGGTTTGTTTTCCCTGCTCCATCATACTCTTCCTTCAGTCAGATCTTCCAGCTTGTTTCCCCACCACTACACACCTACTTGAGTAGCAAAGTGTGCACTTTCCCACTCTATGACTCCTCCTCCATTTGGGGATAAAATCCTCTCACCGCAACTTGATCAGAAATGTTGCCAAGTTGCCTGTGTTTTCCCCATTTTTCAGTTTCCCAAAAGAAACACTTTCAGGCCCTTCACTATTTGCAGACCACACATAATAGATCCTCTCTAACAAGCTTCACAGCAAACAGCAATACACCTAAGACCCTGGAGGTATATATCAAGGGGACCAAAATGTGTTTGAGAGGCAGAACAGTGATGTTGACCCAAGACTGTTCCTTTAATCTCACAATGTTGCCAAAATAGTGACCACTTTGCTTTCCCAGCAAAAAGCTGTGAAAACAAAGCCAATGTTAGAGGTAGAAGACGAAAAGGGGAATCACTACTGCAGAGGACAAGCAGGTGAGAATTCTTTAAAATACCCTGCTTTTCCAACCTCGGAAAGGTTGGCTAGGTCCAAGGATAGCTTCATAGTGGACCAATAGTTTAATCTGATCCAATCCACATCATACCAAGCAGAACTAGAATGGGAGCTGGTCAATGGTTCCTAGAGGTCTCTCTACATGGCAACACGTAGAGCTCTGCCACCTTCCTCTGTGATCAGAAGTCTAAGGATGACATTTCATTCTAAACTCTGCCTACAAGTATTCAGGATCTCTGGGAGACAAAAAAATACAATAGCCAAAAGGAGCAGCTTCTAAGCTTTACTTCAGGACATTTCAGCTCTCTGTTAGTCCTGGCAGTCAAAAACAAAAGTTCTCTCTCCAAAATGGGGAGCAGCTTACTGCATGCTGATGGTGCTTCTGCATTGCATGGACACTCCATAGCACCTGGAGTGTACCACAGTATATACCTGGAGTGTTCTACAGTACCCTACCAGTATTCATTTAGCAGCACCCTGTACATCCGCCTTCTGTCTGCTGGGACAGCTGTCACCACTCTCACAGGGAGAGCTCACCCGAGTCATCTCTGCTGTGAGACCCTGTTTCTTCAGTCTCATCCAGAATGTGTACAATACACACTTACCTGGTTACCAACTTAATACAAAGCAATTTCTTGAAAGAAAACAGAAAAGAAACAAAGCACAGCAGAAGACAGATGGAAGATGGGTGGACAGGGCTTTGCCTTACCTTGTTGCAGTAGACACATTTGTAGGGGCGCTCCCCAGAGTGAACCCTCATGTGTTTGTTCAGGCTGGAGGACTGAGAAAAGCTCTTCCCACACACGGAGCACTGGGGGGAAAAAAGAGGACTAATGTTAAAATAAAGCATACAACAGCATAGTTAAATAGAAAAATTAGGTATGTGGATGATGTATGCATGTACTCTCTTACATATATTTACATATACACATACATTTATGCATTCATGTATATATAAACACAGTAGTAATTATAAGCAGTAACAATTTGAAATAGCCAAAATTTTAGTTTGGTTTTTAAGAACATATTTTATAAAGATATAAAAAGGAAAATCATGCAAAATATCAAAAGTTTGTGTTGTTAAAATTATTTCAGTAAAAAATTGCTATTCTTCAGAACATGAACAGACAATACTGACTTTCAGTAATGAAAATTTGAATATCTCTATAGTATCACTTTTTATTTTTCCCTAAAAGACAAAGTTCCTGAAAAATAAATAAAAAATAATCTTAAATTGATCTCTTACAATAATAACCATTGTTTCAGAAATGGGGAGTAAGTCACAGCACTAGAAGGGGAAAAGGAAAGGAAAAGAAAAGGAAAGGAAAAGGAAAGGAAAAGGAAAGGAAAGGCTTGGAGGATTTTCAGTACTTATTTAACTGCCATCTCAAGCATTTGAATTTGCCTTCTGCAAACATTTAGAAAAAGTCTGATTTTCCACTCCCAATGCTCCTAGAGAAAACCGATGTTAGAGCAAAGTGTTTGGTGGAGGTAAGTAAAGCATCTCAAAGATTAGCTTTCATCAATTGAAAATCTGCTCCACATTGAATGTAAAACTTTTGACTCTTTTTTGGTCCAACAGAAACAAATAATGTCAGTTTTCAGACCATAGGGTGGGAGTGGGAAACAAACATGAGATATCATCGTTCTTGATCCTGAACAAGCAAAGCACCTTTAAACACAACCTAGCACCACACTGTGTAAGAAAGCGAGCAACACCCATATGAAAAAGCCCAGGAGAAACTTTGTTTCTTTTTAAACTCTGAGACTGTGGGGTTTATTTTCCCAATGTAAGTCCATTAAATGTCTTCAACTGAAATCTGCTGCACAAGAACAAGCTCTCCATGCACAGTCAGAGCAGTTTCACCAGGAAACTGCCAGAGAAACTGGAGAAGAGGGAACGTCATCATCATCTTACCTGGGACAAAGAAAGACTTCTTAATCGGTCCTTCCCAGAAAAGCCAGTGACTGAGTAGACACCCGGGAGCAGACTCACCTTGTGAGGTCTGTGCTTTTCGTGAACGTGGAGAATATGGATCCTCAGCCTGTCTCTTTTTTCGAAGGATCGGTCACAAAGGTGACAAGGAAATTTGCGGTCCCCTTGGTCCACGCAGCGAGTATACTTGAGGTGTTTGTCCCGGTAGTACTTGTAGGCAAAAACCTTGCCGCAGCGATCACACTTGAAGCTCTCCCCGGCTTCTGTATAGGAGAAGGGAAAGTGCCACCTCTCCATTACACCACGGCAAAAGGGACCGTTCAAATCTGCATCCTTGTCAGAGCCGGGACCCAATGGGGAATTTTAAGCCTCCGGGAGGGCGATAACAGTAAACGCATTCTGGCAATATCTAACAAAATACATATCGGGTATCCTAAGCGTTCGCACCGCTCCCTTCTAACGGAGGGGAACAAACTAGAGCCAACAGCTTGTTAAAATTATTGGTTCTAGCTACTGACTTCAGCAAAAACAGAATTTCATCCTTAAATCTCCATAAGCAGTGAGAGAGCACGTGAAAAACCGATGCAGAGTCCCACATAAAAGCATCTCCCCACTCGGAACATTTGCGAGCTATTTCTTATCAAGCATTGTCCATGAATTTTACCTCCCATCCCAAAAAGAATTTTGCAAGCCTTTTCGATAGTTTTCAGTTAACTACCTAAAAAAACCCGCGTTTATTTGGTTTACTTTTTATTTCAAACTGTTCTCAACCGCTGAATTTAGAACACGAGAAAATATTCAGATGTTTACACATCCTTTTCTGTCTTTAATAAAAGTATCTTTGACTTAAGCCTTAAGATGAAATGAACAATTTAGCGTCAGTCTGAATGAAACACTTCCAGACAACAGGTACAAAAATTTCCATGCCAAATTTCCATGCCAATTTGCTTCTCTCCCTTTCTGCTGCACCCGGCTGTCACATCCCCAACTCCAGATCTTCCCGCATTGGCACGAATTTTTTCTTCGTAAGTCTTGCTTTTAAGAACGTCATACTTTTCAGTGAATTACAATCAGAAGTATCCTACCCCACCGACCTGGAGTAAGTACATTTGCCATTTCTTTTGCAAGCAATGTTGGCACCGCGGGAGTGGAACGACTTCAGCCTGCCTCATTTACTGAGGGGGTTAATTGCATGAAAAACATCACAAAGATGAAATAGGAAAAGGAACGACCCCGAAAGGCCGGTCTCCTCCCCAAAACGGGACCCCCTAAACAACCGCGCTGCGGGGCGGCGGCAAGCTCAGCCCAGGACCACCAGATGTTTTACAATCGGCAAACCAACGCTGTTAACTCCCCGAGGAAGGGCGAACTGGCACCAGAGCTGCAGGGGTAGAAAGCGGCGCCTGTTGCTCCCCGCTGCCAGCAGCCCTCGGAGCAGCAGCTCCCCGGCACCGAGGGGAAGCTGGTGCTTCGCGGTGCTGGAGGCGGCAAGAAGGGGCGGCCGAGGGTCGGCTCCCCGGGAGAGCGGGCAGAGACGAGGAATCGGGGCTGCTGGGCCACCGCCACCTCGGGCACTCTCTCGGAGCACCCCACCACCGGCTCATCGCAGGGAAGTTTTTAAAATAAAACACAGCTGGAAAAAAGGTGATCTCTGTGTTTTTTTGCCTCCCTTCGTGCGAATCTAATCCCGGCCAGGTCCGTGGGAATTAGGGGCAGTGTCCCTCGAGGGGTCGCTGGCAGGCTCACCTTCGGGGTGCTGCGGAGGCTTTTTTCCTTCCGACATGGCCTTCAAGCTGATGGGGATGCCCAAGAACTGCACGTAGCAATCGCCGTACCACACGAGCAGCTCCTGCTTAGGGAAGATTTCCTTGCAGGTCTCGTAGAAGATTTCTCCCTGGCATTGGATAGCCGTCAAATTTTGCTCCTCGGGGAACCTGGCACAGTTCACCAGGGACATCCAGTTGCCAGCGGCGCCCTTCCCGTCTATGAAGTGACTCAAGTGACCGTATTCAAAGATCTGTAGAGCAGAGAGAAGAGGATCAGGTTTGACCGACCCTTTCCGCACCCGTCCCGGTCGCACGAGACCCAGCACCCTCACTGGTCCGAGCCCCATTTGCAGGCTGTGGGAGAGGGGCGGCCGAAAGCCTCGCCCCAGCCCCGCGCTGGGGGTGCGGGGTGAGCCCAGCTGTGCCTCCGCTACCTCCCACATCAGTGAGTTGTCGTCGTAAGTCTTGATCTCGCTGGTGTTGACCACTTTGCCTTGGAAAGGGCCGAAGCGGACTCCTTTGGGGATGGGATCGGTGCAGAATACTCCGAGCTGAGAGACGTCCCCATAGGCCACCCGCAGCACCGAGAGCCCTGCAGAGGACAGGGGTCTGAGCGCGGCGCGGGCGGGAGCAGCGCGGGGCGCGGGCGGTCCCGGGCCCTACCTTCGGGTAGCTGCAGCGAGTCCCGGTCGATCAGCGGGGCCGAGGAATCCGCAGCGCCTGCAGAAAAGGGAACCCTTCTTCAGTCCAGCACCGGCCCTGCAGGAGCGGGTCCTTCCTCCCCGACAGAGGCCGCAGCCGGAATCACTCCCCGGCTTTTTCAAGGTGTGGGCTCATAACTCAAGAACACCACCGGGAAAGGAAGTCTAACGTGCCCCCGGCGGTGCCCCTTGAGCCTGGCTGCCCCGGGATAGTCTGCATCCCTTTGGGACCTGTCCACGAACCCCCTCGCACACCCGGCTGCAAGGAGGGACCTGCCGCCCAGTGGCATCCTGTGACCCTCCCACCACCGTCGAAGACCCCCTTACCCGAGCTGGCGGGGGACAGCCGGAGCCCCGAGATGGCGTGGAGGCTCCCGGTCGGCTGGCTGCTCCGGAGCGCCCCGTATAGCACGGCATTGAGCTCCTCCTCGGTGAAGTGGTACCTGTAGCTCTGCCCCGCCGGCCCGCCGGCCCCCGGGCTGTGGGCAGCCCTGTGCGGGGGGCTCAGGTAGGGCGGAGAGGGCGACCCCAGGGCCCCCGTCAGGGCCCCCGTCCCGCGGGCCGAGCCCTCGCTGGGAGGGAAGGGGGCCGGCAGCTTTGTGTAGAGGGGCAAGGAGAGGCTGGGGAAAGGCTCGGCGGGCAGGGGAGGCGGCTGGCTCAGGAAAGCGGGGACCCTGCTGAAGGTGAAGGGGGGCAGAGGCGGGGAGGAGGGAACCAGCCCGCTCAGGGGTTTCAGGGGCTGAAAGAAGTCGGGGGCCGCCTCGAAGTACTGGGCTGGAGGGAGGAAAGTGGGGTAGTAGGAGGCGAGGCTGGGGGTCATCCCGAGAGCGTCTCCGCCGTCTGTGGGGACCGACTCGCCGGCCAGGAACAGAGCCATGTCAGGACGAGCCGTCCAGGAAAGGAAGCAGNCGGGCGGGGGTTGCCCCTACCCTGGGGCGGAGCCGCGGCTACTCACGGAGAGGCCGGGCCGTCCCTCTCCACGTCGGTGTAGGAGAGGGCGGTGAGGGGAGGGCGTGGGAGGGGGAGTCCGGCTTTTCGGACCCACCTTCCCTGCCTCTGCATTCCGCCTGTCCGAGCCCGGCCGGGTGTCTGGTCGCAGCCCGGTGGGCTCAGCCTCTCCCCAGAGCAGAAGGCCGGGATTAATGCTCTCAGGGGATGGCCACCTGCTAACGGAGGCGAGGGACCTGCAGGGCAGGACCCACGGTCCCCACAGTGCCTCAGGGGTTGCAGGTGTGGGGTTTGGATATGGAAAGGCAAAAAACACCTCTGAAACTCCGATGATCAGAACACGCTGCAGCAGCATCACACTCTCAGTCCCTGTAGCTTTCACAGGCACTGCTGAGGTGCTTTTATTCTAGCTTGTGTCTGCCTGTTAGGTGTTTAGCAGAACACTGGACTCATGGTTGCGTTTTCATGGCTCCATGACCAGGCCTATGGTAGGATCTGCCTAGGAATGGAACTAGGGAAAGACATCTGGCCCTAGCCTTCTGCCTTCCTTCCAGGTGTCTACGTGGCACAACTGCCATGAAAAATGTACTTGAAAGGGGCTGCAGAATCCCAGGGGTCCAGGTGTGCTCTGTGTCATTGCAGGATGTCCTCCCTGCGGGTGCAGGGAGATGGAGAAATCTTTAGTTCAGGACTCCTGCTTGAGTAGCTCATTCAAGCCTGGGTGACACTGCACATGTGGGTGTGGAGGCAAGGGACAGGTACTGCAGAGTGTGGGGACTTGCACCCAGGGGTCTCTGTCAGAGAAAGGCAGCATAGGGCTTCCTGGGGCACAGCATAGCACACATACGCAGCTGGAGGTTTAAATGGCATTTCAGTGCTTACAGGTGGTGTGCTATGAAAATTTATTAACATAGCTCCATGTGATCCGGTGTAAAATGTTGTCTTCATCCCAAAGAAGGGATGCACTAGGAAGCACTTAAAGCAGCCTCAGACAGAGAAACCATGGCTCCAGACACAGCCACTGTCTGCACTTGACCAGAGGTGAAACCATCCTTTCAAACCTTATGTCTTATCTGGTCTGAGTGAAGTGCTCTGGAAATAGAGTTTGAGAAAGAATCACTGGCTGCCTCGGGGGAATGAGGGTGTTCAGCCTATACTCCCTCAGGCACTATAATTCCTACCTACCAAAATCTTTGATTAGCAACCTCCCCTTATTTTTGTTCACTCAGAACATAAAGACTAGGACAGCAAACACAATCACACTATTGAGAGAGACATAGAACTGATCCAGGATTCCTCTGCTTCCCAGACCCCTTTCATAGCCAGCCCAGCATATCTCTGTCCCCAAAGTTGAGTAGGAACATCTATGTACTTTGCATTTAAGTGTATTGGGCTAATTCCCCTCCCTACAACCTCATTTCTCCATCCTAACCTCTGTTTGCAAGACAAAAGTACTGAATACAACAGGGAAGCTAACAGGCACAGGAATCCTAGGGAGAAGGTAGGAATGCAGCTTTCTGAAATTTGCTTGAGATAGTCCCATAGTTTAAATAGCCTGATTTTTTTGTTGTTGTTGTCTTTTATTTAAATTTCTTTATTAAATTTTCTTCGTGGTGTTCAAAATCTATGTTATTTGTAAGACAGAATTGATGTTGTAGTACTTTAGGAAACAGTTTAACATGGCTTTATTGATGCATCAGTAGTATCAGCATTAATCTGATTTCCAGGAATAAACCTTTGAGCTCTGATTGCACATAAAGGTTTGAGTTACATTTAGAATTAAAGTGTTGCCAGATAATCTGGGATCTTTTGACTAGGCTGTGTCCAGGTATCACAGTACAGGAAGAGGGAAAGGGACTTGTGGAGGAGACATACTCACAGTGGAGATTCAGGAGAAATGAAGACAAATGCAACATGAAATTTTAAAATTCTCGTAGTTAGTTAATTGTAGACATGCACAGAAATAAAATGCTTCCTTTTTCTAGAAGCCTGATGACACAGAGCCCAGGAGAGGAAAAGGGCATGAGGCACTACTGTCAGTATACTGCAGATAAATCTTTGGAGACTTTAACATCCCCTAACAGGTTAAAGGCATTTATTGCATTAAAAAGGTCCAAACCTTGGGGAGAGATGTGGGGAAGGCAGAAGTGCCGTCCTTCAGAGGCATGCCCAGCAGTCTGGTCAGCCCTGTGGACAACTCCAGCCCTGTGGACCCTCGGTCTGATTTTATGTCTTGTTACTCGGTAATCAGAGCAGTCTGTTAGCCTCCCTTCCCTGCTGAAGGATTTTAGAGTGTATTCCTTCTCTGCAGTGATATGAGAATGCATATTAAAGACAAGCACCAAGGGACATCCCTGCATGCTGCTTGCATAGCATTCAGTTGCCTAAGTGGCCCAAGTGTTGTCTCCTTGGATTGATCCAGATGTCTTCATCCAAAAAATTGCATTCCAAGCCCTCCTATCCTCCTCTAAGTTTGGACACAAGCTTTGGACACAAAATGTCCAGCATACAGCTGAATAACTCTGTTACATGATGGGTGAACAATTGGCTCATAGGTTGGGCACAGAGTTACAGTAAGTGGGTTAACATCAGGCTGGCATCTGGTCACTAGTGGGATTCTGCAGGGCTCCATCCTTGGCCCAGTGCTCTTCAACATCTTCATTAATGACTTGGACACAGGACTTGAAGGAACACTACAAAAGTTTGCTGATGACATTAAATTGGGAGGAGCTGTTGACTCCCTTGAAGGCAGGGAAGCCCTACAGAGGGACCTCAACACATGAAGGGACTGGGTAATCAACCATATGAAGTTTAACAAGGGCAAGTGTGAGACTGCACCTGGGATAGGGCAACCCCAGTGTGTATAGACTAGGGAATGAGAAACTGGAAAGTAGTGCTGCAGAAAGAGACTAGAGGTCCTGGTTGAATATGAGTCAGCCTGGAGGCAGCCAGGAGGGCCAACCGTGTCCTGAGGGGCATCAGGAAAAGCATCGCCAGCCAGTCGAGGGAGGGGATTGTCCCGCTCTGCTCTGCACTGGGGCAGCCTCACCTTGAGTACTGTGTGCATTTTTGGGCACCACAATATAAAAAAGACATTAAGCTACTAGAGAGTGTCCTAAGGAGGGCCATGAGCATGGTGAAGGGTCTGGAGGGAAAGCTGTATGAGGAGTGGCTGAGAAAACTTGGTTTGTTCAGCCTGGAGAAGAGGAGACTGAGGGGAGAACTGCTGGGTCCCTTCCAAGTCAGCATATTCTATGATTCACCTCCCCAGCATCTGTATGGGACTTGGGTGTCTCGGTTTTCTTTGCTATCTTCTTGGTTCTTAAATATCTCAGTGAGTGGTGGTTGAGTAGTTAATTTACAGCATATTCAGTATGAACTAAAACATTTAAAGCAGAGTTCTTGCTGCCCCAATGAATGAGCTTGACCTCTGGCTCTGTGGTGGAAGGAGGGTATGAATGACATCTCAGCTCCTTCCCCTGCACAGAGCCCCAGTTCACAGAATGTTGCTGCCTTTAGTGCCTAACTTCAGGGGAGGTAGGGGGGAACACCACATTGGATGGCACTGAAATTGTCACCTGGCCTGTCCCCTGTGCTCAAACTGCTGTTGTTCCTAAAGCCAGAATCTTCATAATGACCCTCAGAAGGATTCCAGCTCCTCAGGGGTGGAGAAGTAATGGAACAGGCATCTCATTTGTTCTGGTTTTGGCTGGGGTAGAGTTAACTTTATTCACAGTGGCTGGTATGGCACTGTGTTTTGTATTTGTGCTGAACACAAGGTTGATGTGTGTGTTATTGCTGAGCAGGGCTTACACAGAGCCAAGGCCTTTTCTACATTTTGTACTTCCTTGCACGGGCAAGGAAGTTGGGGGTACATGGGAGGCTGGGAGGAGACACAGCCAGGACAGGTGACCTCAACTGACCAAAGGGATATTCTATACCATATGACATCATGCCCAGTATATAAAGTGGAGGGGAAAAAGAGGAAGGGGGGAACATTTGGAGTGGTGGCATTTGTCTTCCGAAGTAAGTGCTACTTGGGGCCCTGCTCTCCTGGAGATGGCTGAACACCTGCCTGCCCATGGGAAGCAGTGAGTTAATTCTTTGTTTCTTCTTTGCTTGCGTGTGTGGCTTTTTCTTTCCCTATTAAACTGCCTTTATCTCAACTCACAGGTTTTCTAGCTTTTACCCTTCTGGTTCTCTCCCCAGGGGAGAGAGGGGAGGACAGGGGAAAGGAACTCTCTTCCGGGCAGGAAGGATTCCTTCTGGTCAAGGAAATATAGTGGAGGGAGCCATCTGGTATGGTCTACTATCAGGGTGTTTTTCCTCTATGAATCTTTTTTTTTTCCTTTTTTTTTTTTTTTTGACTACATCATT
>VWZF01004429.1:541609-663835 GCA_013396755.1 Sclerurus mexicanus | reverse complement strand
TGTCGGGGCGGCGGCGGGGAAAGGCGGGGCGCTGCCGGGGGCCGCCCCGGCTCCAGCTCGGGCTCCCGCTCCGGCCCCTGCTCCGGCTCCAGCCCCGCGCCGGCGCTGCGGGAGCGCCGGGGCTGCTCCCAGGAAAAGCCGCATCCCGGGGCGCGCAGGGGTGAGGCGGCTCTGCCGGGGCAGCCGCGCTCGCCGGACGATGGAGCAGCCTCATTGCTGAGCGCTCCTCGGGCGTGATGTGTTAGATGTGCGTTTGGTGTGCTCTCCTTCCACCGGCTGGGGGATCCGGTAATCGGTACCCTTAGTCAAGGCGTGTGTACGTACAGTCATACTACTCTGCTGCTTCTAGCTGGTTTTTTTCCCTAAAATACCTTACAGCTGTAGCTCGTGACTGACGCTTTAAGCTTGATGAACGCTTAGACTGGCTGTGGATATGATTGTGGTATATAAAGAGGTCTCTGCTTCTGTACGAACTGTATGATCTTACCGTGTTGAATGTCAACACGTTTACCTTTAGCAGATCTGGGGTTTACGTGTTCTTACTCTGAAATCAACGGCAATAACTCCCTCTCTCCCCCTTTTTTTGGCTTAAATACGTGCCACCTTTTTAGGCTATATAATAACTATCTTAGTGATAGTCTTTCATTGATTGTGTTCACAATATCTAGAGGTTGTAGATACCCATCTTGATTGTGCTGATGCTTCTCTGATAATTAACGAGTCAGATACACTGTACTGTGGAAACAAATACCAGCTGTCCGTGTGGTGGGGCAAGCATCCCAAACATCGACCGTGTCTCTAAATGGTGTTGCAGTAACGAAACCCCACCTCTCCTAGTGCCTGTATTTTAGCTGTTAATTGTGGAGCTTAACGTAGAGCAATTTGATATTTGAAGCATGGGATTCCTGGTGTTGTAAAGAACACTTTGTGACTCACAGATAGCAAGATAAACTGTAGTAGGGGAAAAGCTATATATCAGAAGGTGAGACACAGCCCAATAGCTTTCCTTCTTTCTTGTCGATAGTTTCTTTGCAAAGCTTATTTTATACAAGACTTGCAATTCTATGGACGAATTTCAAAATACTTCTCCGAGGAATTGCAGTCTTTTTTAATAAACTAATTTTCCCTATAGTTACCATATATTGATAATATAAAATCATCAGAAGTTGCTAATGTAGTTTTAATACAACTGTGTGTTTTGGGCGTTTCGGCTTGTCTTAAGAACTCAACTCTCTTAACTGCTTGGAGATTTAAGAACCTCTGATTGCCCCCCCCCCTTTTTTTTTTTGTTACATCACAAGTTTTTTTCAAGGAATGATTAGAAGTTTTCTGAATAATATGGTTCTGATAGGTTTTGTGCTTTGAATGTCTGGTCTTTTTAAAAAAAACAACAAAAGCTAACAAACCAAACAATTTCAAATACTTAAGTAAAAATCCTTTATTTCAAAAAAGTTCCTTCTAAGTTGCCAAATTTTAAATATTTAAATGACACATATAAGTAGCAAAAGAGAAAATCCTTATTAAAAGCATCTCTTAAGAATGTGGAAATGAATGCAAATTGCTACTCTTAACATTTCAAGCAGTCAGATGTGGAAGTAAATGAACATATTGTATTGATGGCTTATATGTAAAAAAGCCAGTGAAATGTATTCAGAGTTCTATAAAAGCAGTGTCATGTGAGAAAAGCTGTAGCAAAGGAGATCTATTATTACTCATTTGATGTGGCATCATAATTTAAGATGGTAGTTTTAAAAACTGAAGAAATCGCCTGGTTACTCACACATGTACCAGTAGTCACGTATGGAGGTATGCAATGTTTTTGCTCTGCAGCAATGGCTTAGAAATAGGTAAACGTTTACTTTCTTCTTTTCATTGAGATAGGAAATTCTGAGGATTGGTGTTGATGTTAATTGGAGCAGGCAGGACATTATTTCTGTGTGATTCATGAGGTCTAAACTGTATGCATTTAATTTTGAAATTATCTTAATCTGAAAAATGTAAGAAGAAGAATGCTGTTTAATTTATCATTATCGCAGGTCTTTAATTATGGGAAACAGTCCTCTTTTTGGTTAGGAATATTTTTTGTTCCCGTTTTACAGACTGAGAGAAGGATGTGTCCTCTCTTTGCTTCAGTCACAATGATTGGCAGTATCTCATAATGACTGTAGTGGGACTAGAGTTTAAAGTGTTTTAGAGACTAAATATAAATTGGTGATGGAGCTATGTCTGAAATTCAGGAGGTTCTGATTTCTCATCTGCTAGTTGGTCATCTAGATGTGCCCATTGATTATGTTTCGAGTTTCACCACAACTTGAGTTAATGTTCCACACTGCAGAAGTGTAGAAAAGTGTCAAGCCAAAGAGAGTTCAGTTGCACTGGCTACATCCAGCTGCTTCCTGCCATTCTACCTCCATGTTACAGTGTAGTCATACAATATGTGTGGGAAAATATTCGGTGGTCTGGCTGTTCTCTCTCTTAAACAGAACCTGAGAGGTCTTAAGAACATGTTATATTGTTGCTATCCTTTAGGACTTACAGAAGCATATACATTGAAAACAAGACTCTAAATGGGTTTTCCTAACAAGAGGTTGTCTTTTCTAAAACCTCTTAGTAAATATTGAGGAGATCCAAAAACTCAACTCTACAAATATACTTAGTAAATATCCAGTGGAGTAATCAATACTGAGAAAACATCAGGGTTTTTTTTTCTGATGAATTTACTGTTTTAACAGAATATTTCTGAAACCTGATTAAAATATACTTTCTCTACTTCTTTTTTTTTTTGTACTATTTCTCTACTACAAATTTTAACTTCAGTATGTTGAGTGTATTATTGAAAATAACTATCTTTGTTTTCAGACTGTTGTACTGAACTGTTTATTTGAATATCTATGTTTAAAATACAGACTACATGTGTATAAGATATTCGTCTCCTGTCTGAAGCTACTGTGCAACGCTACAGTTGTATTGTTTTCTACTTACCAATACAGAATTGTCATTTCTGAGTTATAGAAAACAAGCAGTGTATGGTTAGGGGCTTTGAGCAACCTGATCTAGTGGTTGGTTCCATGGCAGGAGATTTGGAACTAAGTGATCTTCAAGGTCCTTTCCAACCAAAACCATTCTGTCATTCTGTGAAAAGATCACTTCTAGTTAAGTGTGTTGTTTATAAGTATATTAAAATTATTGTATTGAATTTGCCTTAGCACTGGCTTGGTGCTTTGGAAGCCTTCACTCAGCAGTGCTTGCTGTGGCCTTAATGAGCAATTACTGCACTCTTCCAGTTGAGAGTGAAATAGGCAGTACTGCTTGTTCCACATTATAGAGGTACACTGTGTGCATGTAGTGTGTTTGCCCATCTACCAAAGTTTTGTGTTGGGTCATATTAGCTACAGAAACTTAGTAAGAATAGAGAAATTTCAGGGTAAATATTCTTAGATGGCATATATGAAAGTGACTGCATTGACTTTGCCTTCATTATTGTATCAATAACTTTGACCCCTCCTTTTAAGAATAATGTGATTAAATGATACCATTTTTTTTTTACCTGATAAATTAGGGTGTTAATTCATATAAACTGAAGGGTTTGTTTATCTAATAGAAGAACTTTGCAAGTTCCAGTCATTTCCATGGGAATGGGTGCATGATAGAGAATCCAAACCTGGGAGATGGTTGATTGTCCTCCACTGTGTTTTCTTACCAGTATTTTGATCCTATGGATCAGTTTCTTCCTTAGCTCTTTCCTCAGAGCTCCCAATTCATCCAAAATTTTGTATGCTTTTCTGCAGAGCTCTGTTATCATGTCAAGCCTTTCTGTTTAGCAAAGTCCAGCACATTGAAACCCACACAGTTCAGGTTTCAGCTGCTTTTTCACATCCTTGATCTTACCCATCACCAGGTTCCCCTTATGGCCTCTCCCAGAGGTAAACTTTTTTCCACCATCTCTTTCTTCTGTGTTTTTATCCAGAATATGGAAAGGAAGTACCATCCTTATTGCCCTTTTTTACGAAGTGCCATCTATCAAATTCTTTCCATTAGCTCAGTGTTGACTTGAGAACTCTATGGTTTTAAGAGCTTTTGTTTCTTTCCCTTTCCCTCTTCTTATTAGTGCTTCAGCTGCTACAGATAAATTCTATCCCACCCCTATGAAATACAAATAACTTTCTTTGATGTAGAGCCCATGCACTGTCCTCAACTAGTAAAATAGCATTTAAATGCATATCTTAATATATTTTTTGCTTAAGTTTGTAGTAGCTTAAGTGTGAAAAAGATCTGTTGATCTGTTTCTGTGTCTAATAACTCGTGTTCCTGCTTCTTCCTTTTTATCCTTCTCCTTATGGTTTACATAGTCAGTTATTTACAAAAGAAAATACCACTAGTCAGAATTTGCACCTAGACTTTTCCTAGCTCAGGATGAGATGGATTTTACAGCATGTAGGCTAGCTGCTTTTATCAGCAATGATGTCCTGTTTTATTTCTACAAAAGAGAATTTTGGTCACTGAAGTTTTTAGGTTCATATATGAAAACTTAATTACAGCACATCCCTAGATTTTTTTTTCTGTGAGTTATTGTATAACATGCTTCTTGAATTTGTCCAAATAACTTTGTGTCCACAAATGGTGTTCCTTATCTGTGCTGTGCACTTTCCTGCACGTTTGCTAGAACATGAGAGCTAACCTCTATTGCAGTGTGAATATAGTGTTACAGTGCTTGGAGTTTTATCAGCCCATTAGTGGTGCTGTGGATTTCCATAAATTCTATACATTTCAGTAAATCATAGTCACCATGGAATAAATGCTTTTAAAGAATGCAAGAGTAAATCTTAGTAGTAAGCAACTATTTTTGTTATCAAAAAATCAGAAGATGCAGCATGTGAAGATGAGTGTGGGGACTTTGTTTTTACCACTTGCTGTTGTTTGAACCCATTTTGAAAATTAATGCTTCATTGATGCTTATTCAATAAAGTATTAATTGATTGGAAAAGGGCCAATTTCTCTTAGGTGCAAAGAGATATATTTCCACTTATGTGACATATATCACTATAAGCCATGTTTCCACCTACATGGAAATATGCCACTGATTTAATCAGTTAAGCCATACCAAGTGGTTCGGCTGAGGATTTGGTCCTGATTTGTTTGCCTAACTAGCAATTTGGGCAGAGAACAAGAGGGAAAGGAGAAGATACGTTTCATATTCAGCCTGGAGAAGAGGAGACTGAGGAGAGACCTCCCTGTAGTCTGCAGCGCCCTCACGAAGGGAAGTGGAGGGGCAGGTGCTGATCTCCTCTCTGGTGACAATGACAGGGCCCAGGAGAAGAGCATCCAGCTGTCCGGGGAGGGTTAGGTTGGGTATTACCCAAAGGTTCTTCACTCAGAGTGGGGCTGGGCACTGGAACAGGCTCCCCAGGGAAGTAGTCACAGCACCAAGTCTGCCAGAGTTTGAGAAGCATTTGGATATTCTGTGATGTCAACTTCTGCAAGTGTCAATGGACAGCCATCGTTTCTGTGACACGCTGGGCAATTTTATTGTGTGACTAAAGCAGCTTCTTATCTCTGCAGACAGACTGGAGGGAAAAGTTAATATGAATGTATTGGACTGTAATTTAACTGTGCAACCTTTTAATGTTTCATTAACACACCTTATTTAAAGTTGGGTTATCTTTAGCAATGTTAGGTTCAATTGGCTGCTTAGATGAAGAGATTTAAGTTTGTAAGCCCCAATAATTTTACTTAAGGTCAGCAGCTTCAGCTGTCACCACAAGATATACCAATTGTTTTAATTTCAACAGACTAAGTTGTCAGTTGGTAAGTAGTCACTAGTGGGAAGAAATTGCATTTTAATATTGTTCATATTCAGTTCATAATATTCTGTAGTTGATTAGGAGTTACAAAATTGAATTTTGGAACCACAAAGCATATATAAGCTGTACTGAACTGCTCTGAGCAAGTCATACAAAGCATCATTTTCAGAGCAGCAGCTACAGACCATGAGAAATTGTTTTCTGTGTTGATGTTACCATTCCCAAATTCAAACCTGTAATGTACATAAGAAATTACTATAAATCACTGGTACTGCTGTTTTGAGAATTCATTTAGATAATATATCAGTGAGGTCAGTGCTATCAGCAATTGTGTTATATTGAGTTTTTGGCTTAGCAACTTGCTTTTTTTAGGGTAAGCATGGAAGCTTCAGGGGTTTTTGGTTCTATATTGATATTTGGGTTGTTTTTTAATAAAAAGGAAATAGTAGAATAAAGTAAGACTGGTCTTATGCCCTTGACTCTAGACGAGAGAAATAACCATTCAGTCTATATTGGTGAAACCAGAGAAAGATGCTGCATTTTTCTCTTTTTTCACTTGTTTGTTTTTGTTTCATGTGATTTGTTACTGATATCTTCTCTGTGGAATGGAAGTATGGTTCATCTTTAAAGACATTATGGAGAGAGACAGGTGGATTTGACATTTTGTGTCCAATACTGCCTTAGAATTGTGAATAGAGGCAAAACCAAGAATGGTTTGAAGCTTATTTCATGAGCAAAGTATGAAGAATTGGGACTGAGAAACAATACATTGGTTGATAAAAAATGAAAAAATTCTAAAGCACTTTGTAAAAATTCTCATAGCCTAGTTCTAAAGAAGAAACATTGTTTTTATTTCAATAAAGAATGACGCAAATTGCCAAATTCTGTCCCTTGATTTGCCAACTTTTATTGGTTTTGTTCAAGGGTACAGCGTAGTAATATTTGGCTGGGCTTTTGTATGTGCATGGAATTACTTCCTAGTATGGCTATAACAGGTTTTAGTAACTATGATGGAATTATCAGTGGTGTCTTCCTTCTTGAAAATGAATATCCAACATGTTGTATCTTACTATTGTTCTACTTCCATTAATCAAACAATTAACTAAGAAAGAGACATAAATGTGCAAAGTGTAAGTTGGTTTCTATGAATGAAATGAGGAAAATTATGTTAAATTATACTTGTCTTGGAAGGAAAGGAAGATTTTGATGCTGTTTAAGTAAAAAGGAGATACTAGTTATATTCTTATCTTGGCACTTTGATAAGCCTGTTCTTGAGACTCTTCTGTTGCATTTCATGATAAGGAGATTGTGCTTAAATGAGCAGATTTCAGTCCTCATCCATCTTTGCCTATGGTTGAAATTACATGAATATTAATTCCTTAAAAAAATCTTTACTGGTAGGCTTAAAAATCAGTTCTTATGGGTGAAGCTAAAGTCTGCCGCTGCCACCTAACTTTAGAAAAGCTCTGTCTTTCTTTATTTGTTGATGCTGAAGTGGTTTGTGTTTTTCCTTGAAAACTCTCATGCATCTTGAAATTTGATATAACATGGAAATCTGTGTGTCTAAATTATAGCTGCAGTTAGCATTATGCAACACAGTAATGTCACTAGTATTTATACGTGACAGGAGAAGTAATTTAGATGCTTCTCTGCTTTTTTCAAATAGCTTATAGGTGTTACCTGGTCAGTTAATTCACTATATTAAATGCCATTGGTTTTACCTTAATGTACCTTTAATAAATTTTAAAATCTGTTTGAGCAACAAAAAAGCACCAGAAATATAACTTTAGTGGAAATTGAATTGTTAGTATCAGTGATAGAGGGTTAATTGAATGTCAGGAAAAAAATACCACCCAGAGGATGAAAATGCTAACTCCTTTACTTGTAACTTCTACATGGAGAGTAATTTCAAGATGTCTTAAAAGTAGAAATGAGTTCTAAAATGGTGGGGAAAGTGCATCCTAAAACTGCAGTTTGGAACTTAACTGTTGGTGTTATATTTGAACACAAAAATCTCAAGGCCTTTCTTGAATAATAATGAAAATGAGGCATAAAATTAATCTCCGTAACAAGTTCCTAAGGGGGAAAAAAAAAGATGACTTTGTGAAGAGCATTCTGGTGTGCAGGGAGATGAGGCCCTTTCTCATCTTCCTGTTGCTGAGTAGTCTTTATTTACTTATGTGGAGTAAGTTTTGGTACTTGTTTTCCATATTTTCTTGAGCCAAGGATGTTTGACTGTGCCTGCCCTTTCCACAGAACAGGCACATGAGTTGAGAGCCCTTCTTTCCAGGCTGGATTCTGATTGTGTGTCAGTGCGTAGCTGGTATTTGCAAAGTTTCTCTGTTAAAGTTCCAGTTAGACTCAAAAAAAAGGAAACTCTTTTCCTTTCGTGCTTTTAGGAACAGTTACTTACCGACAGCACCAAAGCTTTGTTCTGTAGCTTGATCTCAAAGCTTCTGTATTGAACTCAGCTTGTTTCCATTTTCTCTTGAAGTGAAGGAAAGTCAGAAATTAATGTAGCAGATTCATCTGCTGGGAATGAGGATGGGATTTATATTGGAGAATTGAGGTATTGAAGACTTACGTGTTCTCTGTTCTGAATATGGAACTTATTTACATGTTAGATTTCTTGATTTCTTTTGATTGGGTACTGAATGAAGCAGCTTCTGGCGTCCCATTACGTATTTGCCATTCTGCTTTCAGGCTTATAACTGTATTTAGAAATGGCAGATGTATGGAAATTGAGTGATACTGGTAGTCATCTTGTATGTATATACACAGCTGTTACACTAAATGTAGACCATATGCTCAAGTTAATAAAAATAATCAAGGTCCAATGATTAAATAAAAAGTTAGGTTTATTTCATTATTCTGAGAAGATGAATGCTAGACGTAGATGTCTGTGTTGCGGATTTAAAAACTTAAGTTTTCAGTGTGCAGAACTTTCCACAGGCGTATGATTACACTGTATTTTATCGTTGCTTCCTAGTACTGTGCCATAAATCATCATGCCAACACAAATAGGACCCTTGAAGTGTTAGTCATTCCAGTCTTGTTCTTAATGAGTAACCTTTGACATTTCAGTAAACATCATCATGTTGGATGCTAAAGGTACTGTCTCTGTTGTTATCAGATGATGACAAGTTAAGTTCTCATGTTAAAAAGAAATTATTCAAGGTCAAATACAGGAATGACACAGGGGAAGTGTGTGTTGCCTGCTCCTCCTCTCCATGTGCTTGTGTTTGTAGATACGTACAGGACATGAAATCCTCTAGGGTGCCAGTTCTTAAAGAATATACAAACAGAAGCTGTGAGCAAGTGTTTGCAAGCTTTTATTTCATCACAACAGTTGCAATCAATGTGCAAGGTGTTTTTAGGATGAGCTAATATCAGAGGATAAGGACCGAGAACTCGGCTGTGTCAGTCAGCCAGAGACCTCTAGCACCTTCGTGAGAGCTTGAGAATTTTGAACCATTTTTGCATAACTAATGTGGCATTGATGCAATGATAAAGGGATAGGGTAAGGAGCATAAACAGTTCTAGCATGATGTGGTGGTGGACTTCATACCAGAACGTAAGAAGCAGCAGTAAATCAAAACCATGAGTCTTCATATGTTAGTAATGGTTCACCTTATTGATTGGAAATGCAGCGTAAATAAGAGTGACACATTTTAGGTTAGCAGATCTTTTTCTTTGCTCATCACCTTGCTGATCGATGGTATGATTTAAAAATAATGAAATATGTCTCTGTCCTCTGTTTGAAATAGATTGCTTAAATAGCGTGTTCAGCTTTTTTGTTTTGCTTTGCCTTTTTAAGAGTGGGGATTACCACACCTAAGGGATAAGTGTAGGGATGCAGATTAAATCCCAAATGCAATGTGAATACATCAAAACATTCTGCAAACATAAGCACCATATCAGTTAAGAATATTTCTTTGGAAGCATATTAGAATCTGGCATGTACTCCTAAATAAAATAAAGCTATCAAGAGTCCAATATTTTGTATGAAAGAGCATGGTTATAGTATCAGGGTACCCTTAGAAGTTGTCTTGCTTTCTGAATAAAACTGAATGTTCAATTATCTAGATTTTGTGGGGTGTTTTTAAAATTGTATTCTATGTCAGCACTTTTCTACACGGGAAAAGGAATACAATACTTTTTGGAGGAGATCTACCACTGAAAAATAACCCTAACTGCCTACATCCTCAAAAGGAAAAACCTCAACCAAGTATCACAGCTATCGCATGTTATAATATGGCATGAAAAATCTACTGCCACCCTTTCTCCTTAGAATTTATAAGCTAGTTTTAAGAAATCAAGGGAAATAAGAGATGGGAGTGAAAATCATTGAAACAAGTCAAAGGGAAGAGACTCTTAGATGACTTCTACTGTCTCCACAGAGACCATTACCTGTTTCTTTTAATGGGATAGTATGATAGCAGAAAAAAGCTGAGGGTTCAAGACTTCAGGTTGTGCAACATTTAGGAAAGATTTGGGAAGAAAGGATATGTGAGAAATAAATTGGAAGGGAAGGAAACCAGCTGCGTTTGTCGGCCAGAACAAAACTAAATATGCTCAAGGTGCCTTGAAAATGATGCAGAAAGGAGAGAGATGATTTGGAGCAGGAGAATGGAGCTGTGTGACGGAGCAGTGGAAAAGGCCACGGGGGTTTTGCTGCGGTGTTCCAGGCAGGCTGCAGCAGGAGGACACATGCTGCCTGCTTCCTGATGTCACTTGTTAGCAAAGTGCCTTTGGCAGATCTGAACGATTCCAAATGGGCCTTGACTGATGTAATCAAACACTGAACTTCTTGTTTAAATATTTGTAGTGACATGTACACGCTCTTCCACTAGCTCTGAGCTTGTGTTAGATTACAGCGTGGTCCTGGATAATTAACTTCTTGTATGTTTTCTGTTTATGTGAAATCTCATGGGAAGATTCATGACAACAGGGTCAGTAGAAACCTTAACTTGACAGCTTTTCTGGAACTAACATTGAATCATGACATCCATTGATAAATGAATGGTGACTTGCTCCAGCTTGAAGTTGTGCCTGTCTGTTCCCTATTTCAGATGGTTTCACTTAGTCCTGGATTTTCCACTTTCATTTAGGTGTCACTAATTCTTGTAGTTTTTAAACTGTTTTGTTCTGAGAGATGCAAGGAAACTTGAGGCTGGAAGGGAAAGTGGACGGGTTTGGGGTTTTTTTCTTCTTTTGTTCACTGGAACATGATTAGTTTGCATGTGTGTGTATTTTTTTAAAAACAAACATCCTAATACCTTTAGATCTGGGACGTACTTAGGAAAACATTTCCAGTTTTCCAGTGGAAAGGAAAGCAATCCCCTTGGGCTGAAAGGAAGGGGCACTGATGGCTCATAGGTGTGCTCTCTGGTTCAGGTTGCCTTCTAACCTTGCTCTAACAAGGCTTGGGATTTCACAAGTCTCTCTGTTGTGTCCCATTAGATTAAAGCTATAAAGGTATGTTGGACACCTTAATGGCATGAAATTGCATAAGAAGAGGTTTAGGTTGGATACTGGGAAAAGCTTCTTCCCCTAGAGGGTGGTTGGACACTGGAACAGGATCCCCAGAGAAGTGGTCACAGCACCAAGCCTGACAGAGTTCCAGAGGAGTTTGGGCAACACTCTCAGGCACATGATGGAGTTCTTGTGATGTCCTGTGCAAAGCCAGGAGTTGGACTTGATGATCCTTGTGAGTCCCTTCCAACTCATGATATTCTGTGATTCTGTGTCCTGTCCTTACCTTGACCACTGAGATTGTGTGATTTTTAAGGGAAAACTGTGTTTTGGTGTGTGTAGCGTTTGGGTTTTTTTTTGTTTTGCTTTAAATGAACTGTGATCCCCTCCACAGATTTCTTGTGAAGAGCTTGAGAGAGCTGAAGGACAGCAAATCTGTTACTAACTTTCTGCATTACTGGTTGGAACATGAGTTCATGACTAAATGATGATAGTCCTCAGAGAAAGTGTATTGATGGAAATCTTACGAGTGACAAACTCTGAAATACATCAAAAGTGGAAATGAGGGATTTTTCAAACAGAGCCACACTCCAGTAAATATGTTTATCTACTATAAACTGATATGCAGAAACAAGTAAAATACTAATTTCCTACACTGAGGATGAGTGAGATCAATTCCAGGCTATTATGCCCTGAATTTGCAGACAGATCGTTGTAATTAAGAAATAAACCTCAAAGTTCTTCTTTTGATTTTTCTCTGGTGCCTTGCCTGGGGGTCAGAAACGTGTTTTTGATGCCTGCTGTCTATAGGCACTAAAAGACTTAAATAGCATTTTAAATAGCATTGTGCCTATTAGGAGAAGTTGTTTGCATTTGTGCAAATTTTCCCTCCAAAGCTGATTTAGTGTTCCAGCATAAAAGGGCTGTGGGATTACAAGACTGTTAATAGATGAGAAAGTGGCTATATGTACCATGAAGGTGATTATGACCACAGGAAACTTGCATTAAAATTGCTTGAGGTCATAATTTTAAAGCATGAAAACTTTTAAAAGGTTATTTCCTTAAACTGTTAACAAAACTTGCCTTTTGTTATGGTTTCAGCTCCTAGGGACACAAATTTAAATATGGTGTCTGCTTTGTCTGCAGAATAAAAGAGGAGCTCTTCTCCTGATCGTTATCCTGGGAGCTGAGCATCTTGTTACATTTGAGGAAAAATGCACAGTTCATTACTGATGGGAAAACAAACTGCCTCTACCATAGCAATTCAGATAGAGTTCTCCACTAAGTAGCGCTTATTAAAAACATAATCATTTACAGGAATTACTATTTTAGCCCTTTAAAATGTTTTGATGCTTTTCCTTACGCTGGATGAGACTTGTATATTAAGAAGAAGGGCAGAAAAGGACAGTTTCAGGGAGATTCTGTTTCTGGGGAAGCATACAGCTGAAATTGGACAGTAGATGAGCTGTATGGGCCTAAGGGACGATGATAACAGAATTAGGAGAAACAAAGCTTTGTTGTTTGCTGCTTGCTGAAATAACTCATCTGTTTTGGGGAATATGTAGATGATACTCCCTGAAGTGTAATTTATTGTGTCCAATTTCTGAGCATTCCCAGATTATATCCACATTCACTTTTACCCTTCCAGTATACATAGTAAGTGGGGGAAATAAAGCAGCACTGCTTTATCTGCCTCTGTTGCTTGGTCTTAGAAGCACGTGAGAGATGTTCCACTCACTTCTGAAGGTCCATTGCCCTCCCTCCAGGGCAGGACTGTTCTTCCCTCTTGGGTGACTGTTCTTCCTCTCCTGTCCTTCTTTCCCTTCATACACCCACCAGTGATGTTTGTGAAGATTCCTTAAGTCCTCTTAGTTGGATGGCTGGCACTGGCAGAGTAAAATGGTTCCAAATAAAGAATCAGAGGTTAGAATTTTTCTAGAAGAATAGACACAGATTCTGAGGCTGCTGGATTGTAAAGCACCAAGTGCCTGTTCCTAGTTTATATACAGGCAACTGTGCACTGCTTGGGATTTTATCCTGCTAGGTTTTCAAAGCAGTAAAGCTTATGTGAGGCTGTACTCAGTTTGTGGTTTTACTGTTACATGGAATCTTTCTTTATAAACAGACCAAAAAAAACCCCATAAATGCTTTGTAGAAATTTTTAACTCTGGGTCAACTTGTCCAAGGAGATTGTGGGTGGGTGGGGAGTTATTTTTAGAACCAGAGATCTGCATTGCTAAGGAGGTATCCATTTTCTTAGTTATGACTAAAATACTAAAGATACCACTTTTAATTCTTTCTCTTAACATTTCCTGAACAGCTTAGATGAAGTTCTTTGCCACAGGGAAACAGTTTTACTTGAGTATGGAGATAATAGAAGAACAGATGTAGGGTTTTCCACACCAGCCAAAAAAGAATAGATTATCTAGTTTAGTGTAGCGCTTTGAGTGCAGTTCTCTAACAGTGGTGATGGAAACTCAAAACCAAGGAATGTTGTTTTGATTTAGATACGTTTCAGTTGACGTGTATTTATAAAGTACAAATACATGTATTTGGAAAATGTGCCTCTAAATAAATGAACATTTATTTAAGTGATGAATCTAAGGAGGGATAGCGTTAGCTAAAGAATATAATTCTCCTAGAGACGAGTGCTTTGTAATGAGCGGCAGTGAAGATGACAATTGTCCATCTGAATTCTAGATACTGTGCAATCTATTGCTGGAATATTATTTCACTGAAAAAGTAAACTAATTAAAATCAGTTCATTCCTTCTTTGTTTCAGAGAAGGCTAGGAAAGTTTCAAACATAACTGGTACCTTTTTATTCACAAGCTAATTTTCCTACAAACAGTGGAAGACCAATGAAGTCTGTAAAACTTCTTTCTTGTTCTTTCTCATGTATAAAGAAGTATCTATTTCAGTATTCAAACAGCATATCCATAGACACTGAATATAGTGCTATTAAATAGTGAAAATTAGTGATCATAAATTGAAACTGTGTGTACTTCAATATACTTAACGTGAGTCATATAGCTGGCATTGGTACTGAATCAAGTGCAGTATTACTGTGAAATGATTGATATGTTACTTTTATAACAACATAACTGCTGAAGTGATTTTTCAGCATCATTTGAAAATGGATAGAGACTTTATTTTCAGTTGTCATAATATTCCACTTTAAAATAAATGTACCACCCAACACTGATAAATGTAATTTTTGCTCTCTTTTGAAAGCTTGGCATTATTTTTGTATTCCTTGTGCTCTAAGTTCTACCATAAAACTGAAGTTTTCCTTGCTTTATACTTGGTCTCTTAATTTGGGCAATCTTTTGCACTGAGCAGTACAGTTTGGTTTTCACTAGGAATACTGTGTAAGTGTCTAACTTCTAATAGCATATTTTGTGTTTAATTGAGTTACAGTATCACTAAGAACCATTAGCTGTAAATCAGTAAACATTAAATGAAATCTAGAGGCTTCAGTTTTGGGTTCTGTAACTCCCTGAAATGGTAATCAAGGTATTTGCCTGCTATCCCTCTAAAATGGGGTATAGGCAAACCATCACAAAAGCCGGTTAAGACTAACACAGGTCAACAATTTCTTCGTTTGATCTACATGGACACTTTTTAGTGATACCTTTGTTAGCTCTTTCTGCAGACTCCAGAGAGGCCAATATAATTGTTGCTTTGGAAGTGAGCTCTTCAACTTGAGCTTGTGAGGAGAGGGGAACTTCATATTTAGGAAGGAAGTCAAGGTTGTCAAGGCTTGGCTGCAGAGAGTAAAGTAACAGAGCTGCTGTTCTGGGAGGCTGGCAGGGTGGAAGGCAGCTACCATGGACAGCGTATCTTAGGAGAGAGTGCGCACATTTATCCACACCGAATAATTGAGACTTTAGGAATTGTCATTCTCCCCCAAGGTGTGTCTGTTTCCTGTGAATTTCTTTTCCCCTGCTGTATTTGCTGTTTAAGTTAAAGTGATTAGGTAGTAGGTATTTGGGTGACATGGAAGGAAAGAAGTTTTACTTTTCCTGCTCCTTCACACAAATCTCATTTTTTGATTCTTTCAGTGGAGATAATTTAGTCCATAGTCCATTATGAATGTCTCAACGCTAAAGGTTGAAGTTTTTGCAAAACAGAGTTCTTTGTACGGACTTTCATTCCTATTTCCTGATTTTAGTGGAAAAAGAATGTAACATAAGACTTGTTTTAGGCTGAAAAAATAAAATTATAACATTTTAATGTAAGACTTTTTACTGGTGTGGAGAAAGGATTAATTTACATGAGTCTGTGGTTAAACAATTTGCTTATTGAACTTTTGTTACTACTGACATGTTAGAACTGAAATGTTCTAAACAGTGAACACAAATGCAAAGTGTTTGTCATCTTTTAAATTTGTTAAAATGTTACTAAAGTAGTAAATATTTGCTTCTGTTTTCTGACAGACTGGAGGCAGACAGTGGCTGCCTTCTAATTAGTAAAAGCCCTCCTACAAAACTGTGAAAGGTATTCTCAGTCTTTATCAGCTTTCAATTTTACATTATGCAAATGACAATGGCCCACGTTCTCATTAGCCTCCTGCTTGTTTGCTTACAAGCATTCCTTTCCATTTTGTATGAGTAGTGATACCCTTTTTGCTAAAAGGACATTCCTTGTGCTTTTTTTCCACACTTGGTGTTTGTTTCATAAATTCAGTTAAAGGCAAGATTAACTTTGTTAGTGAGCCTCCCTTTTCATCTCAATATGTGGTTCATTGGGCTTTTTTCAGCTACACTGTAAACATGAAGAGGAGTTTGATGGGATGTTTCATGGATGGAAGTGTTAGGATTCATACGGTGATTCCTGTTTTCTTTGTGCATGTTAGATCCCTTCCAACTGACTTACTACTTAGTCTACTACTACTATAGCAGTAGTAGATCTCAATGATAATTATAGTTTGAATATTAGTCTTAGAGTGAGGGAAAATATTTGGGTACTTTGGTCTGATGAAAAGCAGATTATCCAAAATGTGTCTTCCTAAGCTATTGCAAGCAGCTGCTTTTGTTCTGTCTCTGTTTTCAGGACATTCTCCTTTCACAGCACTGGATTACCCATGTGGAAAGAGTTCTCATGCGTGAATAAATCCGCACGCTTGCTCATTCACAAACACACCTACAGACACACACACAAGTAGTGTGCAGGTGTGGACCAGTCAGGGTGGACTGGGCTCTGTGCAAAGTGAAGTAGCTGAAGGTGTCCCTGCTCCTTGCAGCAGGGTTGGACTACATGACCTTTAAAGGTCCACTCCAACCCAGAACATTCTGTGATCTTTTACCAGCTGCATTTAACTATTTCATGTCAAAGCTGATGAAAAGACATGATGAAACAGTGTTAAAAAACCACAGACAAATCAACCCCTATTTTGTAACTAATCCCACAGTAACGATAAAATGTGACTAAACAAAATCCCAGTGCTGTTTCTTAGTGCTTGTGTAGAACTCTTAAGAAGGATTGGAAATGTGGCAGTAGTATTGTGACCGTTCCTTAGGTACATTCCCAGCTCTGTCTTGGAGCTCTGGTTAAGTGAAACACCTTAACATGAAAATTCAGTCTTGAATGGCTGAGCTATGTTATATTGTATTTAACTTTAAAAATGAACCTTTTGAAAAGTTGTAAATATGGTGCTGCATAAGACCCTAATACTCTAGTGGTTTTAGAGAGAGATTTAGAACTGTTAGCTTTTTTAAAGGAAAATATTGTGACAGCTGTGCTTAAACATGTTTTATGTGCTTAAAAATTTTTAAGGCAGAGTTAGAGGGGAAAAAAACAAGAGCTGCCCAAAACCAGCAGTTGGAAATTAGTTCAGAGGAAGCTGAGACAGCTCTTTGAAGTTGTAGAGATGTAAATCAAACATTGCCCAAGATCAAGACTCTTCCCATGTTTCCTGTAATTATTTGTGAATTCCAAATTTAATAGCTTTATTTTTCTAAGAATAGACAGACTGTGTGTATGCAGACTTGTATACATGTGGTGCCTTCAAGCCTTTCCAGTGTTTTTGTATCAGATGAATTGTACTGAAATGGCACTTTCCACCCCTCTTCCCCAACCTCCACCTGACAAAACATGTACAGTGTAAACACCTTGTCCTTTGTCAATATTTGCATCTGTCCTTAAAGGGACAAAGTGAGAGTAATTGATGATCATTTGTCTCTAGTGAATTCCTCTTTTTCTCTTGAGGGGGGAATGTCTCATTAATAGAAACAACAAAAATTGGCATTACTTGCCATAAAATGTTCAGTATTTCAGGACTGTGTACTAAAAATTCTGTCTCTGCTTCCTCTGCACTAGTTTTCAGCTTTTGTTTTAGTTTCTAACTCATGAAAAGCAGTATTCCAGCCCTGGTTTATGCAGTGAAGAGACCCATGAAACATATATCATCCCTCAGTAACTGGTGTGAAGGCCTGGTAATTGCTTCATTTTGTAGACATCTTCCCACACGGGAAATCTGAATCCTTTCTTCCCTTGAGCCTGAGAATCTGCTTTGTCCATTGTTTTCTCTCCTTTAAGTTTATAATGTGACTTTGTCTGCAAAGGCCAGTGGTAAGTCTTGAGCACTATCCAGAAAGCTGAAATGAAAGGAAAATGAGCTACAGAAGTCGTAAACTTTGAAGAAACAGTTTTCTCCACCCTTTCAGTAAAAAGGATAATAGCATTGTGTTCATGTTATCATAAAATTTCCAAATTCTAACCTCTCTTTTGTAATTCAATCCTTAAAACTAAATCTGTACAATCGTATATTGGCCAACCAATTCAGGAGTGATCTGATTTCCCTGTAATACCCAGGAATCAGGAGTGAAGAAGGTGCCTTTTCTTCACTGCTGATTATCAGGAGCGCAAACTGAACAAGAGAGAGCCTGTTTGAAACTCACATGCCTTCAGAGTTTGTCACATACACCAAATAACGTGTCTCTGTTCTGCCTCTTGTATAAGTCATGGGATGGTTTTTTTGCCTGTGTAGGACCACTATTACATTTGTATTGTAGATGGGGACGTTGCCAAGTCAGTCTGTTTCTCAGTTGGTGAAGGGTACCCTTGGCAGCTGTGTGAGTTCTTGCCTGCAGCCATGTGGAAAGCCAGGAAGGCACACATGGCACATTGTAATGGAAATGGCGTGTGTTTCTCCATCATTCCATATAGTGGGTCATCATGTGGCTTGTAGGATAAGGTGAGCCATGAGTTCTGGACTGAAGCTGTGGTACCTCAGATTTGCAGGTATCCAAAGTCTTGTGAAGAAGCAATAGTTGATTTTGATGCAAGAGCATAATTTTTAATGAAGTCTTGCTGGTTTCAGTGTGAAGTAGCTGAAATGCATCTATAAAATAATTTTCAAATAGAAGACATTCCTGTTTTCTTATGCAGGGTAGAATTTTTCTTCTACATGTCGCCTATTGCTGGACTATGCAAAACTAGACAAACTTTTCAGAAAAAGTTTGAAAATGTGAGTCAACAACTTGGAGTAATAGATATTTGATCAAGACCATCACAACAAGTCTAAAATACACTGACATGGTGTTACAATCTGGTTGGAAATTGTAACCAGGTTCTTTTAATTGATTGCTCTGAAGGTGAGATTCAGGCCCACAACTCCTTATGTTGGGTCTCAAACAGATGCTGACTTTATTGAGGTAACAGAAAAAGGGGCGGGCTGGAACGAGGAAAAGAATTCCCACCACCACTGGGAAGAACTTCGTGGGGAGGAACCAGGTACCGGCAGAACGGGGAGGTGAGGGCGAGGAGGGGCAGGCAGGACGAGGGATGATGGAGGGACAGGCAGGACGAGGGATGATGGAGGGACAGGCAGGACGAGGGATGATGGAGGGGCAGGCAGGACGAGGGATGATGGAGGGACAGGCAGGACGAAGGACCACGAAGAGGAGAGGCAGGCAGGACGAGGAGCGGGACCAGCAGCCAGGCTCACGCCCTGGGTGAATCCAAGATGGAAAGGGCTGGACAGCAGGTACCCCCGGGCACAGCCTTACGTACCCTCTGCTGGGCGACCATCGAGGGCTGGGCTTGGGGCCGGCTGCCCCAGGGTGAGGATCGGCCAGGCCGCCGGTGTCCAGGCAGGGAGCAAGGTCACCATTTTCCCGAGCTTCTGCTGCCAGTGGCGCCCTGAGGGCTCCTCCAAATGTCCGCCCGCAGCCCAGAAACATCACCCAGGTCAATACAGAGAGCGCCAGGACCGCGCCGCCATTTCGTGTGGGCGCGGGGTGTGAGGGCGCTCCCGGAGCTGCCGGAGAAAACTGTCTGTGCTGGTCGCTTCTTGTCCGGCTTCAAGTAACTCTTTCTCAGGTATTTAAATTTCCTTAATAATGCTTGTCGTACTTTTGCGAGAGTAATTAATTACTGCCCTGGTCAATGTAAAAACATACTAGCCAGTTAGAGGAGTCTCTTACACGTGGAAGTTCACTATACACCAGTTGATTGTGAGGAGCCCTCACGGAACTATTGTTTTTTTAATGCTCAAATGAGGAAAAGTAGATACCACATAGATACTGATGGCAATGGAATGAAACACAAAAATAAGTTTCGTTGCTTTTCTTAAAGGCTGTGAAAGTTTTTCCTTTAGACTCATCCAATTTGACATGGTCGTAAAAGTAAGAAACGAGGGCATTTGGCCCACAGAAACAGTCAAAGCAGCATCCTGCGTGGATATAGTAAATATAATTGGTTATTCAATAGCAATTATGTGGCAAAGTGTCAGATTTTGTTTAATTACCATCTTTTTCATGCACGTTGAAGGGAATCATATGAAATAAGTTTAAACCAAGAGTTCTTTACATTTAGTTGATAATAATCTGTTTATTACGTGTGTGTGTGTATATATACACGTATATATAGACACGTTTGTTTGAAAGTATATTGCACATACGAACTTTGCTATGTATGTATCTTTTTTCCAGTGTCCTTTTGAAATAGGTTGACGCTCTCTTCTTCCTTTGATGGTAAATGCTGTGTACTTTGCTAAGTGTAACGCTTAGCATTTTGTAGGCTCAGGTCTAGAAGCAGAAGAGCTAAATACAGGTTAACTATTTTTATTTTTTGTTCTTTAAAGACAAAAGAATTAAAGGTGATTTCCTGAAGATTCTGTCTTATCCACTGTTACATCTGAGATGCCAGATCTTCTCTCTATGATCTTTTATTCATCACGAAAATACCCTGGAGCAGTCCGAGTTTCTTCCTGTAGTCTCCAGGGTATCCTTGCTCTTTTGTTCTTTATCTGTCTTGGCCCTGACTTGCCAGATGTGACAGTAGTTTTTGTGGCTAATCTGAATGCATGTGCTTGACAAGCTGGCCAAAGGGAAAGGGTAGGTGTGAAATACCCAACTGCTTTCTCCCAGTGCTTACATTTATCCTGCATCCAGTTCTGGACATTAGATAGAGCAATTTCTTTTACTGCTCTCTTTTCTGATTGTTTGCTCAGTGCTATAGCTCCCAAAACTTAGAGTATTATGTTAAAGAGCTTCAGAGAAACTACCAAATGCTTTTGGAGTGCATGAGCTCCCGGCTGCAGCGCAGGAATACACAGCTGCCAAGCAAAGGATGTGCCAGTTCTGCCATGCTTGCCCTTGCTGGACTGTGGGGCAGGGCAGTATGCCCTTCTACTGTGGCATTTCTTACAGTTACTTAGAAAATACCAGTCTGGGCATCTGCAATGCCAGGCTTAAGCTGGTTTGCTTTATTCTGCTTTTTATGACAAGTCCTTATACAACATGTGTGTAAGCCAATTGCATTTTATAAATTGTACAAGTACTACTTTCCAAATGTAACCTTTACTAAATATATTTAAAACAAAAATCCACAAAGTATATTTTGAAGAAACACATTTGTCCATCAGAGGTATCTACTTATTTAATATACGTCAATATCTTATCTGAAAATATTGTAGATTTTGCAGGAATTTCAGAGGGGTTTTTTAATTGGCAAATGTTAATGTACACACCTCTGTGTTTGTTTGTCTTTCTGCTGAGAACTGATGAGAGAAATATGGTGTCAGACACTGATTCATGATTGTATTGAATAATTGTTTTGAAAAAGCTTTCATTGCACATATTTTGTGACCAGCTGCTTTCAGAACTTATAAGATAAAAGCAACAGAAACATAGTCTTGCCCCATGTTTTTAGGCAGCCCTTCCTACATTTTTGATTTGGACTGATTTTTCCCTGGAGTATTTGAGAGACGTAAGCTGAACGTGCCATCCTCTATGGGCTCTGCTGAAACAGCTAGGTGGCAATGTTCTTCTTGTTTCTTATCCTTGCACTAGTCCATGATTAAGAGGTTTATTAATAAAGAGTAGTACCTTGTAGGTTTCGTCAGAGTGAAGTTAATTAAAGTAGTTTTTCAGAAATACTGATCACATTGAGATGTGAGAATGAATGTCTGTAAAACTATTTATACTTGTTAGACATATACTAGCTAAGATAAAGCTAAGACTAACATCATAATAATCATCCATTCTTTAAAGTAAGTCTGTCGTATCTGGAAGACAAAATATTTGTGTATTTTAATGTTTTTGTTCATATAGTAAAGGTAAGTCCTAGGATTTTTTCTAGTAAAAATGTGTTTATTTCTTCCAGGCTAGTTTTCTGATTGAGTCATAGTTGTGAACTGAAAAATGTTGCAATTGTCTTCTCTAATGCTTTATTGTCTATGTGTAGCTTTATTATACAGCCATGTGGATCACTATTAGTATGGTACGCAGAAGAGCAAGTCATTATTGCTCTTTACGTGTTGTACTTGTTCATCTTAAGTTGCCACAGGAACCTCACTGGTTTTGTTAGTGATATGGGAAATGGCTGCAAATGAAGATAGAAGTTGGGTTTTTCTCCTTCGTGTGTGTATGGTGTGCTTTAGTGGTTTTTTTCTTCTGAAGATGTTTTCAGTTCAGGTTTTGGTAAAACTGAGGGCTGCTGAAGGCAAGGTACAGCAGTAGTTTTTCTGAATTCTTGTAGATGTCACATTTTACCAAATCTTCTACTTTGCAATGAGAGGATATGATCCAAATCTTCTGTTGAGTTTGAAGGAATATGGTATGTAATGCTTTCATACGTATTTACTGCAGCATATGATAATTAGAACTGTGTCTTCATTCATATCCTTCAAGCTGTGGTTTCTCATGAAGTGTATTTCCTGAAACTGTGTTCTAAACAAACTTCTGTAGGTCAATTGTTTGTCTTTAGGAACATGATTGCTAATGTTTTTGCAGTGATTGTAAGAGGATGTGTGAAATACTCTCCATTGTCTTCATATTGTAATGAGAAGGAAAATGGAGTTGTTCAAAGCAAAGTTATTTTTCTCTATTCTTCGATTAAAGAACTTTTTCTGTTAAAAAATATCAGCATGTTTTCTTTCTGTTGTTGGGCATCAGTTATTTGAATTGTTGTGGTTTTTAATAAGAGCTGAGGCTTGTGTTAGGATTTGAAAGTACTTAAATTGTTATTTTAATTTCCAGTTTCTAAACTTCCCATACTTTTTGAATTACTGTCTCTATCTTACGAGATGTTAAATTCAATCTTTAAGTATTGGTTGAAATATAAGGAGAAATCTTTGTGTATGTCAAGAGATGGAAAACAATCCTAATTCTGGCGAGAGGTGCTAAGAGGCAGGATGCTGGAGCTCTGCAGACAGGTGCTGCTCCCTGCTGGGAGAGGAGTAGGAATCACAGTGGTTACCGTGCTTCCGGCTGTTTCCTGGAGCTGCTTTCCTCTGTTCTGCGCCATTTTGTTAATTGGAAATGTTGAGATACAAACCCAGTTTTTTTGACCTTCTCAGTTAATGCAAAAGTTTTGAAACTATCAAAGTTAAAATGGAATTATTTCTAAACCCTTGAATTGAAACTGACTTTATTGGTGACCCATTGTATTAAAAATGTGATTTGTTGTACCGTTTTAAGACTGTCTTCAAAGTAGCTGTGTTTTGGATTTGTGATGATAACACACAGGTGCTTTAGTTTTTGCTGAGCAGTGCTTGCACGGTGCTTAGGCCTTTTCTGCTCCTCACCCCACCAGCGAGGAGGCTGGGGGTGCACAAGGGGTTGGGAGGGGACATGACCAGGACAGATAATCCAAACTGACCCAAGGGATATCCCAGACCATATGGTGTCATGCTCAGCAATATAAACTGGAGAAAGGAGGGGGAAGGGGGGCATATTTAGAGTGCTGGCGTTTGTCTTCCCAAGTCACTGTTGTGTGTGATGGAGCTCTGCTGTCCAGAGGATGCTGAACACCTGCCTGCCCTTGGGAAGTGGGGAATGAATTCCTTGTTTTGCTTGGCTTTGCCTGTGTGCATGGCTTTTGCTTTACTTATTAAACTGTCTTCATCTCAACCCACGCACTTTCACACTTTTACCCGTCCAATTCTCTTCCTCATCCCACTGGAGGGGAGGGTGTGATCAGCTCTGCAAGGGCTGAGCTGCTGCTGGGAGTTAACCCACAGCATTTGTTTTGTCATGGAGTAATGGAATCTCTTTCTATTAATTTTTATTTAGAGATTGAATTAAATCTTCAACCAGCAAATAAAGTCTTCCCTTTTGAGACCAGATGATTTAAGAGATGTGGATGTTTAGTATTTTGCATTTCTATGGAAGTGGTGTTTCTGGTCACAATTGCAAGCCAGTGCCCTGGCTCCCACATAAAGTTTTAAATATGTTCCCATCTGTTTTGAAAATTGTAGGACTTGTCAAAAATTTCTTTAAAACATTCACTTACTATCATTTTGGGATTCCTCTGTATGAAGGTTATGGTATTCCCCTTCCATGCCTAGAGCTAAGTGATAGTCGAAATATTTAACTCCAGTTAAATGTGAAATAGTTAATAGGAAGTCACTTCTTTGAGAAGATTTATTTAGTCTATTCAAATATTACTACTGAACTTCTTTACTTGTGAATAGAATTGTTTTCCAGGCTGGACAAAGAAATTAATGGAAAACATGGGTTTGAAAATGCACGATTTTTTTTTTTCTTCTGGGAATGTCTGTGTTTCTTTCTCCATTTTTTTTTTGTTTTCTTATGTGATCATATTGATTATTTTCAAATTTCTTTTATTGTTGTTTTGTACAGATCCAGCAGTTGAAACAGTAATAGTTTCAGTAACCATGCATTGATTAAATCAGTGATCTATTTGGGCTTATTGGGATAGAAAAATGAGATACCATAACATTTATTCCACCTAGCATGCTCCTACTTTAGACAGTCTTACAAATATGCCATTTTGAAAAACAGTGGGAGAGTTTTAGTTATGGGTGTTGGAATCTTGGAATGTGCCTCACATGTTTTACAGGAGTTCTATCCTGGGACACCATGCAGTGAAATATATGTGGGCTGTCTCCTAATGCAATAGGTCATCAGCGTGATTGTGCTCCTGTAATAAATAGCGGCAGTTCTTTACAAATTACGTGTGGGTTTTTTTGCATCTTAGTAGGTGACTTGTATCATTATAAAAGTCCATCTATCAGAATTTTGAAGGTATCTTGCAGAATAACATGCCCAGTGGGATATGTGTTTTGTTTTGGGGGTTTTGTGAGTTTGGTGGTTGGTTTGGGGTTTGTTTAGTTTGGTTTTGTTGTTGTTTGGTTCATTTTTGTTGTGTTGTTTTGTTTTGTTTTTAATCAGCTGCTGCTTAGAAGCTGGAAATTTCTTAGAATTAGGCAGATTAAAATTCTGTGTTGTATGGCCATGCTTGTTGCTTTAGTGTGCCTTCAAACTAGTGGGAAATCACAGTGCCGCTCTAACTACATGTTAATACTGCTATATTCAGCACATCAAAAACAAATACCCTTTGAAAATCACTATATTATGCAGTTGAAGATTTAGTTTTTACTTTGATATTCTTGAAACTGTTTGGTAAGTGTATTCTCTCCCAGCTGAGGAATCCAGAGAAGGAAAAATAAGTGCCTCTTTTTCTTTCTTCTTCCACATATTTGATTAGAACAGTCAGTCCTATTAAGAATGAAGATAGACCTGGTTAGCTTATTCTGCTTTTCAGTCTGACAGTAAAAGAATAGGCTGTCATGGGGTTTGAAATTATCCAGGAACAAGCCTTTTTTTTTTTTTTTCTTTCAAAATATGATTTGTTTTTCCAATAGGCAAAGAAGAGTCTGTATTAAAACACAATCTAATGAGCCTCTTAACAAAAAGTATACTTGCTAATAAGGGTGAATTTTATGTGTGACTACTATGTGAATGCATTAATAGTGCATAAGAAGATGCACTGAGGTTCACCTTGTTTCTACCCATTTCTTAGTAAGAATAAGAGGAAGGCTGTGTAGAACTGATGATGTTTGCATTTTTATGTTGTAACACTGTGTGTGCCCTGGAAACAAGAAAGGGTTTTCATCAAGAGCCCCAAGGCAAGGTTTCTGATAGATGTCCTGCTAAATCAAACCTAAAAGTTAAGCACAAGTGAACTTGTACTCCTGTGGCCACAGGGAGGGAATTTGTGCTCTGTAGTACCGGCATCATTGCTGCAAACAGAGGTGCATTGAAAGTTCTCAGTGCTCTCTGTAAAAGCGGAGTAGGCTGTGAGCAAATATGCTGTCATTATATCATGGCAGAATAATAACACTTCTGAAAAGGTTTGGTTGTATCATAGTATCAGATCATTCAATTGATAAACAGTGAATGGCCAGAAGATACTTGTGTGGTAGGAGGAGGCACTGGAATGCTCTCTTTGTTGGTTTGTTTGTGGCTTTTATAGAAAGATTATGTATAAAATATTAAGCACATAAAATGAAAAAAAGTGCAAGGAGGTTACATGAAATTAATTTTTTGCTTTCTTTTTAACCCAGTCTTGATGTCTGTTCACTTCAAGCCACCGAATTCTAGTGTTCCAAATAACTTCAGTTAAAATATAGGCAGTCAAATGTAAAGTTGCAGCAGTGAGTTTCCTCTGATTTTTTTTTTTTTTTTTTAGCTGTCTATTACTATGGAAAACATGCTGTATTTGGTTCCCTCTATATTTTTTCTGTAATTCTGTAGGGGGGGGGGAGAAAAAAAATATTTAGATGAATGCATGCTAAATCTGCTTTACTACTGATGGTACTAGTTTGCTACATTTGCTACCAGATGAAGTTTCAGTAGTGGTTTTCAGAATAACTTTTAAAATGTTTCAACTGTATTAAACAGCTAATTATTTTCAAAATGTTGGATCTAGCACCTTCTGTATGCCAGTACAAAATGATGGATTGTTGTTCTGGGCAGTACCTTCTGTGCATACACAGAAGTTCTAGAAATTTTAGAGAAGAGAATGTTAAGATATCAGGATGCACTTTTTCACTTTGGGTTTATTTCTGGTTTAGTTTGTTTGGTTTTATAACTTTAGAACAGATGCTGAAAAGTGCTAGGACTTACTTTAAAATCTTTTCTCCAACATACTTCTTGCATTGCAACATTCTTTAAACCTTACAGCCTGTGTGTGAGCCTTAAATTTGGGAATGTATTTGAGTGCATATTCTTGTAAACCATGAATCGGAGCATTATGTCTTTCTTCATCAAATTTATATTTTGTCTAATTGTTTTTATTAATGTTTAGGAGTAAATAACCTCAGAGTGTGTTTTAGTTTTGGAAATCTGTTATTTCTAGAAAGCTTGGAAGATAGGTCTCTGGGTATTTTAGGGAGATAATATATTTATATGTAATTGTTATTGTATATTGCTTGTTGGCTGAATATTTTTACTTAATATATCTGAGTGCTTATGAAAATGAAGAGCTAATAGCATTAACAAGAGCCTGGCATAGTGTTTACAGGCCATCTTTACAAGCTTCTGGATTCTCTTCTGCGCGCGGTCTTCAGCCCAAGCCAACTTTCCCTGTGCCAGTCATAAGCTTCTCTTTGAGCACATATTGCTAATCGTCCCGAACTGAGCCAAATTAAATGGTGTATTTTTAATGAGAAAAAGAGTTTGGATTCCTATCCATATGCTTCAACTGATGTCAAATCCTACTTTAAACAGATGCTGACCTGTATATTACTAAGGAATAAGGGCTAATTATTCTTGAAAAAATTTCCAATTTTGGCCACCTGTAGGGAATGTTTTTATGTTTCCAAGAGTATAGATCAATATAACACACCTGTTAAATTTGTCTTACGATGTCTCAGGCTTAAAATTCCCATACTTGGAATGTATACTATTGAAAAGAAGATAAAATGAAAGGTTCTTAGAATATTTTAACTTCATTCATCTTTACCATTTTGTATTTCTGCCAGAGATTAATCATCAGGAAGATAATTGTGCTTTCTGCTTAAAAAAATGTATGTGGCCTTTTTTTCTAGAAGCTTATCTTCCAGCTCTTAGTCAGGCCATTCCCTGTACCCCAGTCCCAACTGGTTCAATCTGGCATTAGTAACTGGGAGAGCTGGTAGCACTGGCTGTTATCCTCATGGGGCTTTCTCTGCAGATGGCCATATCCTCTTTCCTCCTCTCCTTTGAGTTAAAATGTGTAAATGTAAATCATGCATGGTTAGGATTATTCTTTAGAATGCCTGTAAGTAGCTCTTATGTATAAATCAGCTAAGAGCTTGAGACATTTATGTGGAAAGGATATATGTAAAAACTTCCTGTGTTCTCTCTGTAATTTTTTTTTTCCTTTTGGGTAAAATTATTCTGTAAACCCATGTGTACCTGTACAAAGTATATCATAAAAGAAGTGCAAAAGGTTAAATAGGTGATCATTAATTATTCAGGATGGTAGAGCATTTGGCCTGTAACAAATAGTGTTTTATTTCATATAAATTTCAGGTGTAAGCTTTGTTTTAAAGACCAAGTCTGCTTTTCTGAAAGGGCACATATGGCTAAGTCAGAGTTCACAGATAAAGATAGTACAACATTAGGGCTTTAGCTGGCAATGCTGATAGTAACAGTAATATGGATAAAGCCGGTCATACAGATCCTGTAACACTCCATAATCTGAGAAAACATAGAAATCAAACTTGTAGAACTGAATTAGGGATGTGTGGGTATTAAAATCCTCTATTCCCTCCCATTTAAACACAGACCATCTGTTGTTTCCAGATGTACCGCTTCCTGCAGCAGTACACTGGGAATGCTCTTGCAGCATCAACACAGCTTTTTCTTTTTTTCCCCCCGATTCTGTAGTGTTGTTCCCAGAAACTGCAAACCACCTCCCCTTGGTGTTGTTTCTTCAAATGACAGTGCGCTGTGGCAAGGGATGGAACCTTATTGCGTGGGTAATTCGTAGTGTGGGTGGGGAAAATACCTTAAGACACAGAGTATAATATTTTGAATGCTCCAGTGATATGTTTCAAACAATGTATATTACACCACCTTACAAACAATGTATATTACAGCACCTTAATCTGCTGCTGTCTGTAAAGCAATGGGCTGTCACCTCCCTCAAGACCACTGCTTGCCTCATTAATATCGCTGGAACAAATTATCACTTCACAGCCCAGAAATCTTCTGTAGCAGTTGCAGTGATTGATGTAACAAGGCTAAAAAATAATGATAAAATGCATGTTCCAGAAGACAGACTCAAATGGTAGGATCTTCAAAGGCAATTAAATGCAACACGGGAGGAGTCTTCCTGGAATAATATATTTCCAAATAAATGGCAAGATAACTATGGTATTCTATTGTTATTATACATAAACTAGTTTTGTATGCAGTAATTATCTGTGAAAACCAAGCATAGAGGCATAAAATAAAAAAAATAGGTTTTAGTATGTTTTAAATATGTGGACAGAAGAAAGTGAATTGAAGTGAGAAATACTGTCACTGAATATATCTAATTTTTCTCTGAATTCATAGAATCACAGAATGTCCTGCACTGGAAGGGACCTTAAAGATCATCTACTTCCAAAGCCCCGTGCTATGGGCACGGACACCTTCCACTAGCCCAGGTTGCTCAGAGCCCCACCCAGCCTGACTCTGAACACTTCAGGGATGGGGCATCTGCCACTTCTCTAGGCAACCTGTGCCAGGGCTTCACCATCCTCCCAGTAAAGAATTTCTGCCTAAAATTTAGTCTAAACCTTATCTCAATCAGATCGAAGCCCCTTGTACTATCACTGACCTTGTAAAAAGTCCCTCTGCATCATTCCTGTAGGCTCCCTTCAGTACTGGAAGGCTAGAATCACCCCAAAGCCTTCTCCTCCAGGCTGAACAATCCCAATTACAAACTTCGTTACACGTAGGTACTTTAGAATTTATATTTAAATAAATCATGTTGGTGCTTTTGAGCCTCTATTTAATAACAACCTATGTAGAGCTGATAAAAATTCAACTGTCTAATATACAGCTGAGCTGTTATCAAATAATTAGGTGATTTCATTGGCTTAAATTAATTTTCTGGCTTTTGAATTGAAATACAGTTTTAAGTAGTAAACCTTGTGTACCAAAGTGTTCTGATATTCCTCCAAATGAGGTCAAAACTTAAATGCATTTGTGTAAGTAACTTTATGCATGTGAATTCACAGATTAGTCTTTGATAATAACTGTGAGATGGAGCCTGTAGTTTTGCCTCCTGTGGTTTCACAGATTTTGAGGGAGCTGCTCAAGTAAGTAAGAACTGCAGGACTGGGCACTTTTTCTTTCTTCTATTGGTATGACTTTTTCCTACAAGAAACATAATTTCTTGACTCTTCTCCAGCGTGCCAGAGTGCCTTTAATGTTGGACTCTGAGCTCAGGCAGGCAGGCAGGAGTACATTATTGAACTGGGAATATTGCACTTCTTGGGCTTGTCATGAAAATCAAGTGTCTCTTTGCTGTCCCACTTGTAGCAATGCAATGAAATCCGGGGTGCCCGTGAGACTACGCTCTGTGTGTCTGATGGGATAGCCTTGATATCTAGGACATCTCTACAGTTCTGCCTTCTCCGAGCTCCTGGGGAGGAAATAGCTACATATAAAGAGTCTGGTAGTATTCTATGCAAATGATTTTTTTATTTAATACTCAAGCAGATAATTCTGAGTAACTGGCTTAATCAAGGTTTCTCAAATTTTATTTTTTAATGTGTGTGTTTTGTGAAACTGATGGAAAACCGTCATTCTTCTTCATAGCTAAAAGTATATTAATAGTTTTATTTTAAGATGTGTTTTATACCTTGCTTTCTAGAATAATGAGATGCATGCTAGGAAAATTTGAGGTGGGGAAGCGCGTTCTCATGACCTATTTCTAATTAAAATTCAGATTAGGAGTTTTATATTCTTATATTGATCATTTTAGCAGACAAAAGCTGTTTTTCTTACATAAACCAATGGAGAATTCTGTGTTGTGGTTTCCACATATAGATCAGCTTCTCCCCTAGCACCGGTGGACACGTACATATTAATTGAATTCCGTTTCCCGGAGGTTTTTTGTTCTTTCTTTTAAATTCTAATAGAACAGACTCTTATGAATGGATTGAAATTTTAAGCTAAAAAGTCAAAAAAACCCAAAACCTAATGTACTAGAGATGTTCATGAATTCTCTGTGACTTAATTTTGGAGAAAGCAGAATGCACTGAGGAGCAATGGTGTACTGAAAAATGAAATTATCTTCAAGTTTTCAAGCCGAATGTTTGGAAAACATTTCAAAGCATGAGGTATTAAACATGAGATACAATGAACTCTAGAGGAGAAAAAAAGAACATAGTTGGGGTGAAACTTAGCTATTTTAAGCTATAGATGGAAAATGTTATTATAAAAGCATTAATAAATGACTAGACATGATCTATTCATCCGTGCTAATTTGAGCAGGCTTGATGTTCATTTCGTGTCTGACAACTGACCTGTTTGTTTTACACTTGGATTCGGATACACACATTGATACGATGCCAAAAGCTAGATTTTTCCTTTTATGGGCAATAGTGTAACCTGATAAAGGAACTCCGCAGCATTTTCAATAACTTGAAATGCTGTATAATCCAAAATTACTACAAAGAATCAGCCACTGTATTTCAGTAGCCCTGATTCTATAAAGAAATGTGGAGTCATTGAAGCAAGAACCTGTCTGTGCGGATCTTTGCACCACCAGGGTCAGAGGATGTATTTTCAAATCAATTAAAAGGTTTCCACTGACTTTGGTGACCCTTAGGTCATGATGCCGTAGAAATAGGAGAAAATAAGTGGTGTTTGTGTTTAGAGTCTTCCAGTGTGTAGTCACCAAAAGAAAATGGTTTCTGTGGCCTTCATTTAAACAATACAGTAATTCTGGGTCAGCTCAGAAAGGCACTCCCCTCCTGTGGGGGTGGGCTTAAAAGTGGAAGGAACTGCTGGAGAGACAGGACTGAAAACTTCAGAGTGTGTACTGTGTTTTGATTTTCTTATGACACAGAATGTCCAACCAACACTTTTGACAGAAGGGTCAGACTGACCCATTCTTGTCATAGTAGTTGAAGATTTGGTGCCAGGGATTTGGTGCTTTTCTTATGTTCCTAGTGCTGATCAAGAATTCACTAAACAAGAGGAATGTGTAAATAATTTTCTGAAATTGTAACTGTCCAGAAAATTGCAAGAGTGAATTTTCCATTTATCCATGGCTGTTTCATTACTCAGTTAAGAATAATATTAATATTTAAGCATCTGACTAAATTTAGATTGTTGTATGGAGAGTTATGGACTTTTTGGTTTTGGGGGAACTTAAGCCATCTGTTGCCTTGAAGCAGAGAGATTTAGTAATCAAGTACAACAGTAAGAAGGAATTTATCTAGAGAGGCTATTAATTAACAAACTTGGATAAGGTTCAGCATTTAAAAGTCAAGTAACTTCTGACAAATGGGTTGGACAATTACATTTTTTAGTTAGTATTGTATTAGGCATTCTGTATTTTCTCTGCATTCCTACTCCAGAAAAGAATATCTAGATGAAAAATATGCTTTATTTTAAGATAATAATTAGACCTTTTTATTTTCAGGAAAAAAAAAGAAACTTAACTACATGCAAGTAGGTGAAGTTAGCTGAGAAAATTCAACTCAGGCAGTTAATTTATCTCATACGTTTGACTTGCTTTCTACTGCCTTAAACAGAACTCTTAAAATGCAGCAGATACCACTCCTTAGATTTAAAACGGTAATTTTGTCCCTCGCTTACTTCATTCCTCCTGGTGTAAAAATAACCTGTAAAGGTTAAAATACGTAATTGTCATTGCTGCATGGAATTCCTGCTAAATTCCTCCATTTGCAGAGGGCCAGTGGAGCCCATATCCTGTTGTGTCTGGGGTGACTGGGAGCCAAAAGGGTTGGAAGCCTCTATATCCTGTCACTTACTGACTTTTCATGGTAGTGTTCAAATGAGCAGAAAGGTGTTTGTGGCTTAGCGTAGATATCAAAAAATATTCTTGAGCTTGTTTTTCTGTGTCTAATAACAATTTCTTAGAAGTAGGGAATTTATTGTCGTGAAGACTTCAGTGCCCTTTTGTGACCTGTGGAGTTGTTAAAGGTAGCTCTTGGTGACCAGGCGTTCTTGTAGCTTGTTAGGAGTCCTGTGACAGCAGTTGGGGCAGGTTGCTGAACGACTTCTGTTTTGCTTAGGAAATAATACCAAAGAAAAGGTCAGAACAAAAGCCATTTATCCTCTGAAAGCCATTGCATGCTTTTAACATTTCGTACTATGTTCTGTTCCTGAAATCCTTTCCTCCTCGGACTTTCCTGACTCAAACCTCCTCTGGATCATCTGCTTGTCTATAATCCTTTCTTGCTTATCTTCCCTCCTCTTACCTTTACAGATGTATTTTCACTGGTTTCCCTAAATTTCTGGCACTGCTCTCTTGCCCACTTCTCTTTGTACAGCTATTCTCTGGGCAGTCTTGACAGTAGGAGTTCAGCAGTTGTTTGTTTTTGGATATTTTTGTTTTGTTTTGTTTGTTTTTTGTTTCTGTCTGCTGTTGCTCTGCCTGAAGGAATCTGGCAAGGTTTGCTAGCTTGGACTCGTGCTGCAGCAGGCCCTTTTCTATGACTTCTGGTTGACCCAAACTGGCAAAGTGAGTGTGCTTTTTGTAATTACATTTTCAGATAAAATCGCTCCTCTGACAGAAGAGTTAAATCTCTTAATCTTGTTCTGTCATTCTTGACTGTGGTGGCCATTACCTCTAGTCTTCCCTAAACACATTCCCTATATAACTGCTACAAATTGTGCTGTGAAAACTAGATTTCTGGCTTGTCATTTCAACTCACTTTCTCTGCCTTATCATATATAAACTCGTTAACTTTTCTTTTCTTGGGTATCTGTGGGCTACTGCCTCATTTTGTAGCCTGAAAGAGGACAACGTTCATGCCTAAATCAGCCTGTGCCAAACATCGTCTTTGTCTAGTAAAGTGATTGGATCACCTTTGTCTCATTTATTCAACAAAAAAGTTACCCATAAATGTCTGCCAAGATCATCATCGTCAAGTGTTCGTGTAGAACTCTGCATTTGTGATATCTATGGAATGTTTACCACCAGTCATTTCAGTTTGTGCTCTGAGACTGCCTTTTAACTAGGATTGTCTCATTATTTTTCTTTTCCCATCTGTTTGCTGTATTCATCTGTTCTCTCCTGCCTCATTCTTGATTTGTGAGCTATTTGATAAAAATCACTTTTGTTTTGTATTTGGGCAGTGCCTGTTAGAATAGGAGTCTGCAAAATCTTTTGAAGTAAGTGATGTCTCTAAGGAAAAGTTAATGCTGTTTGAAGCACTTTAAGCTACCTGTAAGGGGTGTTTCAAGGGAACACATGGAAAAGCTGTTCCCTGTACTACTTTACCTTCTTCTTTTTGCCCCTTCACTCAGCATTTATGCTTGTTAACATTTTTTTGGAGCTTAGGGACAAGTCAGAGCATAAAACTCCTGTGAGTGGCACAGGAGCCTCAAAAGTTGTTTCTAATTTTTATGTGGCAGCAAAATGGCAGTGAAACATTGATCTCCTCAGCAATGCTTATTTAATAGTTTTGAACTAACCTCTAATTGTTCAGATGTTGCACACAAATTTACTCTATTCAAAAACATGGATAATGATGTTGAGCATTTATAATTAAATAATTAGCACCCAACTTCTGAGTATCTGAACACAATGTTAGGGCTGCTGTCCAAGGTGGTGTTTCTGACATCATCACCCTCTCTAGGCGTGCAATTGGTGTCTGGGCAAATGTGCCCTTTACTTTTTTTACTTTTATAATAAATCCTTTCAATGAATGTCTCTTACTAGATTAAGTGGAAATTGATATTTGCCATGTTTCAAGTTCAGTTAAGAAATAATAGAAGAGTAGCCTTTAATAATTTTGTAGAGTAGACCTTGTAGGAAACTTTTTTGTACTGGACAGACTAGAAATGAAGTGTTGTGCATACCAAGGAGCTTAGATCAGAAATCTCTTCTGCATTTGGGAGCTCAGTGCTGTTGGCTGCTTTCTTTGCTGGGTGATGCAAGTCTAAGTAGACCAGCAGATTTGCAGTGTGGTTGGAATACTTAAAAATGGAGAATTCACACTGTAGAGTCTTCCTGAAATTCAAATGCTTTTCTCCACTGTTAAAGTGTATCCTAAAAGAAAATTTTAAAAATCAGAACTTTGAAGGCATTACCATATCTGATTGTCTTATCATATTAGTGGGAGAGATTGAACTATAGGAATATTTTTTAAAGGGTTGGAGGGTGTAGGAGGGAGAAAAAATTACTTCTTGTGCTTCTAGAACTGAAATGGTGTCTGGGGTTCTGTATTTGATGTTGAGTGAAACTACAGCTGAAATGCTTGAGACGTCTTAAAACCATTTCCTGAAATGCTTAGTGCTTCTGGATATCTGCTTTTTCAAGCTGAATTTTTACATATGCGATAAACTGTATTGAAGAGAGTGTGAAAATAGCTTCTAGTTCTTCTCTCTTCCATTCATCTCTGCACTGAAATGGAGAAAGATAAATGCATGTGTTTACACTCCCCTTCTCCTCCAGCAGCACTGAGCAATTAAGCGCAGCTCAGAGCATTGCCGAGCTCTTCATTGAGAGTTTTGGAGAATACATAATTTTTAGTCAGGCTGCTGAAGGGGATAAAGTGGTACCACATGTCTGTAAGGTACAATATTACAGTTTGGAAATATTTGGCATTGCCTACACAATAGGCTTTTATCCTTAACTGTGAATTTTTGATGCTTTTTGATGCTCAAGCCAGATATTTAGCTCTTTGAGTTTTATTTCTATCACTCATTAGGATTGACATTACACAACACGTTTATCTCGCAGCTGCCTTCTGCCATATGGTGCTGTGGAGTTTACTATTCAACTTGCCAGATCGATGGTGAGAAATAGAGCAAAGAAGTTGTTTGAATGTATTTCATTTAGGAGATAAGTGGTATAAGATATGAATGGGAACTCTTCTTCTGCTAGAATGCAAAGAAGTATCCCCTTTGCACACATCATCTTATTCTGACTCCTTCATCAGCCAATGTGACTTTGCAAAGAAGCAATTCTGTCACATGTCTAAATCCCAGCAGGAGCATTTAGAGCTTCTAATCAATGTCAGTTATTGGGGATACTGCTTTTAAGGACTGCTGCATTTGTAGTGGTGGATTAGCATTTTTTGGATCATGTTGAGAACTGCCAAATACCCTCCCACCCCTGAAAATATTAATGGAAATACAAAATAAAGATAGTGTTTTCCAAGTCCAAATGCTAATAAGAATGAAACTGTAGGATTCACTTTGGATCCACCAGGACCCTTCCCAGAGGTGGTCCCAGCCAGTTTGGGAAAGAAGTACCTAACACCAGGGCAGTGTTACTGCCTACTGGAAGTAATCATCATTAAGTGCTGTTTTTGCTACTTCTGGAGGAGACAAGCTGAAATATTTTACCAGAATATTTTTACAAGATTAGTCAGCGCTTTTAAAGAATAAGTTTCCATTTTGCCTAGTTTGATTTACATTATTAATTTCTTTAGTGTTTTTGTAGAAAAAGATTAATTGTCTGAAAGTATCATTGGGAGCAGCTATCTCATCCACGAAATGCATGTGAAATGATTTGTTCTTATGTATAGACCTACCAATATACATCTTGTGTATAATTATTATGCAAAATCTCTTAGGTGCAAGAATTCTGTGAGATATGCATGATTTTGACCTTTTTCTCAGAAAAAGGATAACTTCTCAGATGTTTTGACAACATAATCACAGAACAGGAAGAGCTTCAGCCTTTTTCCTTACAAACTAAGGGTTAATAGACAACAGATGGGGGATCCATTATAGGAAGTAGGAAAAAATAGTATTTTTTGGATGTTTAATTATTAAGAGTATTTTCACCTAGCAGGCTGGTAGGCTGGAATTTTCATAAGTGTTTGATGTTACTTAGTAGTGGGAGCAGTGTGAAGTCAATACCAAATGCTTCCGAAAGTCTCCCACACAAGGTCTTTCCACTCTTAAGTGCTTCAGTGGGCTGGAGGGGGGTGGGGAAGAGCGACCTTGCAAGGAAGGACAGATGGAAGGGCTGAGTTTATCTTTCTCTGGCAGCAACTGCTCTTGGGCCTGGAGAAGTTGTGGGATCCTGGGAGTGTCAAAATTTGGCTGACTAAGGGTGTGGGGAACTTTGCCTACTATTAAAGTTTGGCCTGCTTTGAGCAGAGTGTTGGATCTCCAGAGGCCCCTTACAAATAAAACCTTTTTGTTTTTATATTATTTAGCTTTCATTGGTTTATAATTATCTCCTTTTATTTTGTTTCCTTATTGCTTGATTTATGTGTTAGAAAGTGTTCTAGGAATGGTTCCATAAGTTTTTGACACCTTTTCTGTAGGAAGTTGGTTTTTTTATTAGCAACCAGCTGCCTTAATGTCTGAGGTGGGTGTTCCAATTACCTTATAAACCAACATCCTGTGGCTACGGGATTGTTTATCTGTAGGATTCTTTCTTATTCCATAAAACCTAAATGCAGTTAGTAATTTTCTTTAAAAAATAGTAAATACTAAATTTATCACTAGTAGCCTTTTCAGTTGGAGCATTTCTTGCAAATATCTAAATCCATGGATATCTAAAATATCTAAATCCAAATGTCTAAATCCTCTGTCCTAATCACAGTGCAGATGTAAGGAGGTTGACAGCTGCTGCTCCGCACTTGAATTCCTGTAAGGAGATTGCTGCCCTGGACAGGCTGTGGCTTTGGCTGCCCTGTCTCAGGGCTGGCCTTTGACTGCAGAGCTGTTTGCAGAGGAGTCAGGTCCTGTTTGCTCCATTCCCCTGTCACTTAGTGCTGTGTACAGACCTCTGCACAGGGAACTAACCTTAGAGATCCCTTCATTACAGGAATCAGATTAACAGAGCTAACACCCTTCTATGCCCCATTGATGCTTACACTTCAAATTAGAGATACCTTTTAATGCAGGTGTCTGCCCATTTGTTCACTGGGAGTTAAGACTTTGGATAAAACCCTTCAGGCAGTGTTTTGACTTTGCCATATACTGATTAAACAGCAGTGCTGCAAATAGAAGAAGGGTCATCTAAATCCCGGTCTCACTGCTTTTTTTAACCTTTGGTTTATACCAAATACTTGAGTTAAATTTGAGCTATTGGGATAGAGCTGAAAGCCCTGATTGCCTTTTTCCACGTGGTCTTAACAGTTAGAAAAACTTATACTTACTGAGTGCACTGAATTAACTGTGCTTTTGTAAAGTAGCTAACACTGTGTATGCATTGATCAAAACATTGCATTGGAAAATGTAACGTAGCTGTTATTTGGGGAAAAGGATTGTAGGTAACTTAGAAATGTGTGTGTTAGATCAGTGTGAGAATGGCGATGGGAAGCAGCATTTGTTGATCAGGATGTGTCTCAGCCTTTGTCTCTTCTCTTTGTTGAGGCAGTTGCCTAAGAATACAAGAATTAGGGATTAGTCAGCTTCTGACTAATATAATAATACTATGAAATCTGAGAATGTCAAAATTTGTTCAAAAACTTAAAAAGAAGAAGAAGTAAATGCGAACAAAGGATAGAAACGGGCTCAAAGGCAGCCCTGTGGGTGAAGGATGTGATTATAATTTCAAGGGATTCTTTGATAGGTGCCTGGATCTTAGTTGATGTGCCTGAAGAGTCAGAAGAGGGTTGAAGGAAAGTTTACAAGGCCAGCAGTGTTTATATGTTCCTAAGTGGAATGTATTAATGAGAAATCGATCCACCCAGCCAGGTTTCAGCCAGCCAATTCAGTTTCTGCTATTAAGGGATGATACATCAGTAGTTTGCTTATTAAATAGCTGAGTATTTTCCAAGTAATTGAAAAGCCAAGATGAATTATTTTTGCAATCAAAATTTTGCCCAATTCCTCGCTTCACTCCTTTAAATTTAAGCTTGAGTTATGTTTTTTTATTACAATAGATTATAGTGGGAATTAATATGAAATGGGATACTCAAATTTCTTGTCATTATGACATTTCTGGGAAAATTATGTTCCCAAACAATGGTGCTGTGCTTGCTTTTATCTGGTTCTTTGGGCACTCTAAGATGTATGTACCTTGCTAACTGTGCAATAGACCTACAATTTTTCTCCTACCCTTTGGATGTTTTCTCTCAGTCTTAGAAGAGCATGAGGGCCTGGAATTTTCCCTTATGTGCTTACAGATCCATTCAGTGCTTAGTAGAGATGGACTCTCTGGAATCCCCAGTACCCAGAAGTTCCATGTAATGTTAATGTATGATAATTATATGCCTAAGTATGTATGCATTACTTACCCTGCTGTTGGCATTCAAGACACCGAGTGGCTTCATTATGAGTTAGATCAAATCTCTCCCCTCCCTCTGCCTATCTGTCCTCCCTCTCTCAGCACTTTGGGCTTAGGACTGGGACTCCAGGCCAGGCTTTTGGGAGGAAAGGGATGGACATTAGTAGCTGAAAACTGTCATTAGTTTCTGATAAATCTTCCTTCCTGTGTACATTACCGCTCAGGGTTTATATGGTAGGTGTGTAAATGCTCTGAGTATGATAGATGCATCTAAACCCTGAAACATTTCTGTTCCCTGTTACCTCTTCCAAGTTTTTCTTTTTGTCAAACTCTTGAAACAACTGCTGCTGGGAAGAAATCATAGAAGTGGCTGGCGCTGACAATAGTAGTAGCTGTTTTGACTTCCCCACACACATACACATTTTCTCCAGCCTTCTTAGTTTTTAATGTTCAGAAGAATATAAAGAAATCATCTACTTCCATCTGGCCATGTGTTTCAGGGAATTTAAATATTCAAAAAACAAGCAGAAGTTATCTGCCCTCGTGTTTGTAGTCTGTTTGTTCTGGGCAGACTACAAAGTTGTTGCTTGATGTAAAAACCAAATAAATAATCCCTCCATCCCAGAATGTAATACATTTTTGTAAATGTGTTGTAGTTAATAGCAATGCTGTCCAGAATAATTTTCAAGAGAATTAATAGACATGATAATCATGATTCTTGTGATGATAAAAAATTCGCTAAGGAAATTCTCTTGAGTACAAGCTGAAGTTGTGGCATGTTAACTTTGTGGGCTTTTATACCTGGCGCTAGACACATATTAAATAGCATGTATTTTATTAGTAATAAATGCCTAATTCCTGGAGACAAATGGAAAAATTGGGAGCAGAGGCAGAGGAAAATATTTTGTTCCTTTCTCACCCAAACATACTTTTAAATTAATTGTAAATGCAGCTTTGTCTTTGAATTTCATAAATGTTTTCTTGACTGCTAAAAGCAAGGTCCTAACAGCTAAAAAGTCCTTGCCTGACTAAATTCTACATTTTCATTTTACTTTTTACCTCTAGATTCTAAGCCAGACAGTTTTGTGTTTATTTGCTCTAATTGCTGTATGAAAACAGGTTACAATTTCCCCCCACCTGGAGTCATTTATCTGTCACAGGCTGACATGATCAACCTCTGGGATTGAGAAAAAGAGTCCAGGAGGTTGGTCAGGTTTGGAAAGTTTTCTTTTTATTGAGTAGAGTGTGCCAGCCTTGCCACAGACCAGACACAGCAGGACTTGCTGCAGTTTTCAGCAAGGTGAGGATTGTTGGAGGGGGGACAACAGGGATGTTTATGTTTACTGAACTTATTTGGAGTTTTTTAGTCTTATATTTGCTCATTGAAAGGTTTGGGAGGTTCTTTTATCATCAGCTAATTGTCAAAGCCAAAGGAATCTTTGATAGAATACTGGTATGTGTTAAATTAAAGCAATTGATCTACCATTTTCAGGCATGCTTCCTTCTTGTTTGTTTTATTTGAAGATTACTTTGTAGTCTTGTTCAAAGACCTTCTTATCAGGAGGTAAATTGCAAAGTTTGTCTCCTTTTTATACTGGTACCATAATAAAAATATATGTAGCTATTGCAAAACAAACATAACAGTACTAAGATTTCTAGTTACCCCTGAGTAAAAGCTCAGTTCAGATATCATGGGTAATTTTTGTTTCCACTGATTAATACATAGTCTGTACTAGGTCAAGTAATTTATTTTATGGGAAAATAGTCTATTCTATTTGCAGATATTACACACTTAGAATGAGCTATTCTCTTCATTTGGGTCACTGGGAAGCTGAAGGTTTGGTAAACAGGACTTGGCACAGCAGCCAGTGACATCCTTGGAGTCCAGAATACTGTGTTAACATGTCAGGTATAGAACAGTTGTAACTTAAGTTTTCACTGTTCCTGGTAACTAAAGGGAAATTTAATGTGAGGATTTTTAGAAGGAAGATTGTATACTGCTTATCTTTTTTTTTTGTCCTGCTGAAAAAATGCCAAATTATGGTATTCATATAAGATCTTTAATATGTAAGAGATTTTCCTTGAAAAAAGTTTGAATTTGTACAAAACCAAAGCCATCATTTTAATCTTTTAAAGACATCCTTTACATAGAAGGTAGAGGATTTCTGTTTTGTTTACCCCTAGATATGAATTGTCACAACAGTAATCTACACATGCTTTTGCTTTTTTGTTGATCATTCGTTAACTGTCAAGATACTTTCTGATACACCGATAAAAGTGTAGTAGGGTAAATGTATTTTATTTCCCTTTTATAGTCACAGTTAACGAGGAATTCACAAACTGGAAAATCTTGATAATTTTTTATTTCTTTGCTTAACATTTTAATAAGGCCTTTGCAGTTTATTAAAATTCAACACTGTATTAAAATGTATTATTCCACTGTGTTCCAAGGATCAGTGTCAAGAAGATCTAGTAGTTTTACTCTTCAGGGCTTCCTTGCATAATCTTACTTTCTTATTGGAAACAAATCTGATGTGGTATTTTCTTTCCAGCAAGCTTTGCCTTTAGAGGCCTGCAGTGTTGTTGTTTATCCCATTACTTTTTATTTTTCCTCATTGTACTAATCTCTTCCCTCCATCCCAGTTGGCTCCCTGTCTTAGCCTAGGGTTCTTTCTGGCAACGGCAAGTCCCTACGCTCAACAGTGGAGTTCCAGGCAGCTTGCCAACAGTATCCAAAGTAACCTTTCTCCATGCCATGGGGTACAGAGTAAATGTGGAACCACAGGTGGGCATTTGGTAGCAAATCAGAGGTGTGGTTTTTGACCTCTTCTGCATCCTTCTCAAATACGTTTTTATCTTTAAGGAAGATTTCTGTCATGTAACTCATTGCTTTTGTATTCAGAGAGATGAGTCTGGTGGCACTGTAAGGCGTAGAGTAAGTAATCACCCATTAGAATTACCAATTAGCTGCACTGAGGCACTTAAGCTGGAGTACTGAAATAGAGGGAAAATGCCCAGCACTTTCCTGCTGCTGACATAGAGGTGAAAGGAAATTAAATGCAAAGTTCGGCTGTATGTGTCAAGTGCTCTCCAGCACCACAGCTGGAGGCAGATTAATGACAGAATCCACTGGTGACCATTGTCATCCCAAACTGAAAACAAACCCAGTCTCTGTGAATACAGAGATATTTCCCTTTCCCAGAAAAATCTAGGGCACTACTGTTTATTTTCTATTACCTGTTGGTAAACCGTGAGCTCTGGTTTGTTTGGTTTGAGTTTTTGTTTGGTTGGTTTTATTTAATTATGTTGGATCACGTGGGACTTAGTCACTAGGTGTGACATGGTCACTGGCTGACAAGCTCTGACCAGTTGCAAAGAAAACTCGTCATTCCTGTGTTAATGACGTACCCTTTTGATTCCAGACAAACACGGGGGCTGCTTTGTGTTTGGTTTTTCTGTATGCAGTCCCAGTTACAGGTACACGGATGTTGTACCTGGACTTAAAAAATGAGTCCCAGAAACTGAGACCAAGAAAGACGCTTGCTAAGGCCAATAAACGGATCAGTCCGTGAACACTGAGGGAGTGGGAGGCTGAGACCGACCTGGGATAGTCTCATTTTTTCTTGGGTTTTTGTCAGGTTTCAAGGCGTCGACAATTTGATTTCTATAAAACAATCAAAACAATCTGTATCTTAACAAAATTAAACTACTTGTTGTGGCTGTTAGGCACTGGAAAATCCAAGAAAAGGAGTTATTCTCACTAATCTTCTGCTTGTTTTCACCACAACTGAATTTGACAATGGATTGTTGAACAACTGAAGACTAATCTTTCTCTCTCTTTGTGAAGTTATTATGATTGTGGTTTCCCTGCAATTTGCACTCCTTCACTTCTTTATCCACCAAATACTCTTATGATGTAGAGAAGTGCTATTAACTCAGCCTTATGCATTGAAAAGTGGTTTGTGCAAGGTCACACGGGCAGTTTCTAACTGAGCACAGCTGAACAGGCTGTTCAAGCCCCAAGCTAAAGGGTTGAGTGTGGGACAGCTTTTCTGAAATGAAAGAATTCAAATGAAAACATTTTTCCAGTTAAACTGAGTAAGACTGCATTCATTACAGGAGTAAACATTATTTATATGCAGTTTAAACTACTGCTCAGGTTATTGTATAATGGACTATTTCATATTGGTTTAAAATTGGTAGAAAGTGATACCAAAATGGATTATTCCTGAATACCAACAAAATCTTTGTAGTGAACAGCAATCATCCAAACTGAGTAGAATATAAAATATTGCCAGCTCTCTTGTTCTGTAGGTACATACTTGATATTCTAGTTATAATACTGACTTTTTCTTATTTCTCCATAAAGCCTGTTGATGCCTGTTTGAGAATCATTAGTGCATCAGTAGCTGGGCTTTGCAGACAGCCTGTGCAGTGGTTTATACTTGAATATGCAGACACTTGTTTTCTTGTTTGGCATAGGTTTTAATTCTCTTTAAGTTTGAATCATAGATTTCAGATGCATTTATGTTGGATTTTCCATTTTGAATTAGGTCACATTTTTTTAAATTATTTTGGATGCTGTAATTGTTGAATTTGCACAAGTAACTTCTTTATTTAAGTATGTTTAATGATTAGGTTGTTGCTACAGAACAATCAGATTGTGTGATGAAAGTTATGGTACTGCAGTCTGCTTTGCAAATTGGAGGTAATTAAATTCACCTATTTTTAAGTATCAATTTCGTGTAACTGCAGTGTCATTTGTAACACCATTTTAGAACTGCTTGATCCAGAAAACTTCCTTATGGAAAAATAATTGTGAAATAGCTCAGGATATCTGCTTAATTTCATCAGGAGTCTGAAAGAGTTTTAAAGACCCATTTTTTTGTCCACTGTGAGCATTATCTGAAAAATAGAACTCTTGAAATGCTGTCTGGATTCTCTTTTTAGAAACCCTCTTGGATTTAGCTGACAAATTATGATAGATGAAATATGATATGTCAGCCAGCAACTTTTTTCCCTTCCCTAGGTAGCTACTGGTTACCCTTATGAAAATCAGCATTTGGCACTGGCTGCCATCCAGTCATGCTTGAAATACTAGGAAATAGAAAATAACTGCCATGGCACAGTTGAATTATTCTGATGGCTTGTTTTGATTTTGCTGAGGAAAGAGATGAGTCAGAGATTGCTTTGAGGCTGCAAATTTCAAAAACACTAAAATAAATTCAAGTAAAGATGACTTGAAAATGTACAGGGCCTGTTTTCCTTGCATGGTACAGCTGGAGTTCTGTGCCCCAGGGATGCTTTCAGATTCCATTTCAGGTGCATCTGAAAAACCACAAGTGATGACTTAAATACACAAAGGTATTTTTTGTTGTGTATAAACAAAAGTATGTATTAGCAGTGAAAATTCTTGCTTTCCAGCCTCCTGGTTAAAATAACTACAAAATTCTAGATCAGAAAAGACTTGACCAAGAGTATGTTGTCAAGAAGGCTGAATGTCACTTCCTTGGTTTTGGAGTTTGGCATTATGTTTGTTGTTATGTTTCACACAATGGCTACAAAAAGCATTGTTCCTTCCACATCTGTTGTTTTTTAGACAAGTTTAAATGCCTCAAGATAGTAAAGTTCCTCATGAATATACTGAGAACAAAGCCAGTTTCTCTTCGAACTCGGGCGTTTGGAAAAACTGTTGCTGGTAGGCTTGTGAAAACAGTTCCAGTGCCTGCCACGAGTAGTCTCTGACATTGGAAAGCCTCAGTTACACCGGGGTAAATAAACTCTTGCGTCTCTAGTCAGGATACTAAACTCATTGGTACCGAAGCATTTCAGAACTGTGACCAGATTTCTTACTTCTTTTTCTTCCTCTCACAATTGTGTGCTTTTATGAGATACTTGCATTATTCTTCTTTGCAATTTACTCAGTTTTCCATCAGATTCTATGTGATCAAGCTAAAGATCAAGCTTCAGGTGTTGTATTCTTCTAATACTTTTAGGTATAGGATATTGATAATAGGAAATATATGGTGCATAATAAATATTGATTTTTAGAAAAATAAGACTAGGTTAGAATTTTTAAAGAGTAAAATAAACGTTATCTAAATGAATTAATCTTTAAGAATCCCTGCAGTGGATTTAAAATAGAAGATACAAGAAACTGAGTTTCAGTTGAAAGGTAGAACTAGCTAATTAAAATAATGGAAATTAACTTTGGTTAAGATTTGCAAAACTAAACCCATTTTTCATCTACATCTTTAATTGTAGGACTTTTTATACCTAGGGCCTGTGCAGCAATCGTAGACCTCCTGCTATTTGCAAGGCTTTGCCTTTGTGTTAGAATACAAATACAGACCATCTGTAGCTTTTTGAGATAGTTACTTGCACTAGTTACACTTTCCTCTGCTGGGAAGCATATGTGAAATGGAGCTGAGTGGGAATTTTCCATTCAGTATTTCTTTAGTTTTTGTCTACAATCACCATTCATATCACTCCTTAGGAAAAAACCCCATATATAATACTTTCTGATTTGTTACAAACCAGTATTTCTGTGCCTGGAAAAACCTGTATGATGAGGAAGCATTTTTGATGCTATAATGCCATTTACTAATTAGCTCAGACATTTGTGTCTTGCATCCTAATTAGCGTATCACATCCAGTACAGCAGCATGTGATGTTACGGTTGAATCCCACTGAATCTGTGTGTCTATTTGTATACAATTTAACTTCACAGAAATTGAGGTGAGCACATATATCATATATATTTACACACGACCCATCATACTCTCCGTGTGGTGTTTTCTGTGTAGCACATAGTTAGCCTATATAGCACTTGAGTTTAAAAGGGAGCTTGGGGGGTTGTGCCAGCCTGACAACTGTCAAATGGCACAGTTGAAAACTATTGGGTTAAGATTGTTTCAGACCTATTTAAATTTAATACCAGACTTTAGACAAATGTTTTCATAACAGGAAGAAAAGGGATACATGATGGCTTAAATCTTTCTATAAAATTATATGTTTCTCAGAGGATAGCTGTAATTGAATTATAGAATGCCTTGAGAGTATCCTTGTCTGTGGTTAGGGAGATATGAAGGGAAGCAGAGAGACTCTTTCACAGACTAAATGCGGAAGAGGCACCCTATAATTCAGCTATATGAGGCCCCCAGCAATCATATAATTATACTATAAATGCAGTTTGGGAGGAATGAAAAGCAGCATTTATTTAAAACATTAAGAAAAATTACTTCATTGTATGAGAAATGCTTTTCTCTGTATTTTATTAAATCAGGTCTTTCATGTGTGCCCATCTAACAGGCTTCCCTCCATCTTTGTCACAATGCAGTTGCACATGCGTATAAACCTTCTAATGTGTGGGGAGGAGATTGGGTTTGGGAGCTATAGTAGAACCCAAACTCCAAAAGAAGGGCAATGCTAACAGATCTGTCTCTGTTTCTGCCAATCCAGTTGGAGTTTTCTGTTTGTAAGGTTTTGTATGGCCAGCTGAAGAGAAAACTGGGAATTCAATCCTAACTCTCCTCTTGTGTGTAACACAAGTGAGTTATCAGAGAGGCAAGGGGAATTGTGGATATTCTGTGTTGAAATTTACTCAATGAATCATGCCCTATTCTAGAACTTTAGCTCAAATAGTTTTATTTTCTCTAAAAGGAGTAAGAGAAATGTTAACTGTAATTGTAGTTGGCAATGGGATGTCAAGGTGATTGTTAAATTAAACTCAAGATGTCAGTAAGTAAATAAGTAGAGAGTACTTACAATTTATATAGGGGCGACATTTACTCTTAAGATTTGGAATTAGTTTAGAACGTTTACAGAGTTCTTAGTGCAGTCTAAATATCCCCAAAATATCTCACATGTGAACTGTCCCTGGAATGTGTGACTGGATGAGCACTTTGTTGCATTGCATCTGCCCTTTCCAAACCCCACCTGTGGGTTTCTTTAGTAGGCATCTCTATGAATCTTACAATTCCAACATCCAGAAACTGTAAACAGTGGATGAAGTGGTGCAGCCACACTGTGGAAAGAAGAAAAATCTTGTCCTGTTTAGTTGATGGGAATATGAAAGAGCTTTTCAAAGCCCATTTAGGAGGATTGTCCTGCTGCTAACAACAGATGACCTTATCCCTGTCTTTTGCTTCATCATGTAATTCTTCCTTCTGTAGTCTTGTGCAATAACAGAACTCCGATGTTATTTCTGGAAGAGATCAAGCCGTGGATTTGGAGTGGAAGGGTTCTTGTTTGGTTTTCAGTTTAACACAGCATTAGCAGGGTTACTCTGTAATACATACAGTATTATGACCTTACCAAAAGGAGATTGCAAAGATAAAAATATGGATCTAATTTTGAATCTCATCATCTTACAATGCTAAAGCTGTAAGAAGGCAGCTGAGCTAGTGATCTCATTTAGCAGCCTGGACAGCTAACCTGTGCAGAAGGAAAATCATCAGAAAAATCAGACCAGAGACTGCTAAGTGTTCCACAGAACATGATACCTCAGCTCCAGGGTCTGGGACACCTCAGGGGTTCTTCTCATGGAAACCTCTTGAGATTTCTGTGACAAATCTGAATGCATGTGTTAGCCTGAATGCATTACTGGATGTGCCATGGGCAGGCTTCAAATTACATGTTATGGGTAACAAAACAGCTGCATTCTTTACGAATGTATTTTTTGAGAAAGGCAGAGGTGAAGACTGGAGACAGAACCAAATACCACGTGATTTTCATTAACATACTGACTTCCATGGTCTGTTTCTATTTTCTCTCTCAAAAATTATGGTTAAAGGCTATTTAGTAGCTCAATACTACATTGATTTTTAAATCAGTTTTCTAATTAGGCTTACTTTTTGGGTAGGGAGTGATAACATTTTAGGGAGAAGCCTAAAGTGCAGGCTAGCTTTGTGCTGTTGTAGTAATTTCAGGTTGCTGGTACAAACCAAGAGAATATGGCAGCTGAAGAAACGTGGAAATTCATGTTGCTTTCCAAACCCTCACATTCTTTTTCAGAGAGCGATCTGAAGAGCTAGAAGTGAATGGGGTGGACAGAACACGCATTTGATCCCGATATATGTGTAAACTTTACTGCTGCTATGTAACTCCATGTATGTGCCTTCGGTAGAGGCAAAGAAGGTGGAGTGTATCAGAAGTATTTTCAGGATATGCATCGCTGAGTGAGCTTAGAAAAGCAGAATTCCCAGTGTGGAGTCACTCCATGGAAACGAAGGCTGGTGATGAACCAGTGGTGTTGTATGAGCTGGTGTAGCTGTTGGCATGTTGTAAATATGGTTTTATATCCAAATATGAGTGGCTAATGCCACACAGGGACAATGAAAGAAATGAAGGGCTGGAGACCACTTAGTCATTGTGGGGAATTTGTACTTCATGGTTAAGAGATTGGAGGCTGCTGAGTAGGAGAGGTCTGAGTTGATGCTCTTAAGTAAGTGGTGGGCAGTACTGAGTGGACAGGGGTGAGACTGGCCCTGTTTCTGAAAGAGAGCAAAGTAGCTGAATTGAAACTATCCCACAGTAATCAGGATTTGAATCCTGGGAATGAAGAGGTCGCGATAAAACCTGAAAATCCCAGAGGAAAATGCATTTCTACACACTGCTTTAAAGAGGGCTTTTTTTTTTTTTCAGTGAATAAAGGGATGTTTGTTGGTTTTAGTTTGGTTTGGCTTTTACAAGAACATCTCTGAAGTTTTCATTTGTTGATATATTGTGTTACTTCCAGTGTCTTTCAGATCCCATAAAAGTTTTGGAGGGGTTTTTTTTTCCTGTTTTTTTGTTTGTTTGTTTTGTTTGCTTTTTGCCACCTGAATCCTCTGTAGGACACAGATGATGTGTGACTGAAGAGTTTTAGAGAGCTCCTTGGCATTATTTTAAAATAATGATAAATGGGTTTAGACTGAAACAATTTTTTTTTTTCTGCTAACTTGACAGTGACTGCAAAATACACTAAAATTGTTTCAGTTTTCTCCTTCTAAAATACTGGCAATTTTATTATCTGTCCATAAAATATTGGGATACAGACCTAGATGCCACCTACAAAGCTACCTTCTCAGAATCTTTGTGCCGCTTACAAATTTTTTTCTGCATTTTAGTGTGAATCCAAGGCCCATAACACCGAGATGCCACATTTTATATGCTTTGTGCAAGACCCTCTCTGTAACTCAAAGATAGAGCACGGCTGTTGCAATCTGCTCCCAGAATTGGATCTAGGCCATTGATTTCTCTCTGGCTTGTGTCTTAAATACATTATTGATGTGCACTATCATCTTAGAATCACTGCAGATGCTTGCACTGTGCACCTGTACCTGGCGTATGTCTTTGCTTACTGGTGTAGTATAAGAAGAAGATTTTAGGATTTTGTTTCTCTTTGTAAAATACTTAGGGACTTGAGAGGCTAAGCAAGATTTGATGTTCAGCCAAATACAGCTTCTAAACCTTGCCATTGATCTTACTTTTGAGTTTTTCCTAATTGTGTATCCTAATTTCCCATCTTCCTTCTTTAACTTGAACAGAAAAATCTTTTTGCTGGATTTTTGAATTATTGGTCAGACTTTCTAATTTTGCAGCTTTAGAAGAGAAACTTTTTTTTCACCTGCATCTTGCTGTGGATATACATTCTCTATAATGTGTCTCATGGCCTGAAAATTAGTAATAAATCGAAAACAATGTTATAAAGTATTTAGTATTTCCTGTCTTGGGCTATTACGTTTGAGAAGCTTCATTGACAATCCACTGTCTATCAAACTCTGCAACATCAACTTAAGTATATACTTATTAGAACCCTAAAAGCTATCTTTTTGTGATTACCCAAATGTTTGGTAAATCCATGTTTAATCCCAGTGAACTTGTCTTCAATACTTGAGTATGCCTGTTGTATATCTATTTTTGAATGTGCAGGTTTGGGCCAAATTTAGGTAATGTTTACTCTGCTGGAAAGGCTGTTTCAGAAAAGAGGAAATTGTAAGTCTAATGACTTAAATATACAGAGAAAACTTTTTATATTTTAGATTGACAATTGTGGTGCATTCAGGTATACTTAGAAGAACCTGGAGAGAGCAAAGTGTTTCTTGAAATTACTGTTTTAAGGAAAAGTCCTAAATTGTTTTGCAAATGTAATTCACCAGAAATGATTTCTTACTCTGAGCTCACAGAAGACTCCAGCCTCATCGTGCTCAGGGTTTCTATGGTAAAATGTTACTGCGGTTGACATAATGATGAAGGGCCTGTTTCGAAGATGCAGTTTTTGAATTCTCAGTAGCAATTAATACAGATCAGCAGTGGCCACAGGCTCTTAAAGGATCAGTGAGAGAGAAATGACTTAGAGTTTTCCTTGTGGTAATATATACAGAACGGGGAAAAAAAAAAAAGAATCTTAATAAGGGTTTACGTTTGTGATGGATCAGAGAAGCTTCATGAAAAGGATTAATAGCAGAAGATGTAATATTAGTCATTGTTGCTGAAAAGTTTACTGTCAGGCATTTTGCTCACTGAGAACAAAAAACAACCCATGGAGGTGATCGTATGCAGCGATGTGACTAACGCAGCTGTGCGTGTGACTTAAACCCACGGATGATCTGAATGACTTATCAGTCTGAGAGCACAGAGTTGACTGCCCTTAGCAGAGGGAGGGAGAAGGGGGTTAGAGCAGTTCATACATAATTCATTGCGGAAAAATGAATTTGCCAAAGCATCCAGTGTTTATATATAACGTAGCACATGCGATAACAGACTTCTGAGCTGAAGCCAAGCCTTTCAACGTTTTTTTTGCTCAAGATCCCAAGAGATATTTCATTTACTTTGTTCTTTGTAGATGTTCTAAATGAGAATAAATATGTGATTCACATTCTAGATCCTGGTTTGCAAAAGAAACTGGTCTGAACAATGACATTCAAATCTGGATGGAAATTTACCATTGTCTGTTAGATGTATATTCTAAATTTCTGTTTAACTTCTTATTAGCTTTTTGAAGTTCCATGTCAAGTTCACGGCTCAATGGAAAAGTGAATCACCTTGTAATGATTAAAAGTCTGATAGATCAATAATCCAGAATTCTCACTTGATAGCACCAGATAAGACATTCACATAAGGTTCAAAACCTGGATATTTATTTTAATAATAATTTTCATTGTCTAATTCAGTAGGTGCTGACTTTTCTGGCAGTGGTGGTCTTCCTGGAAGGTTTCTCACCCTATCTGAAGTTAGACTGGCTTTAAGTGATTTACAGAAAATTCAGTATGTTTATAGTACAGTAAGTGATGAGACTAAAAGAACTAGAAACATCCCTTCAAAGTAGTCCCCTTTGGGAATAAGAAATCATGAGGAATGCAGAAACTGTGAACTGTATTGGCCAAGCATCAATGCCCATGGCTGAAATTTGCCCTCAGTTGTAGTGCTGACGTTTGCATATTCTTCAGTGTTTCATCTTTGCATAAGCCTGGGTTCAGATTCAGTCTCTAGCTCTGATTTCAGCTAAACATTACAAAATCAGGGTTTGGGGTGTCTTTATGCTTACATGAGATAAGTACCGCTTTGGCTTCAATGCCATTTATTTGTTGTTGCTCAAGTCTATATTGTTGTGAATACAAATGGAGAGACCATGTTTCTGTCAGTCCTCTGAGAGGCTTGCACTGCTGAGATTGCTTTTTGCATCCTTACTTTTTCTGTATGTGCCTTCAAAGGGGGCTTAAATGACTTCAGTACAGTTCTTTGGATCCTTGCCATCTCTCTGATCCACAATGCTAAATGCTGTAGGGAAGTTTAGGAGTATGGGCACAGATGTCTGTTTACTATTCATCACTGGAGAGAGAATTGTGCATCAGTGCTGTTGAAGCCATTTCCTCATGCCTTGAGCAGAATCTTGACCTTACTGGGGTCTGAGAGAGTAGCTGGTCATCTGGCTGTGGCTGGCACTTCGACTTTCTGAATAGGAGATTGCTGTAGGCACTAAATATTCAGAGTATATTGATACTGTTTCCATTATTGATTGATCTGGGGTATGCCAGAAAAACGAAGGTGAGAAGGTTTGCCCCTGCTCCCATCTCATTTGAAGCACTGATCATTTCAGTCATGAGAAACAAGACAGTCATTACTCTTCCATCAGCTCAAAAATGCATTGATCGTCTTCAGATGATTTTACACATTTGGGGTTTTTTGGTGGGTTTTTTTTGGTATGTGGAGAGATTCTGTGCTTTTGAGAAGCTTTTTCAAAGTTTTCTGTAATCAGTAGAGCTCATCTGCAGCTCTTCACTGCACAAGGAGAAGGTTGAGTTGTGAGGGAATTGAGGTGCTGTGGCTCTGCCATCCTCTCCAGAAACCACAACGGGGAGGACTTGGGGGCAGCCATTCATTCACACAGTTCCTGGGAAACCCAGGTCAGGTTGTCACATTTCTTCACTGCAGTGTCTGTGCTTCAGAGCATCTGGGTGATTAAATTACTCTGAGGAGAAACTGGAGTATCCTTCAAACCTGCATTCTCTTCTAGCCATCAATCAGAGTAAATGGATAGAAAAAAGGGTTGAATGTTAATCTTACATTTTTTTTGTCTAGATCAAGCTGGTTGTTACATAGGACCAAAGCTCTCTAGGTGGGCACAGTGAACAAAGGAGAATCCTGAACTTTTGGGTGATGATTTCTTTTTGTGTGCCATCTTGTAGCTCTTGTGCTCTCTGGTAGCAAACAGCAATCACATTTCCAGTGCGGTGGTACCTGTAAGTCAACAGTGCCTCTGGGATCTTTCACTGTGAAAGGGGCCATATAAATGTAAGGCAATGATATTATCTTTATTATCAATTAAACTTTTAGTGGCATGACAATCTGGCATGCAAGGTGCATCAAATGAACTCTAGCTGTGATTATTTCTAAACACCGTATGAAGGCAGACCTTGCTGTACTAATCACATGGAAATGGAGTAGAAGGGCAACTCAGTTATGTCAGGATGAAGTTACTTAAGCATATTAGAATCTGCACAAAAATACTGCTGTTTTCTACCCCCTCCCCCCTGCCAAGAGATTTGTCTCTGCAAAAACTGAGCTACCATATCCTTTAACTCCAGGGAGTTACTATGGCAGGATTGTTGATGGCATTTTTGTAAGGAATTATACTGGCGTGAGCACTGGAAACATTGTGTGATATTGCAAGAACTTGAGACTTCATTTTGTTAGAGTAATTCTGTCCTTTCCTCCCACCCCCACCTCCCCAGGATATGTTATTTTAGGATGATTATACTTCACACTTCTATTTCTGTTCAAGATATTATAATTAATGTTCTATTTCCGGACCTGTTCTCTAAGCCTGCCTTTGCACATATGCATGTGAGTGCTACATGAGTATTTTTGGGGATTGTGTCTTGTACACGATCATTGTCAACATCATAGTCTTTGTTAGAAGTATTCAGAAAACACACCTTGTGGTTTTGTACAATGTTTATATATTTAGCATAAACTAAATTACTGGGTGTGTTGCCCTTCCTCCTCCCCTTTGACTGGAGGGGAGAGTGTTTTTACCCACTGTTAAATAACACTGCCTCTCTAGTTAGAGGTGACTCTGCATCAGTGAAGGGTGAAGCAGATCAACACACCGTGCAGCATTTCTAAGGTGTCTGGCAATTCTTCTGGGGGAAAAAGGATTTTACATTTTTCAATGTAGCAGTGTAGCCAAGATGTATTTGCTAGAATTGTTTTTCGAGGGCTTCCCTTTGGGCCTTCTATGCTTCATAACATGGTATATTTGAAGAAAGTTTCCAATTTTTCTCTTTATAAGTCAAGTTAACAATGGCAGGGCAAATCAGGATTCTCCCCTCCAAGGATGTTTGATAAGCCAGATTCTGTTGGAGAGTTATATACCTGAACTGCCTAACAGCCTTTCTGTCTATAAGAGTAACAGCAAACTTCCTGTGGAAAGGTTTTGCCCATCTTCAACCCACCCCAAAATGTGTGTGGGCAACTTGCAGAAATGAAGAATTAACAGATCTGATTAATTCCTGGGTCACTCAGAAAAAAACAGATCAATTTACTGAGGTTTTTTTGGTTTTTTGAGTGTAAATTACTGCTATCTTTTTTGCTAGAATAACTCTCCTGAGCATCTTCAGGTGGATCGCCAGTAAAGAGCTGTCTAGTGGTACGGTGTTTTGTACATTTTCAGGTAAATGGAAGCTAAAAAAACAACTAGCATTGGAGACATTGTGTAGTTTTATAGCACACTTAAACTTCAGATTCTTCTGTAAACTAATGAACAGATTACAGTCAGCAAATGTATGGGGTTCTTCCTCTGTGAAGGTTTAGTGTATAGCAATACTTTTATTTCATCTCTGCCACTTTCTGCTGAATTACATGTAGTTCTTCATGCATTTCTGCACAGAGATACTAGCAATCTTTTTTTTTTTTTATCGCTGGATAACGATAATTCTTACTCTGCAGGCAAGAAATAAGATAGAGAAGATCAGGCAAATAGTTCTAAGCATCTGGTGAATTTAGTAGGCTTTTGTGAATGATAAACCTGTTAGGGTTACCTTAGTAAGTAATACATAATTTCCATAAATCACCACTAACAGCTCTCTGGTAAGGTGTAAGTAGATATGTTGATCTTCCCATACTGTGAGGCCGAGAGACACAAGTAAAACACAAATATGTCAATGTGAGGAAAATGTATATGAGTCTTGTTGTGCATACTGATTTCTGGAACAGTGTTTTGCCTAGGAGGCAGTAAATAAACAAATGGCCAGCTGAAAACTGTGTAAATCTGAATGGATTCCCGAAGGAATAGGAGGAATTTTGCAGCCTTTTTGACTGCAAAAAATCTCATGGTTTCCCTGTGACAAATGTATTTCACCAAAGCTTACTGCGGTCCAAAGCTATGTGTTTGCCTTCATGAAGTAGTGTGGATTGCAGTCCTAGAGACATCATTTTTCATCATCTGCAAACATGAAAATAACTTCAGTAAGCACAGCAGCCTGATTTACTGTTATTGAAATGCTGCCATCTCAGGATGTGCAGAGTGTATAGGCATGTTTAGAAAATAAGTGAAAAGGAGAAAGCAGGGAGAGGGAGGCAAAAGTTAAATCTGAACATATTTTTTAAAATAATCCAAATATTTTTCACCAGGTGGAAATGTAGTTGAGAAGCTAATTGATTGTTACTGCCCCGCAGTTTTAAATCTAACAATATGTGTATTTTGAGTTTTAGTTGTTTAACCTGGAGATGTTACATTGTGCTTCCAATTAAAACATATATTCAGTTTGTTTATTGAGTTCTCTTAGAATAACAGTGCTATTCCCATATCAGTTTTGTGGCAGTGCAAAGATAGTGCTTCAGATAAGAATAACCTGTGGGTCTGCGTATTTTTGTGTGTGAAGATACATGAGTATTTATGTATGCAAATTTATGAAAGAGTTTGTACAGGTTTTAGATGTTAGTCCTAATGGATTTTAACTCTCCTCATAACACTTGGAGTAGTTTAAATTATGATGTCACTTTTATTGTTATCCAAGTAATCTGCGCATCGCTTTTATCATACTTGAACCCTACCCAGCAGGTGACATTGCTATTAAACTGAAAATTCATGGAGTATCCAAAGAGAAGTAACACAGGAAGCCTTTTCTGGTCAGCTGTAACCATGGTACCTGAAAAATTGTTCAATATAACCTCTTTGATGCCTTTTCTCCCCCCACCAGAAAGAGCTTTTATCAAAATTTCTACAGCCTTCCTGTTGCACTGACACCCAAATTCATTTCTTATAAGTTAAGAATACACAGTTGGATTTCTCTTGAGTTAAAAAAAAACAAAACCTTGCTCAAAATGGAGATGAATGTACTTCAGAAAATAACAAAAGCCTATCTGTGCGTGTTGAGCTGCTATCTCATTGTATAACACTGTCTCTTTGAAGGTTTAGCTTTTCTCTATAGACCAACAGCATATATAGAAATGTAGGTTTAGAAGCACTAGGCCTTCTAGAGCTATTCTTGTTTGGTGTGATAGAAGCTTAAGAAAGCATCTCTGGAAAGTGAATTAATTAGTCCATTCTGCTTTGTGCTGGTGAGCTGGTATGAAGTTATCATGGCTTTAAGGGAGCTCTGGGTTTACTGACTGTGGCAACTACACTGTAATCTGCAAAGTGACACCTGCCTCTTGGCTAAAGCTCACAGCTGAGGCACGAGAGGCAGATTCTGTTTCTTCTTACCTGTGGCAGCTTCTCTGACCTGGCTGTAGCTCAGGAGCTTCTGTAAAGTAGCAACTTTAAGTCACTGACCAGTACCTTTTGGTGCTGGATTGGGATGTGAGACTCAACATAAGACACACCAAACACATGACCATGTTTAAAGTTTCATATTCAGAAATTGGAATTTTCCTACATTGCACTGCAGTAAAAGATTTTGGTGTAATGACAAATAAGCAAAAGATTCAACACCCCTAAAATTCCCTAAGTGCCCCAAAAGCCGTGTGGGCTTCACAAGGGGCAAGAGCAACTCAGTCTTCTTGAAAAATCTGTTGGTTCCCAAGGAGCAACATGGTGTGTGTTATCCTATTGACCATGCACCAAGTGCACTTACTTGTCTCCTAATCCAGCTGGCAAAATTCACAGTGTGTCAGGGAGAATTACTAAAATAATTTAAAATATCCTGTTAATCCACACATACGTTCTACAAAAAGCACATGAACCAGATTGGTTTTACTTGTACATAGTTGGAAAATGGTGTTAGGTAACATTTAAAACAAAATGAAGCAACGTGGCAAAACATGCCAGAGTGTTTTGGAAATTGTCTGGGCACATGCACATACATAAATACGTGTCTTTGTATGTTATACATAACAGTGTTGCCACCTATTGATAGAAATTTAAACTTCACATAAATGTTTATGATACGTTTCTCCCAACATAGCTAAAGTCTCCTCCTTCTGATGAGACTGGCGTGGGAAATGTGTATTATTTGTGGCAGAATAGCCCTCACAGGCTCTGATACTACCAGAGTGTTATAAAGTAATGGGTGATGTTCGGAAACCAAGAGTGGATAAATGTTATCAAAGGAATCTAAAGTTGCTGATGCTTTTACATAACTTAGATGTATGATCCCATTGTAGTGCAACTTTTGATGAACAAAGTAATAAGTGTGTCTGGTCTGCACATTTCAAGCTTATCTCTGTGATTTTCATGGGGATAGAGGGAAGACTGGAATAAGTAGCTTATGGAATTGAGGCAATATTTATACATGTATGACTGCTTAAACTGTATTTCAGAAATATGTTCAGAATCAGGTAGCTCTGTATTAATTGTGCTGAAGAAGTGATACACTTTTATGTAGAAAATAAATACCCATCGCTGCTAAATCTGAATCTTGTGGAGAAATGTTAATATTATTTGGAGGATAAAAAGCTGGCTGATTTACAGGTATTTTTGTTTAAGAAGCCTGTTTTATTCTGAAGAAAAATGGTTTTGTTCTTAAAAAAACCAAGTGAAAATGAATCAGAAATTGTCTGATGCGTAGAGTATTTCCATGAAAAACTAATTAATAGATGTGAGTGCTGCTTTATAGTTGGGGGAAAAAAAATGACCAATGCAATGTTGTTTGCATAGCCATAAAGACACGTGTACATGTGTGCAATTGTGTGTCATTCTTTTAAGCAGTCAACATTTATTCCAAATTAGGATTCTTTCCAGTGTTTATCAGTATTACCTCTTGGATAAACTCTCAGATTCTGGAGGTGTGCACTAAAATGGATGATCACATTTTGTCTTCCATGACAAACAGTTTAATTTCCTGCATATTGCTTTGCTGCAGATTAGTCCAGCCTGTGATGTCTTAGGTAAGAGTGAGTTTCTTCCCCGAGTTCCTCACAGGGGTCAGTCTGGAAACCACAAAGGGGATTTGGCCACCTCAGGAGACAAGATACAGCCAGGGATATTTTCCTTCAGTGTCCATGCTCTACAACTACTTGAAAGAAGAGGGTAGACAGGTGGAGATTGGTTTTTTTTCCCAGATAATAAGTGACGTGGTAAGAGACCTCAAGTTACACCAGTGCAGGTTTAGATTGGATATTATGAAAAATTTCTTCACCGAAATAGTGGTCAGTCATTGAAATAGGCTGTGCAGGGAAATGATGGAATCACAATCCATGGAAGTGTTCAGAAAAAGTGTAGATGTGGCATCTGGGGACATGGTTTAGCATGGTTTAGTGGTGAACATGTCAGTTCTGGGTTAATGGATGAACTGAGTCACCTGAGAGGCTTTTTGCAACTTTAACAATGGCTGTGATTCAGGTGAAGCATGAACAAAAATTACCCTCTATTACAGTCTGGGAGAGCTGAAATGTGGAACATTATCAGGTGTTCTAGACCCTCAGACTGGCTGGGGGTCAACAAGAAGACATTTAAATCCAGTGTTAAGCAACTGAAAGGTCAGAGAAGGGGATCAAAAGGTGTAGAAAGCCAAAGAGGGCAGCATTGGGAAGAAAACCATTTTTAGGGTTTTGGAGCTACAAAAAGGAAACTTACAGGTTAAAAAATATTGTTACTCATAAACTAAGGGATCTGCAATTTTATGTATTTATTGTAAAATAGATCCATACATCACTTTGGACTACATAGGTGAAACTTTATGGCAAATGCCATGTATTAGAATGGCATATTATTTGTGATAGCAAAGTGCACCATCTTAGCTGCAAGCTAAGTTGAATTCCATGACAGAATTTTAATTTCTGCTTGTAGTTGTGAAGAGTTTGTTATACAGATATCAGCAAGCCATGAGAGCTGTATGTCCTTACCTCCCATTTGTCAAGAGTTGATTGGAAACATCTGCACGGCTTGTTCAATCTGTTAACTGGATGTGTTCATCCGAGCTTAACTGACAAGTAAAATGTACCAAATAATATGAGACTACCAGGCTGACCTTTGCTAACAAGGCACTTACATCATACATGGTGTGCACTAAGCCACTTCCAGTGAAAGGGTGTTTGGAAATGGCTCTGCACTATTCAGCCCCCTTCCCAGCAGTGTAGATAAAGGAGAAGCTGCATATTTTTTTAAGAGTAATCTTTCATTTCACAGAAAGTAATTCAAGGAGTAGGTAATATGGGAAGAATTTTTTTATGGGCACTAATGTTGTTTTTAAAAGCAGGCTTTTGGTTTGTGGAAAGTGGAGTGGGGAAACATTGATAGTTCTGTGACCTAGAAGTTGTTAATACTTACAAAGCACCATGTTTGCAGGTTTGGTGTTGTTTATTAGGAATGTCCAGCATTTTAATATACCATTATCTGTAAAAATAAATCTTTGGAAATAACAGTGGGTTTCAAATTTAGTCTTTTAAGTACTCTAATGCAGGGGGGAATGTTCGTTTAAATGGTGACCTTTGAGAGGCAACAGATCATATACAAGCTTTTTAAAAACAAAATTGTGTCTATGTTAATCCTTAGATCAAAATTACATTGAGACGCCAGTGTAATATTGGCAGTGTCATGGTGAGATAACCCTTCTGTGAAGTGGGAGGAAAGGGGTTGTGATATCTTCAGAATGAGAGGAAAGATGCAGAAGGGAAATAAAAATACTGGTGAAACAGACTGTAGATGAGGAATGGTTGTGAAATTTGGGGGTTTAAATTAATAGCTAGTACAACAAAATGCTGTAAGAGAAAGGAGTTTAACATACTTCTGTTGAAATATTTGTTTAACTATCTTGTTTAAAACGGCAGTACATTTGAATACCCAAAAAATATGTTCATTGTGAGAGGGGAGAAAAAAGTTAACATGACAACAATTTTAGCCCTTGATATCTTACTTCAAGATCTTGGTTAAATCTCTTATTAGATTTAGCAAAGATATTTGTTTCCTTTACCAAAATGATAGGTTTAGTGTCTTACAAGGAAATACTTGATAGAAATGCTTTGAATCGTATTATCCATTGGTGGATTAAGCACGTCAAGCTGCTGAAAAACACTGCGGTAGTCCAGAGTTCACAACCTTAATCTGATTAGGCTGTTTCTGATGATTAACTTGGACTCTTTTATTTATTTATTTTAAATCTGGGAGACCTTAACTTCTCAGGAATCTGTGCATCTCCACTGAAATCAACCTAATCCTGCTAAAAACTCTGAATTACAAAATCTAAACCAACTGTGGAGTTCACTGCTTAATGTGGCTCAATTGGAAATAATCTTTCCTTGGTCGAGAACACAGAGGAGTGGATACTGAACAGAAAAACCTGACAGTCAGCAGTGCTCTTCTTTATTTCTTCAGTTATGTTTTTGGAATAATATGGAGCAGATAAAGAGGGCCACATGATACAATATCCCAATGTTGCCGACCCTGTCAGTGGGAATGGGCAGTGAGAAATTTCTACATATTTTGTCATCACTACTCAGCCTTTTCTCAGTCAATCCATGTTTTCTGAGCAGGAGACTTCTCAAGGGAGAATGCTTCACTTACATGATGGTTTAATGTTCCAGATAACTTTTTCACAAATGCATTTATTATTGCAGTTTAAAGATTTTTTTTTAAATGAGAATTACTATCCATTAGCTAAAATCTGAACTAATACTTTTACAGTCAGCCACAGAGATCACTGAATATGTTCCTTGCTTATCCATTCGTTGCAGGCAATACATACATTTATCTTAGTGGGTTATTTTTTATTGTGAACACCAGTGTCTCTAGCAGATCCATTTCACATTTTTATGTGTTAATGAAAACGTAGTTGTGTTAAGTTTGGGTTGTTTGTTTTGATGTAAAATGACATTTGATCATTATTAAACATTTATTGAACATTTCTCATAACCATTTGACTTGGAAAATGATGATCAGACTAGATTAGCAAGTTGAAATTTGGTAGATAAACACATGGTACTCATTAATTTAAGTCTTTAACTTTCAGTAAATATGATAATGTTGATTACATTCCAAATTCAGGCAAGATATTTATGCTGTAAGAATTCAATTTCTCGTGGGTTTTTTTAATGTTTAAAATCATCAGGGAGATAAATTTACCCGGTGGTTTGGTCAACTGATTAATTTGCAATCCATGTGCACCAACATTTGAATGTTCCCCAGAAGAAGTAATGAATTCTTAACTCACTTTTTAACATTTCATGTGCCATGCACTTTCACTAAAATATTCACTTGTCTGTTACTTTCATTCTACTGAGTGGATAAAGGAGAATTTTTAATTCCAAACTCACCTAATACAGTTTGTTATCTGAATTACTTTTGAACTGTAATACGGCTTAAGATGATTTAAAGCCAAGTTATTGAAGTACTTCAGCCTCCAAACATCTGTGGTTGTAAAATGGACCGTCTCAAGCTGCTAATAAGACACTTTTTTTCAGTGTTTCTCCCAGCGTAATGGTGATCTTAGTTCTCTTATTTGAACTGCAAAGCAGAAATCGCCAGATTATGTTGCTCAATACATGAAGTTCGTGTCTAAACTCATTTATGCCACTGTGAGTCAGTGCAGCTCCCATCAGGTTTTAGAGGAATGCATTTAGATTTTTAGAAGAAATGCAGATTTTAGAAGAATTCAGAAAGAATTTAGAAGAAATCACGTGTTCTCACACCTGAAAAAAACAAAAACAAGCCCCAGAAAAGAATTTCTAACTTTCAAAGTCAGTAGAGTGGCAAGTATTGCAGGTCCAACAGTTTCACTCTATTTGTTCAGACTTCACTTTGAAATATTATTTAGGAGGATAATCTTGAGGATGTGTAGCTCATAAGTTTTTAATCTTAATTAGCTCATTTTTCCAATAATGAATTCTAAAATTCTAAGAGAGCATTCTCATTCCAACTGTGGGGTCTGATTAGTGCAGCCACAATTTGTGTTTTGTCTCTTCTTTAACATATAAAAATTCCTCTTGTTCCCCACTAGAGAATAGTTTATTTGTTCGTTTGCTTGTTCTTCTAAGGTACTCGTGTTATAAGATTTTGTACGTTTACTAACTTCCTCCACACTTTATTTAAGCAAGAAACTTAGGTAGGATTGTCACTCTAAAGAACAAAAGACCTTTGTATTTTACAAGACTCCTGGCACTTGACAGAAGTTTCACAAGAGCTAGAGGGAAATCGTGCTTCATTCCCTGCAGTTTTCGGTGTTAAAGAAGGTTTCACAGAAAGTCACACAGATGGATGTGTTGTTGAGACATGACTTTTCAAATGTGTATTTTCAGTAAGAAGAAAATGCCTGGGCTACTGAACTGACCCTGAAGTTCCACTGAAATGAAAGTGTTTAAGAAGAATAAATGTTTTATGAATTAAAGGCAAAGCAACTTTCTGAAAGTCTTAATTAAGTGTGGGAAAATAGAAAGAGAAATACTTCTGTGTTCCTTTGACAGAGATAGCACACTGGCCATCACGGTATTGAAGGTAGTAATACCTGGAAATGGTTCTGGTGAGCCCTGGAATTCTTGGTCCAATTTCATGTGTGCTCATCCTTAAATTTATTTAAGTGAGCTGAGTGGTGTGGTTGTATTACCAGGCAACAAAATCTGTTCCATAAAGCTTGGTGCAGTGATAGCTTAACTGTTTTTGCTTGGTTGGCTTTGGGTTTTGAGAGTTTTTTAATATTCCATTAACTGCAGAAGAAAAATTGAAACTAAATCTCTTTTCCCTTAGTCCACTGATGGTATTTTTTACTTCCTCCAGCTCTTCAGCCATTTTCAGTAACCAGTTGACTGTTTCTTTCTTTTTATTAAAATGATGCTGGCTCTGTCACGCTCATTCCCTAAAATGGGAATGGATCAGCTGCCGTAGATCAGCTGAAGCCACTGCAAAAATAATTTTGCCCCTTCAAGTGCTCCAGCTGGGATGTCACCCAGGGCCGGGCTCTGCTGTCCTTGGAAAAGTGAATGCAGACCTGGAGCCACTTCATTTCTGTCCTTGTTTTCCTGGCAGCAGCTTCTTCACGTGTAATTCAGAGTTGATTGTTGTAAGAAATGTGTGTAGGAGTAGGCATAAGAGTTTGATTTTTATTTATTTTAACTGTGATTGTCTCCAATCGTGATGAAAACTTAGCTGGAAGTTTATTAATAAGGAGTTTGGGAATTGTCAGAGCTGAAATGAGGAATAGGCCCTCTATTGACGATTTTGCTATCAAATTTCATGGTGATGTTTATAGTTGAGACTGCAAATTTGAGTTCCTTGTAGTTTTATGTGTGTGTGATATAAAAGTATAAGTAAATTCTATATGTGGAAGGAATTCCTGTTTTTCCTAGAAGGCAAAAATTTGCATAATTTAAAACTCTTCCACTCTCAGTATTTTTGAAGCCAGTAGACTGTTTGTAAATAAACGTGTTTGTAGAAACCACAAACAAATACCACCACTTGAGAGCCAGGTGCTTAGTAAGTGAGCCTGTGTCACAACTTGTGCTCTAGTAGAATATGCAGATTTGTGCTTTTACAAAAAGGATCTCACTGCAGATACTGTGATTTGGGGTGAGATTGGGGATTGTGGTTCTGGTTTGGTTTGGATTTTTGTTGTTGCTTGTTGGTTAGCTGGTTTTGTTTGTTTGTTTTATCCTGGACAATGCACTTTTGTTCCAGAATTGTGCAGGCTGCTGTAGGTTGTCATGAAGCCTCTATTTTATTTGGTCCACTTCAGAGGAATTAGTGCAGAGATCCTATCCTTGGTTCAGAGTGAATTTCAAAGCCCCTATCAACGTTTTAAAAAATTCCCCTTGACGGATTATCGTGTTGATGTAGAGGCAGTCAATGTATGTAAACAATTGTTTAGACAATTTTTCACAGTATTTACACTAAAAAGCAATTTTGCCCTTTCAAAGGCAGTAAGGACCTGTGTCTCATATGCAAGTAAGACCTCACGATATGTGAGTATACCTTGCAAGTCTGTTATGCACAGTGATGATGGAATTCAGTGGATTTTGGAAATGTATGCAGCCCCCGACATTTCTCAAGCTAACAGTCACTCGGGCATGAAGTGCTTCTGGATGTTCATAAAGGTCTTCAACTGGTCTTTGACTGTGTGCAGAGAGTTCTTTTACTACAGAACAAGAAATGATGGTTTCATTTTATTTTGAATGTTTGATGCTTTCTGTTTATTTTCAGTGAGGAGCAATAGCAGAAACTCTGACATGAGCTTTTAAGAGAACAGTGTTCTTCACAAGGTTAATGTATGTTACCAGCCCGTCTCTGTGCGTGCCGACAGTCACATTTTACCTCCATGTTAATAACACAGTCAGTGTTCTTGCAGCAAACACTGCGCTGGTGAAATGGTACCATTTAGGAAGGTATCCTTAAGCTACACAATTTTCTTTCTTAGAGCACTTATATTAATATGAGTCATCTTTAATAACAATTGACATAAACCTTGTCACTTAGCAAATTGCTGAACACTCCTGTACACCTAAAAGCACTGAAATGAATGTTTAGAATTCCCTCCATATCAGTAGTGATGCCAGATGTTTTCTAGGGGAGTTTATTTAGGTTGCTGCTTGTGATATGAGTTATATGTGTAAGTAATGATTTGCATGGTCTTCCTTTTGTCTCTGAACTTGCTTAATTTTAAAAACATAGTAAATACCCTATTGAAGCTGCATTGCACGCTTTTCTTCAGCAATGGTGCTTGCCACTGAGCATCATGTTCACAAATGCTCCACTGCTGACTTGCTGTCCTGTGCTGATCAGCACTGGCTCATTTCCTTAATGTCACAGCTGACTTTTTCTGCTCCTCGTGCATATAAACCAAAGCACTATTGAGATACTTGTGCTGTGGGGAAAGTCTCTTTCCTTTCAGTACCAAGCTGCCCATAAATGAAGACAGACCAGGCAGTGACACGCAGTGAGTGTGTGTGGCTTATTTCTTCCTGACCTTTTACATGATCATGTCATGGGGCAAAATGCAGCGGCCAGTAACCAAATTCTGCTGGCAGAGTCTCTTTAAAGTTTGAGTGTTTTCAGGTGTTTACAAATGTTACAAACTGAGATATGAAATGGATGAGAGTTAACATCCCTGCTCAACTGGAAGCAAGTTTTTGGAAAAAATGAAATCACTAACAGATGTGAAAGGCAGGCGCCCATTTCATAACCTCAGTAAGGATGCACTTGATATGGGAGAATATAAAAAAGGACGTCCACTGAACCAAACATAATGCAATTCAGCCATAGGTTAAAGAAAGGTCATTTTCTTGCCTTGTTGGCTGGAAAGAGACAGCAGAGCTCTAACATATAATTGTGTTCTGTGACAGTAAAAGGAGCCTTTTGGTGCTTTGGGAAAGGAAAGTGACATTTTTCTTGCTCATGAGAGAAACACAGCTGCACATTAAAGGTACACTATAGTGCTCCCAATGTAAATAAAATTAACATGGATAGAATTGTTATCCACACAATGTCCCTGAGGAAAAATGATTCATCAAGACAACAGTTCAGCCTAATATTGAGGCAAGGATAATGATTCTGATTTTTTAAATGCAGCTGGTATAGATATGTGTGTATGTATACACATGTGTAAAAGCAATGGATAAGAGCCACATATTCCTGTTTCATTCTTCTCTGTCTTTCTCCTTGCTATGATTTCTCATCTGAAGAAAGGGAGCTGAGCTAAATGGAGTCATTGTACAAGTGCTAAGGATAATGTATTTTTGCCAAGCACTTTAGCAGGGTGTTCATAGTGATAGTAATATAATGGATATATTATATGAGGACTTAAGTTCCTGAGAATGTTGAGCAATTATTCCAAAAACTGAGGTGTGGCACGGTTTCATTTTTCCTATTTTATGTACCCAGGATATGGTTATTCTCCTGGTCTCCCTTGCTAGTCATTGGGGATACAGAAGCTATTGATTTCTTTCTGAAGGTTTGTCTTCCAACACTCAAACAGAAGAGTAGGACCACTTGATTTTTAGATATTTCTGTTTAGTTTCTTGCTTAATGGTACGAATCAGTTGCAGAAAAGTCCCATCTACTTTTCAGCTGAAATTGGTTATTACAGAATACCAGTTTCCAAAATATTTGTCTGCTTCAGTCCCTCTTGTAGGATTCTTGTAAAGGATATTGTGGATAGTGCAGCCTAAGTTAGGAGAAAGGACAGTATCTGTTCCAGAAGCACTTACACTGAAAGAAGACATGGACAAACAGTTATAGCAACAGGGGGAAAAAAGATATGAATTAAGATTTCAGAGACTGAAGTCAGAGATTTCAATTGCAATTTACCATGTTAGAATTGTTTAAATATAAAATCAGTGCTTCCCTGCTAGTGTATTTTTGCAGAAGAAAATAGCTCACAAAGATGTAGGCAAGAGGCAATGTAATGAGAGTGCAAAAACTGTCCATGATGGTAATAGGCAGAACATGTAAAAATTTGAATAGTGCTTAAACAATAGAAATTATTTCCTGTTCTGAAGTCCAAACAAAAGAAGACCTGGGCATAAAAGGTGACCGCCTTCCACGAACGGACTAGGGACATGATTTTATGTTTTCAGTCTGTTACATTTCCATATGTAGGTGAACCTTCAGGCACAGAGCTAGGGAATATTCCCACTCTTCAGTGCCAGCATTACCTGCACTGTCTTTGCAAAGTACTAAAGAAAATTGTATAATCAATTTGCAAAAACTGTGAGGTTGTGGATGGACAACTTAAAATAATCCCTGCCAAGAATGCTCCCACAGCCTGGTAAAAATGGATAGATGCATAATATACTTCCAGTTTGCACTACAGAAGAATCTTGGTACTTGCAGGAGAAATTTCTAGCAAACATTCATTACAAAGGATTCTCTATTGAAATGAGAACAAAGGTTCCACTAGAAAGATCTCTGAGGATTCAGATGTACCTTTTCATAGGTGACATGCTGATACAAGCCAGTTCTCGAGGGGTTGCATCAAGGCATAAATCAGCAGTAATTTCAGCCCTGCAAGATCATAGCACTATCATGAACAGAAAGAAAATCAATCTGACACCAGCTCAAATAATAGCGGTTCTGGGAGTCACAGTATATAGTACAAGTCCACTGGGAGGGTCTGCTTGTCAGAACAATGGCACTTGAAGACACTGAATACTTTGACAGACATCAAAGCAAGAAGAAAAGGAACAGAAAGATCACTTCTCAGGCATGATGGTGTCAGTCACGCGAATAGCAACCTGAGTGGGACTTCAGATGGAGGTGAGGCAGATGTTGGTCCTGTGGTCAGGCAGTAGTCAGGTCTTCTTGCAAAAAGTACTTCAAATGCCTGAAAAGCTTTTCAAGTTTTAACTTAGTAGGTGATGTCAGAACTGCATAATAATTGATGGTATTTCTTCCCAGAGTTAGAAGAGCAAAAGTTAAGCAAGCTATTTTAGGAAAAAACTGAAAAGTTCACTTTCTGTGTGCAGTAAATAATGGTGGTTTCATAAAAGTTCTTATCACTGCTGTGATATCGTAATTGAGAATCCAAATATTTGCAAGGCATTAAACTATAGATCATGTGCCTTTTGTAAGTGCACCAAGGTTGTGAGCCTGTACTAGAAATAAACAAGCTGCTGAATCGATGCTGCTTCAAAAATCCTAGAAGTTGTAATGTAGCAAAAATAAATGACCCCAAAACGTCATCAATCTGAATATGAACAAGCCACATCAAAGCTGAGGAGCAGACAATACTAAAGACATGCTGGTAATATTTAAGATAATTTGTCCCATTAGCAATCTTCAACTGGAGGTGGAAAGCTGGTGTCAGCGTTTTGTTTCAGAGATTTTTATTAGGTGGGGGTTTTGATTTTGCAAGTGGAAATGACAATTACTAAGGTCCCTTGAGATCTACTGCAACTACTCATGGGATTTTTCTTATATAAGAGAATGAAAACATAAGAATAATGCCAAGGGGAAAAAAAGAAAAAGTGTGATGATACTTACACTTGTTCATATGCTTTGATAGTCCATAAATGCTCTGGTGAATGTCTATTTTGCGCAAGGAGGACTTCTTTATTCTAATTAGAAACAGTGAGAACGGACATGTAGACAGAATTGTCAGCTGAATATTTTTAAGCATCATTGCCACGGCATCCTAGTATAAGTAACAATCTAATACTTGAACTGTGGTTTAGATTTTCCACAGTATCGATGTGTTGTAAGTTATTCTCATGTGCTAAGTGTATTGTGATACAAAATTTAAATTGGTGGCTCAAAAAATTAATAGTATCTACACAGAACATGTTATTTTTAATTTTTGTAATCTCTGAGCAGCTAAACCTGATTTTAAAAATTACTTTTTTGCTAATTAAGCCTTACTGTGTCATCTTAATTAAGCACACAGTTGGAAAGGAGACATAGCAATGATTATCTCAATTTGATGGCTACACAATTTGCATTATCAAAAATAACCAAAGCATGTTTCAATTTTCTTGTCACATATAAATGAATGTACTACTTGCTATGTGGTGATGTATTTTAAAATAGTGTACCTTGCAAAGCCTATTCCTAGATGGAACGAAGATTCTATTTTTCCTCCCTGCATATACACAAGTATGTGTGTACACCTAACTATTGTATTATATTGTTAGATAAATTATAATACTTAGTGTGTGTATATATATGTATAAACATTGTAATATTATTTGCCTCTTTAGTTCAGAAGAGCACCAAGATTCAAATGTATTTTCATAGAACTCTGTTACTAAGTGGAGTACTCTAATTTTAGGTCTTTACAATACAGAAGTGTGCTCTTGCCAACAAAACGGTAACAATAGCGGTGGAGAACAGCCTGAGCTTCCATTGACAAGCATTTTAATACCTCATCTGGATGTATTTAGTATAAAGAAGTGCCTAGGGTATATTGGAAGTATCCTGCACAGGGAGAGGAAGCTTAGTTGTCCCAGGCATTCTTGAATGTGAGGGGCAACATTCCTTTTCTTCAATTCTATTCTCTTCTTCCAATGTCTTTTACTAAGAAAATACAGCTTTGAGTATGCATCCTTCTTGGAGTAAAAACCTACTTCTGAGAGATACGTGTTGGAATACTGATCCTGTAGTCTCAACCTACACTCTCCTATAGGCCAAATTTCCATCACCTCTTTCCCTATATTGTTCCTGCCATACAGTGAGGAATTCAGTTGCAAAGGCATTAGATGACTTGCCCATGTATTATGGACCAAATCTGTGGATGTCAAGCACTTGCCTAGTTTTAGTTAAGCCCAGACTTTTCCATGTTCTTCAGGATTCCTAGTTTAAGTGTTGAGATGCTGGGATCCTTTTCACAGTGTTTCTGTTTTATTGAGAGGAAAAAGTGTTCACACCAGAATTTATTCTGCAATATAATTAGGATCTGTATTTCCTAAAGTACAGCTCTTCAGCAAGACTTAGTGTTCAGGAGATGTTCCGAACTTGTCCAGAATGCATCACTCCAGATTGTGGATGTACTTTGTCCCACAGCAGTAGAGCTTGATCTTTTGTGCTTGAATCTCACTAACATCAAATGAGGAGTTTCCAAAGAAAACATTAGGCACTCGTGTGATTTTTACAGTCAGTGGCAATTCTCCAAGTGAAGTGAAGGGCACGTGTTGGCCAAGAATTCTGTATCACAGTTGAGTAGCTGACATAACGTATGTTTTTCAGATCACTTTCAGTCTTGCCATATGCCACAAAACACTGCAACAACCCGACTTCCTTTATGGTTTTACTCTGCAGTGTTTTCTCTCTGAAACTTTGGATAAGATGGACAACACTTCGAATTACTTTGTTAACTAGAATTAAATTAGACTTTGACTAATTTTAAATGAAGATCATTAAATGTGAAAATGAACCGTATTCCACTTGCATCTATCACCATGACATATAAATGTATGAGCCAGTGCAATTCATCCATAAGTTAAAAGAGCACATCCTCCAGGGAGTGTTTAAACCCATAGCATGTCCCTGAAAACGCTGTTTTGCTTTTTTTTTGCATTTCCATGTCTGATTTAGAAAGATATGTAAAAAAAACACATTCTAAGAATGTTATCTTTTATATGTGCATTTGCTTTTTATAAGAGACACTATGTGGCCCACCTGCAGGAAAACCACAACATGTCAACACTGCACAATCTGATTTATTCCCAGAGAAATACTGTTCTACCTAGTGATCCATACATCCTTCTGTCATCTTCAAACATCTTTTGATGTGTTAATATTTTAAAATCCTCAGAAAATGTTCCTGTGTATTTTATTGGGTTTTTTTGTTTGGTTTTTTTTTTTACATTCTGTTTCTTCAGTCCGTCTTCTAGGGATTGGGTTCTGTTAATGTTCCTTGATTTTTAGGATGAGATTTTTCCTTCCAGTGGAAAGTATTATCTGCTTCTATCCTCCAGACTTGAGCGGACTTTCCATATTTCTTCATAGTGCTTTCTAATTCCGTGCATTACATAAAAACACAATTTGTTCTTGCTCTACTGCTGCTCAACTCTGTGTATAACTGTTCTGTAAAAGAAGAACTATAAGGAACTTCCTTTGTTTATAATCTCTAGCCAAATATTTGAGGGATATATTTTTGAAGGTATGTACAAGGTCAGAATATTTTTCCTTCTTTTTCTCAGTATTGCATTTCTCAAAGGTTTAAATCAAGAGTGTTTGTTCTGTTTTGCCTTTCATATTTTACCGTTTTGTATTTCAGAAAGACCTGCAGAATAAAGGTGCTGTTCTTTTTGCCTTCAGCAGTCCAGAGCTGATATACCTGCTTAGGAGTTCATTTTCAGGAACTAGTGGTCTGAAAAGGCAATAAGCTAAAAGGCCTTCAGATAAGGGTATGTGTTGAAAGAAAAGAAATATAGGAGAGAACGAGGACAGTTCCCTGGTTATATTTTAGCATTATAACTGCAATTACATTTTAATTCTAAATAGTCTGACTATTAAACATAATGATTAGTTGAGGCCAACAGAGGTTACAATTCTTCATGTTTTTGCTCTTTTACGCTTCTGGAAGACCCTGTTCAGCTACATGATACTCATTAGCAGCCGTAACCTGACCTCTCTAAATAATTCTGGACTTACTGGGAACCAACTGGGTATGCCACTGGTGGTTTGATGGGGCCGATGGTGGGTAATCAGTATGGAAATTTGTTCATTAAATGGGCACCCTATCAGAGCAGCCTATTAAGAATTTATAAAAAGCATTATTAAAGTAATGTGATCTCTGTGGCATCACTGTGTCTGAGTGCAGAGCCTCTATGCAGTATAAATGCATACAGTGGGGTTTGTGATTAAACACCTCTGGCTGAGCTCGTGCACTGCAAAGAGCCCCATCACAGTTTCCTCATAAACCAGTTACCCCAGTGCTCCTGTGCTCTGAGCAAGTGGGCTTCTGGTCTGAGCACAGCAGGAAAGTTAGGTGGCTGACGGGAGAGGATCTGATGCAAGTGAAATGTGAAAATAGTTTCTAATAACATGTACAATGTGCATTTAGAAAGCTTCATAAATCATACATTGAAATCCATATACAAATCTATATTAGTGCCATTGCTTCAAGTGGTATTTTCCCATCCAGTAGGGCTTTTTGACTTTTTTGCATTTGCACAAGTGTTTCATTGGGAATTTAAATGATTAATTGTGTATTCTTCTACAAAATCATCTGTAAACTGTATATTATATCTGTTTTAAAGTATGGTTCAGAATTACCTGCTCTTCAGTGCCTAAATGTGTATTTCATATATTTATATGTTTATAGTTACCTATAATATTTTTATTACATATTTTGTGAAACCTTTCAATGACGGAGCAGTGATGGAAAGGGCAAAAAAGTGCTACTTGTGAGGAAGAGAGCATTAAGACACTTAGAGAAAGGTCACTTACAGGAACTGCAAGCTTTTATGAGACTTTATCATTTTGCTGACAAGGTCAACTTTATATTGATCATCTGGGTGTTTTGTTTAGTTACTTGAGAGACAGTTATCTGACGAAACCTATGTAAACATCCAGGCAATATTCTTTATACTCCTGCCTTATTTCAGCATTGTGAGTTGCTTACCGTGGATTATTTTTTCCAAACAAAATAGGAAAATAAGGTTAAAGCATTTAAGTATCATAACATAGCATCATTTGTTAAATTTACTGATTCTTTTACTGTGGAAAAGCTTGAAGATTTGATCTGGGTTTTTTAATCATGTGTTTCTGATGCATAAAAGCTTTTTTTTTAAATGAAAAATTTGCTGAAGTATTTTTCTAGTTCTTGCAAATGATTTATCACCTGCTTTCATGTCAGGACAGATAGCTGTGCATTTATGAGACACTAATGCCCTAAGCAAAGACAAAGGAAGCACAAGCTTGGTCCTTATTTCAAAGGAAGCTGAAGTTTACTGTGAGATTTGACACTCTGGTGCTGTTTCTGTGCCCTTGGAGGAACTTTAGCACTGCGGAGTTTTAGATGGCTTTGGTAAAATTGGGTTGGGATGGGGAGGGAAGAGTTGGCCAGGTGAGCTGAAGGTATTTTTCCTTCAAGTGGTAATGAGTAGGTGACCCAGGATGTGTCTGCATTACATCTGAGTCCACATCCTTCCACCGTAAAGGGTATAAAACTTCATGCTGAGTCTTTTGGTCGTGTGCTGAAGATGACAAGTATTCCAGCCTCGTGCTGAAGTGACTTGGTGACCAGCATTACACTGGGAAAATTGAGCTGTGGCTTCACACCCAAAGGCCTTTGCACCCCTGCAGCTTGAAATGTGGCAGTGGTAGCATCCCTGAGAGGGGCAGTGTGGTGTTACACTGTGATATTCAGAAATTGGTCATATTTTTTAATCATTCTTGCCCTTATATAAAAAGGAATAATAAAATTACAGCTTTTAAGGGGATGGTTCATGGAGCTCTTACGTTGATTTAGAGTTGAAAAAATGCACCTCCTTTACATGATGTGAGAGACAAGAGCTGAAATACGTAATGAATCTAATATTAATTGCTTACATTGTATGATTTGGTCTGTCTGCTGCCTTGGTTAACATCATTGAATATATTGTATAATCCTGCTAAAAACAGTTTTCACAAAGTAAAGAGTGGTTATTAAATCTTGTTTTTAAAGGATGAAATAATTCTTCCTTAAGTAGTTGGTTTACTACATCTTCATTTTTACAGGTCTCTGTGCATCTTAGTAACTTTTTTATTACTTGTTTAAAAAAAAAAACACACACACAAAAATCACATGAAACCTCCCACAAAAATAGATGTACAGCATCTTTTAGGAGGAACTTTTGTGTTTTGTTTGCGTATGGTTTTTGGTTTTGTTTTTCTCCAGTAATGAACTAAATTTGTCAGATTCCTCATTTTATGCTTTGGAAAGCAGGAGGCACCGTGTGCATCTGAGGCTGCCTACACTTGTTGCCTTCATGGCAAAATTTATTTCTTCTCCACTGCATCTTCTTAATAGAGGCCCTTAATTTCTCCTTGTTTTCCTCTGGCTTCTGTAGCTTCATCTCCATTTATTCTGTCAGACAGGATATATTGGAAGGCTTTTTTCTGTCAGTAACCATTTCTACAGAGTCGTCAGTTCATCTTTTAAGCCAACTCTGTGCTTGTAAGTCACAGCACCTTTGCATTCCTCTGTCACGACTAAAGCAACCCACCAAAATAAGTACTGAACTTAGGCAATAATAGGCAATGTTGGAAAATAACAGTAAATAGCTTTGGAGAAGCAATGTTGCTTAGTAGTAACTTGTCTGCAGCAGCATCTGAACACCCCTTTGGTACAGAGCGGTCAATCCAGAACACAAACCCCCGTGTTGAGCGCTGCAGCCCCGTGACACCCTTGTCAGCTGGCCTTGGGCTCTGGCAGCTGCTTGCTTTGTCTTTTTGGTTCTCTCTCTCTTTTAGAGTTTTTTGTTGACTTGTGTGCTTTCAAGCCTACTTTGTTGAAGAGGAGATACAAACTGCATTTTTTTAAGTTTGTTTTGTTTGGGGTTTTTTTAATGCCATTGCTCTTTATCCAGGTGCTGTTTCTGAAGAACTGTTCTGTCTCAGGCTAAAGGGTTGGATATAAGTCTCTGAGATTTAGTGTTTCAAGCAAATGCCTGCCTTTAACCTTTCTCCAGATAACCTCCTGAAAGACAGGGAAAACAAAGCATGCGTAATTCTACTGTAGAGCTCTGTCTCCCTTCCTCACTTGGAGGGCCTGGATTTCATTTTTCCCTCCCTTTTCACCTCACACACAGTGTTTTCCGCTCCTGCTCAGGAACGTGATCCTTGCAAAATTATGGGGAGGACACATAAGCAGGAGATGAAGTTTTGCTATTCCGGAACACACTGACAGCTGCCGTCAGTTTCAGTTTACTTGTCTGTATAGCCCTCTAAGAACAGGTGCTTTCTGTGAGTTTTTTTGTGTTTCTCTTTTGTGTGTTTTCGCTTTTTCTGTGTTGCTTCTGGAGATTCTGATGGTATGCTCACAGCTGTCAATGTGTGGGGTTAAAAGTCCTTGTTGCAGATGGGAAATGGGTTGATATCAAACTGAGTATTAAACTTACTTCCCCTGCTGCTGACCTTAAAATCATTAAGAAGCTGTGAGCAATTGCTTTTTAATTAAGCAAAATCTCTTTGAACTTCTGTGTTTTCCTTGGCCTTCTAGCAAAAATGTTTACAGGCGCCTTTTGTTTTGTTACATTTGCTTTTCTAGGTTAATAATATCTGCTGATCTAAAAACCAAACAGAGCTCCCTGTTTGTGAACCATGCCGCTGTAAAAGTGTGCCCGGTTATTTCTTGCAGTTTGTCTTAAAATTAGTGATGGAAACAGGTTAATGAAGGCAAAGGTACAGGACAGGAGCACTGGCTGCATGTGCAGCTGCAATGCACTTGATTTTAATGATAGGGAATTTGAGCATCTTTATACAAATACACGTGCAAAACTCAGGCTGCAATCTGGAAGGTTCCATTGAGGGTCTGAAAGCTCCTTGGTGGGGGGAGTTTAGATGGTTGGTGCAAAGAGATAAAAGGGGGTAAGAACTTCAGCAGGGTAAGAACTTCCTGCTGATGATGTCCACACAAGCTAGAAGAAAATGTTCACTTCTGAACCATCTTATGCTTTTGTAGAGTAACAATATGGTATGTCTTTATTTTTAACAGGTTTGATGGTTTTCTAAAGTTCAAAGCCTCTTACTCTTGATTAAATGCAATTTAATTTACAGCAGAATGCTTCAAAAGAGTGAACCTTCTGCTTTCCAGGCTTCCTATTTTAAAAGACATGAAATATTATTTTCACTTAAGATGAATATGCATCCCTTTAAAGAAGTAGTAACTGTTCCATCTTAGTTTTAATACCAAATATAAATTGTTGTAGCATATCTTATGCACTGGGTACAGTTGGTACTTAGTCTAATAGGGCAGTACTTAAGATTTGATTTTAATTTTTTCTTTCAAGTAGCTTTTTTTTTTCTATCTTTAAAACAAAAAACTAAAATATGACATGTTCAGTTTCTTTCCTGAATTATATTGATATTAGTACTATTTAATTGGTTTACATAAACTAAAAATAAAATTTGGCCTTTATTAGCTAAATTTCTGCATCGTGTCTGAAATGAATTATTGTTCTTTTTGGTTTGTTTTCTGCAGGACTGTTTCCTTAAGGCATTCCTGTTGCTTGTTTTCATGACTTTGAGCTTACTTAATCAGAGATGGAGCAGATGGACTGCAAACCCTACCAGCCACTGTCAAAAGTTAAACATGAAGTGGATCTAACTTACACAAGTTCTTCAGATGAAAGTGAAGATGGGGGAAAGCAAAGACAATCTTATGACTCAAGAGAAACTCTGAATGAATATAGCCAAGAGCTAAGACTTAATTATAACAGTCATAGCAGAAAGAGAAAAGCCATTGACCAGTCCACACAAGGTAAATAATTTATTTTATCTACCAGTTATGGTTATGACTTAATGATTATTTATGTGAGACAATATCATGTTGTCAGCAGATGAGCAAATGTTTTGTTCTCAAAGGCTTGCACTGTCAACCCACTTTTTACCTGTATTTATACATACCATAATAACAGAAATTGAGGAAAAAAATGTTTTGAAATAAAATTGGTTTTTTTGGCAGGGTGGAATGACTGGTATTCTGGAAATCACCACAAGCTAGCTATAGACAAATATTTCTTTAGTAGGAGCTACTCTTCTTACTAATGATCACTGATTATTTACTACTTTTGTATATGTTGGGTGGATTCTGGTATAAAAATCAACGTTGAGGCTGCAGACTATATCTGCATATGCTTACAAAGGCTGTAAATTAATTCAAATGCAACAATTCTATTAACATTTCTGATCATACCAATACTCAAGTAATTTAAAAACTGAAGATAACTAGTGTATTGTAAGAAAAAACCCTCACCAATTAAGTTTCTTTTTTAGCCTTTTGCATGATAAGGACAAAGATTTGAACACTTATGATGGTTGAACTGAGGTTAGAAAAAGCTACTGTTTGGTTAGAGTTGAAAGCTAAAGACTCAGTCTAAAGGAACGGAAGGAATGAGCAGAATTTACTGCAGCAGTCCCTGATGGACTCACGTAAACCCACATGCTGCATTTGCCACACTGTGTCCAGACAAGTGGCTTCTCTGCTGCTTTCAGCTCTGTCACAAACTGAGGCAGGATGGTGGGCAGGGAGAATATTTTTCGGGATCAGGGTGCAGGTCAGAAGCAACGAGAGTCCTGTCCCCTTAAAGGTAACATCAAGGGGGTTCCAGGGGCCATCACTCCCTGCTCTTCACTGAAGAGGTTAAACAGTGGCCAGTGCTTCTCAGCTAAAAATATAAGTACTTATTTAAAAAACAAACAACCCACAAACACACAAACCAAACCAAAACCCCCACAGACAAAACAGCCCAGCCCCTCACCGCTTACTCAGGAAAGCCTTCTCCAATTTTCTGAATATAAAAATAATCTTTTTTTACAAGAAAATTGAAGATGGAAAATTTCTCTCCCCTGTGATGTGTAAATTAATGTCAAATTTAGAATGGCTGTGCTGCTATGGCAGCCTTTTTGTTTTTTACTGCAGGTATTCTCACTCAAGCCACTCTCCTAATACTGGTGTTGTCTGAAAGTACCTATAATTCATGGCTGCCAGAGGTAGCCCCAAGCCATGTGCATATATTCCCTCCAAAGAGTTACAAACCCACAACTTTTGGAAAGAAAAAGTCATGAACATGGATTTCAACAAAGTGTTGTATAGAAAACTTGACTTAGATCTGTTTGTTGTTTGTGACTTGAACACACTATGAGAGTTTGGTTAAGTGAGATATGGCTGCATTGTTGTACTTGGAGATGGTGTAAATATACTTGTAGATCCTTCTAGAGCAACTCCCTCCTTGCTTGTCACTGTGGCTATGAAAGGATAACCCCTGCATGGACCTGGGCCCTGAAGAACTCCCTGTTTGCAACACTTTGCTGCTATTGATATTCATGTCAGCTGTAGCATCACTAACTTGGGCGCATATAAAAGGGTTGCAATTACACTACTGTAGGCATAAGAAACCAGCCTCTGTGTCATGTTGAATTTATTCTTCCAGAACACTGCCTCTGAAAGCAATTGCATTAATAATTTTGGCCAAATTAGTGTGAGTTTCTGCAAGAAGTTGTCAGGCATGAACTTACCTCTCTTATTCAGGACTGACCTGCAAGGGATCAGTTATGTGCTTGCGCAGACCAACAAGTGTTTTACATTCATGTTGTAAGATGATTTTATTGGAATTATATGTCTTTTATGTGTCTATTATATGATTTTTTCCATTCAAAATAATTTTTATGAGATCCCGTAGGAATCTTCAGATTTTCTAATTTACAAACAAGTGTCATTGACTAGTGAAGAGTCAGTACTAAATGAATAAGGTGCACGTCTGAAAATGTATTCTCTTAGTCACTGGAGCGTTCAGAATCCTGCTTGTCTGAAGATATGTAAATCTGCAATATCTCATCCTGGCATGAAGATTTTATAAAGTAAATTCCTGGCACACCCAGTATCATGTAGTTTGGGGATATTGGCAAACATAGTAAATTAATTCTTGGAAGAATTGGTAAACATGTTGTTTTGCACTTGAAAGAGACGGGATAGAATTGGCAGAAGTTGTCAGAAATGCTGCTCTTGCTGGAAACTCATTGATGGACTTGGCTGTGTGGGGAAAAAGTTCTCGTAGCATACCATACGTAGATTGCACCTCGAGGTTATTTGTGACATGTTTACATCATTAAAACTGTTTTCTTCCACAGTTTTCTCTGTTTCCACCAAAGTAAATGGGGAAGGACCTGTATTCTACAAATACTGGCAGCGCAGAGGAGCTTTCTGGCTTTTAGGTTAATTACAGATTTGTAGAAAACACTAGTTTAGAGGAATGAATTCCTGATAGGGTAAGCATCTGGGATGGAGTCATTGGTATGATAAAGTTTATTGATTGTTAACAATATGAGCATACGGCAGTAAATTTCTGGTTAGACAAACGTGTATTTCCTGGCAAGATAAATGTATTGAACTGCATTATGGGTAAGACAAAATGGAGTTATTCCTCACAGGAGGATACAACAGCAAATATTTGCTGGTAAATCTGTGTGAGAAAATCATCATATTGTAGGAAATGACACCAGAACGCTTTACAAATGGTTGGCCTATTCTGCTTTTAGCCCAAGAAGGAAAACCTTTTTATGGACAAAAGCACCAGATTGGTGACATAATTAATGTTTTGTAAAAAAGGTATATGACGTTATCTTCAGGAGCGATAGGTAAACAGAGGCAGCTAAATGTTCAAAATCTTCCTCGAATGAACTGCATTGGCTTCATAGAAAGGCCAAGATCACAGTGTGGGAAAGCTCTTCAGCCTAAGGCCACTTCTGGCTCTTCCTCTCTCTTTTAGCTTACTGTTGTTGCCATCCAATTCTCATTTCTGCCCTCTGTTACATCCTAGCAAAGGTGAGGACACAGAGGCAATAGAAATGTTTTCGTGCTGAACAGCACTTCCTGTCCCTAGAAACGTGAGGTGCAGAAATAGGTGGTCTGTTTAGCTATGCATTAAAGTTCAGCAATTTTCAGCTTACCAGGAAGGAAGATTTAAACACATGTAACTCTTAACATCATACGTCCAGTCAAAACCAGTTTTACTTATCATCCTAGACATAAATAAAAGGCTTGCTGACAAGCACTGGTAGGAAATTGTCCTGTCAGGAAAATGTCATGGTGGTGTTTTGTCATCTGTGAAGTAGCAAAAGCTTTTTACATAATAACCATGTTCTACTTTGATTCCAGAATTATGTAAATCCACTGAGGGCAGCAGATCTGCTTTGTGTCAGTACCAGGGCCATGGAGAGTTGAATTTGGGCTGTGTGTAGCATGTACTTTTTGTTTCAATTACTTTATTTTTAAATGATGTATGAAGGGTAAGAAAGCTTTTATTAGCTTCTGCCCTACTCTGCTGTGTATAAAACAAGAATAATAATCTAACAAGCCACAAATCTGTGGTCTTGTGAGCTCTCCCAGAGGAAACTGGTGTCCACAGAGTGACTGTGATTTTTCTTTGTTTTAATAGAGATTTTGAGTCCTTATCTGGGTGAATTTAGGACTCTGTGCTTATACACTTCCACAAAGAAGAAAATTTTATTGGGTGGCACCCCCGAACTGCCATTATGAAGAAGGTAGAGCTCAAGTACTATCAGTGGTAACTGTTCTACCCTGATGGAATAGGATAGAACAGTACACTATATTACTGCCTGCTAGTTACATATTTTGGAGCCATTTAGCATTCATGGGGTAAAGACTATCAAAATAAAATATATTACAGTGGCTATTTATTGACATATAAACAGGACATGGTAAAATGTATTTTTTATGTTTGCACCTGGAAGGGAAGTCATCAGTTCTGAGAAGGACAAGAAAGAGAATGTCAAAAGAAAAGAAAATAACTCTCTAAAGAGACCTACTGCTATGCAGCCTTTTGGAAATGTGGTAGTTTGGAACTCTTCAGCTTGGTAGTTATTTATGGCTCTTGTTCCCTGTGTTTTCTTTATGATGAGGTTTGTTGGTTAATGAAGGAAGGGTGTTTGTTTGTTTAAACCTTTAAGCTGTATAATTTGTTTACAGCTGTGCCTTGAGCTGTTGTGGAAGGTGATTGTAGCACAGTGGAATGAAGCATTCTAGAGTACTTTAAGAGAAAGGTAGGAACAGGCTGATTACAAATGAAACCAATTATTTTTGCAAATAGTTTTTCTTGAAATGCTATAATTTAAGGAAGAATTTTTTTTTTGTTAAAAAAAGGAGGACTTCTGGTAACATATTCTTATTAGATGGGGCTAGTACAAAAGCTGTGAAGGTATTTTGTAGTTTTAGAATTTTTCTCTTTTTTTTTTTTTTTTGCAAATGCCAGACACTTAAATTTTAGACTTTTAATATTGTTTACAGCATTATTTTGCTAATTGTAGAAAAGCTTCTGAGAATTTAAGCACATTCTCTACCTGTATGTTTTAGTGCAGAGACTTGACGCACAATGAAGAAGTGATGTCTGTGTAAGGGCACACAGTTTATCCCTCGTACTGTCTCATGAAAGGGACTCAGCTCTCAGTAGAGGGTGATTTAAAGGTCCTTCAGATTTCTGGGCTGTAGACTAGCGGAAGGAAGCGATAGCTAATAAGCTCCATCTCCTGCTGCTGTATGTTACACCATCTGCTCTGAGTGTTTATGAGCTTCGTGTTGTCCAAAAAAATACATATGAGGCAAAGTGAAAGACTCCACACTCCTAAAGCTTTAGTGCATTGTGTCCTCCTATATTCCCTTACACAAACAGGGATTCCTGGTGTGCTGTGCTTTGTTTGGCTGGCTGTGTTCTAATCACGTTGATGTTACTGTCTCCCAGAGAAAAGGAAGGAGTGCCATGAGCAGTTCCCTGTGGCTTCCTGGACTGAAACCTTCTGCTCTGTGGGAAGCATCTGCAAACTCTGAGGAAAGGAAAGGCAGCACTTAGGTTCAGGCCCCCTCTGGATATTCTTTCTTGATTTGCCAAGTAATTGGAAATTTCTCTTCCTGGAATAACTGGGGTGAGGAAACTGTATGTTTGTGCCTTCATTTAAAATCTCACGGGGGGAGTGCTTTTCCTTCCCTTCATCAAAGCAAAATTACTGAGCAAACTGAATGTGCAAAGACACTTTTTTCCCATGAGGCTGAAGTGGATGCTCCCTTCCTAGCTTGCAAATGTGTTACAAAAGCTTGTAACCTGCTGTCACCATTCCTGTAATGCTGCTTCCAATCCTGTCTTGTCAACTCAGTGAAAAAAATGCCTCATATGATCAAAAATAGTTTCATTCTCATAAGTAATTCTTCTGATTTAAAAAGTGAATATCCAACCGAGGGGGGAAAGTGAGAAAAAAAAAAAAGACACAACACATCGAGAGGAAATAGACTAGAAAAGGATCATGGTGCCTTTCAAATCCCCTGCTAACAAATCTCATCTAAAGAATAAAAAAAAAAAACATTCTCCAAATGTTACACAAGCTTAACAATCCATTTGTCAGTGCACAGATACAAACGATCCTAATTTCCATTCTCTTCTCTGAACTACCAGTTCTCCATGCTGTCAAATGCCAGAAATCATAGAAATAAAAATCGGAAGGGCAGAGTAATCCAACCAGTGTAACCAAAACCGAGGTATGCATGGATGCCCAGTCTCTGGAATTGTTCAAGGCCAAGTTGGATGGGGCCCTAAGCAACCTGATCTGGTGGGTGCCATCCCTTCCCACAGCAGGGAGATCAGAACTGGAACTTTAAGTTCCCTTCAGCCTGAACCATTCAATGATTCTATAAGCTATGGCAGCGTTTACAGTAACCTCTGCCCAATACTAATGGATACCAGGAGAGGCTTAAAATTTGAGTTAGTATTTTGGAATTCGATTTGTTAAAAGCTAGAATTATCTTTTAAATGTTCTTGCTATATTAGTAGAACCTCTTCCTATAACACTTGAAAGTGTCCAAGAATATGCCAGAAGTTAAAACCAAGATATGAACAAGCATGAAGGCAGAGTGAGGACGTGGGTGTCACAGAGCTTGGGAACCAGAGCATGGCTCTGCCCCTGCCCTACAAGCTGTTCTGATATACATGCTCTTGCTGTGTCTTTCATGTCACTCTTCTTTGAAACAAAGAAGAGCTGTCATTTTCTGGAACTCGAAATCTGATTTGCTTATCTTCATTTGTAGAGCAGATGCTGAAACAAAATAACATTTCTTCCCAGGGTTTCTCATTTATGTATCTGTCAGAAGGTTTTGTACTTCTCAAAATAAAGAACTGTCAAGAAGTAGCTCAGTGAGTCGATGACATTGCTGGAAAAACAGCAGGGTGGGTGTATCCTAACCCATATAGAGCTTGAATTAGTTTTTCTTTTGAGAATGAGACTCAAATACTTCTGACCTAGTATAGGTCTTTATGTGAAATAAATTGTGAATGTCATTTAAAATCTAAAGTTCTCTTTTCAAAGTTTCAGTTTTATTGGAAGCTGTTCAAAATCAGTTTCCTGCTGACTCTCACTCATTAGGAATGCTTTGCAACTGGATGAAGTATCTTTAGCTCAGATGGGAAAAACAGCGTGGAAGGAATAAGGTAATTTTTAACACCAGCAGACCAATTCTTTCACTATCCCCACCCCCCAAGCACCAGTTATATAAGAAAACATGAATACTCAGTGAGGTTCCAGCTGTAACCTCGGGAAGAATAGCCTGAGGATCTAGAAAAGTCACATACCAGAATATAAACAGTCGCTGTGAAAGTCACCAAGGGATTATTAAGCCAGCGTATTCAAATTATAATGTTAGCACTGTAACTAATGAGATATAAATGCTAAGTTTTGTAAAAAACCCTATACTTTATTCAGTATTAATATCTTGGAATTCATAACCGTTGCAGAAGCTGCATTTGTAAGAAGGAACATTAGCAACTGGACTGTCAAAATATTGTACTCAGAAATAGGCTATTACAGAAATCCTAGTCTTTTTCTCTCGTAACTGAAAACTTTAGTATCTGAAAAGCTGGGTTCAATCTTGCCACTGACTTAATCGATGTGAGGTGCTTAGCTCCACGCTTGATTTTTGAACTGCCAGGAAAAACCCAATCACGTGAGCCAGGACTGTTACCTTGCTTTACAGATGATGGAGAGCTGTAGAGGAAGGTGGTATTAGCTACAGAGGAGCAACATGAGGTTATGCTGCCCATGGCCTCTGGAAGAAAAAAACCTGTGTCTGTTTTTAATACTAATTCTATGTGCAATTGGTCCTTTGCCTTCACTCGTCATACTACTGTAAATCACAAAATAATATTTCTGTCTTTAACAACAAAGGAATGCATTACCAATTATGCATTGTAGTGTGTGCCAATACATAACCATGAGTAGTGTTTTGTGAGAAGTGTGTAATTAGTGGTTTTGGAAAGGAAATATTTGTTGGGTTTATTTGGTTTGCATACAGATTCTCAAAGGATTAATTGAGCTGTTGATTCTAGGGATATGATTCTTTCTGGTATCAGTGAGAATTATGCCTGTAGGTGTGAGTTTAAGCTGATACTGTAGTAGCAATTACTTAAATGTTTGCAGTTAATTGTTGAATTGTTGGCTATTGATCTGTAGAGTTTCAGTGTTCAGGGATAGATGTTAATAGTTTACTTTTTATTGTATGCTTAGAAAACTAATCTGCTTCCAGACAATTAAAAGAAAAAATGTTGCTGATTGAATTATTTGTCCCTTCATGCCCTAGCTGCTGGATCAGACTTTTGAAGATCTCATTGAAGTTCTCATCTCTCCTCCCCACACTTTTACTGCTTCAGTGGTACCATCCAGTATTAAAGGTTGTCTCACTTTCCAGGAGAGGGAAGCACAGGAATGGAGATCAGTGATGACTCTGGTCGGTGGACTGGGTCACGCCTGCCTTCCCTGTGACTCTAGAGCAGTCATCCAGGTGGTGGATAGCTTTACCATTGCCTTCACCACAGGTTTAGTTACTGATGCTCACTAAAATGCCACTGCTTTGCAGTAAAGGGCTATCACAGTCCCATTCTGTGCTTGTTTGAACCCAGAACATTCAGGTAGTGTCCTTTTTCCCAGGGCTGTTCATTTTTGGTCATAAAAGGAAAGGTCCTTCAAACTCCAGTTTACTTCCTATGTTGCATTTTTTAGCATCTGAGGACTTCTGGCACACAAATATTTTCTTTTATAGTTTGTTTTCTGTTTGGGTTTTTGTTTGTTTGTTGTCATTTATTTTCTGATAACATCCATTTATAAAATAAGAAAAACATAAAAGCTCACAAGTGAAGTGAAATTGGTCCCACTGTGGTGGCTGTTGTGCTTTTGGGCAGTTGCCAGATGTTCAGCTGGCTGGAGGCTTCTGCTGCTCACAAAGAAGTTGGCAGAGACAGACCGTACCTTTGGAAATGGCTGCCTGTGAAAAACTTGATTACTCTAAGTGAAATGTTCTCTGACAGGGAAGGATTTGGGAGTTGGGGAGAAAAGGAAGGGATAGTGTTCAATACGTCAGTGCTATTTACTGCTTGCGGAAATAATAGCAGCAGTGTAGTTCTTGAAGTAGGGGTGGGCATACACTCAGGAATAAAAATGGTGTATAGCTAATTTTCAGCTTTGTGTTTAGAAACTAACACAGGGAATAGGTCTGTCTGCTGCAGGCTGTTTCTCCAGTTCATGAATTCCTGGCACCTGTGTCATTCAGCTGCACTAGACCTCAGTACAAAGTGCGCTGAGTCTGCTTTGGCCAACTTCTCCCTAACATTATTCCCATTCTCCAGTGAAGTATTAGTCAGCCTTGAAGTCACCCATGTGATGAATATTCATTTCACAGGTAATTATCATCATCTCTGAACAGCTCCCCGCAAACAAACCAAACTTCTCACGCAACCCATCATTGCTGTCACTGTTTCGGCAGCATGAAGCTTATGATTCCTCATGCTTTAATAATGCTCCATCATCTGTGCTATCAGATTTGGGTCAAATGGCCATGCTGAGGGTGAGAAAACTCGTCCTTTCTACAATGCTTGATGTATTAGGGGAAAATTAAAAGAGGCACCTGCCACTCGTCTTTCCATGTGCTGCCTTAAATCCCTCACCTGAGGTAACAGCACAGTGGACACAAACAAGGTGCTTTTTTGCTGTAACTTGGTGCTCAAATTTAGTTGTTTAATATGACCAATTGAGTGTTCAGACATTATATTTCAGTATTTTCAAGTTTTTCTATAAGATTGTAGTTACTAAAAGAAAAGTCAGTCCTTGCATTGGATGTGGTACTGGCTTTATCCCGACTGTCAATTGAGTGGAATCATGTTGCTAGCAAGTACCTATATTTCAGTTCAATTTGATGATCTTTGTAAAAGAATTATATGTTTAAAATATATTTTAATGGCTAATAAAACCTCCTAAATAAGAAAAAAGTAAACATAAATGCAGTTTTCTTTATGTTTTGTAATAATAATAATTATTATTTAAATTAATAGAAGTGCTAAATAGCTACAATAACAGTGGTAAGAGATCAGTCTGTGTCTGAACTGGTTAGAGTTCAGTAGCAGATTCTTTGCAAATGAAGTGTTTACTGACAATGTCTTTGACAACATTCAACATAATTTTCGTGTTTGTATCATTACTTTTTAAAAATTAGCCTCGAAACATGCTCAGCAAATCTGCCTGTTATAATTTCAGCGAACAAGTCTAAGCAAGAAGACAACTGTATTAAACAGGAAAATACTGACTTGGAACATTTTCTGTCCAATATCTCTTTCGTTTTTCAGTAGCAGAGCATTCTGTCTGTTCCATAGCCCTGCCCCTGCTCTTTATCCATTCCTCATTTTGACGTAAAGCAGGGAGATGTGGGAAGGGGACAGCAATGAGGGATGTACATACTCTTCTGAATGTGTATGTTGTTGACAAGATAGTTCAAATAAGTACTTTTCATTAACCTGGTCAAAATAGTTCTTTGTCCTTTGTTCACTTTCTCCATTGCTACATGGCATCTCACTGTCCATCCTTCTTGCCTTTGAGTTACTCTCATGTTCAGACCCCCTGAGTCCAAGCCCATTCTTCCCTCCTTTCCCATCCACTGGGAGCTCTAGCACTGAAAAATGTCTGCTTCTAATTCTATCCTCAGTTCTTCCTGTGTTCACTGAAACAAGAGTCAAACTGGTCTGTCTGACTAGAGTCAAGTCAGAGAGGATGTTGCTATGTTTTTAAAGATCAGTGGTTTAAGCTCCTACAACCAAATGTTATGGGTTTCTTCCCTCATAAGCACTTCTGGATGTGCTGCTTGCATCCTTTGCCAGTTGTCCTGATCAGCTGTGCTGTTTATTTCCCATTTGCTGTGTCACTGCTGTGTCTAATATTGGACACAGTACGAGATGGTGCAGCTCAGGAAATGGTGAGGCAGCTGGTAGGGAAATGAGACAATACCAAATGGAGAATAATGTGAAAAAAGGCAAAATCCACATGTGACTTCTACACTCTATGGGGAAGTGAACACTGCGCTCAGCAGGTTTGCATGAAACAAATTTAATAGGAAAAAACAATGGAAAAGGATTTTAAGGTCTGTTTAACACGTAGAGCTGTCTGCTAGAAGAGATCTTTTTACAAAAGGATTCTTAAAAATTTCCCTTTCTTTAATCTGAAAAAAAATCCATACATAGCTGGATATTAGCTTATTTATTCTGATACCCTTTCTTTTCCCTCTAAAATAGTTAACACCAAGGGAAAAATAGGCACTTCATTCTGTAGACCATCACTAAGTCTCTCTAGACTGTGGTGTTTACTGCAAAGGGAATTTGCTGTATGTGCTAAGATTGTGAAGTTTATAGTTACGTGTTTTAAGTCTTTTAGTTTTGGGGGTTTTTTCCCCCACCTTAATATAGTAAGTGCACGTGTGAGCTGTGCTTTTTGGTAGATGAAATAGTTGCTGCAACAGTCCCTTGAGAACAGCCGACAGTAGAGCTAAAGTGTTTTTTTATAGAATAAAACCAAAAGAATTGAGACACTGAATGCTCCTATAGCAGTCCTGTTGTTAGATTCCCAGCATGATTCCGAATTGCTCACGTGCAGGATAGGGCTGCCTTCTTCCTCAAAACACCTGTCCCCAAGGCATGCATTAAAGCACATGAAGGTTTTCTAAGACAAAGGTATATATTTTGGTTTTTCCTGGTTAGCTGTGGCCTTAGTGTTTGAGTTCTGCACAGATTCTTTTAGCAGTACATATAAATGTCGTTGAACATGATTTAAAACACAATTGTTCTCATTTTTGCTTGAATCTGGTATTTCCCTGGAGCCTCTGTTTTCAGTGCTTTCTCCCTTATGTGTGCCTTTTCTGATCATGGCTTAATTACATTTTAAGTGCCTTCTGTGTTACTGTCTCCACCGCTTCAATTAGTTCACCTCCAACTGTGTGAATTTTTTAATAAGGAGGCACAAAGTATTTCTGGCAATACAGTATGTGAGCTCTGCTTATCTGCCTATGGCAAGCGTTCCTTCAGGGCATGGCAGAGTTTACAGAGCCACTGTGGGCTAATCTGTTAGCACTGTTTGGGTTTGATTTATTTTCTTTGGGTTAGAGTGCTTTCAGCTGCTGTGGAGGCTCTTAGCTTTGACTCTTCCCAGGCATGGTTGATCGAGCACCTTTGCAGCACCACGAATTATGGAGAGCTCACAGGCCTTCAGTTGCCCAGGGCTGTAGAATATAAGGTGTGAAGAAGGTTACTGGTGTGCATCTTCCACAAATAAAATGTCTCAAAGGCATATGCTGGAAAACTTGAGAAGCAATTTTTGTGGGGAATGCTAATACTGTGGGCAATTCCTCCTGTGGTTTTCAGTCTGTTAAGAGCCAAACAAATGATTTCATTTTCTGATTTCCTTTTTCAGGATTTGTCTAAGAAAGTTGGTAACAACTTTTAGCTCTCTCACGTTAGGTACTCAGCCTCCCAGCCACCTTTATACACATTGGCAATACATCTGTATCCATTTATTTGATGATGAAGGAGATTTGGGTTTAGTTGTGGATAGTCATCATTACCTGTGATTTGCATTAGAAAGAGCAGGTGCCTGCCTGCTAATTTTCAACAGTGAGCAATCACATTTTAATACCAGTCAGTGACTTGTTATTTCCCAGGTATCAATTACATGGCTGTGTCTGTGTGAATGATAAAAACACTATGTGGTTAAATCACAGGCTGGAGGTTTCAAAGTCAGAGACTAGAATAGCTGCTAAAATGAGTATCACATATCTAAATAAGCAGCTTAGTATTTTAAAACAATTAGAGCTCTCATTAAGAAAGGGCAAGGAAATTAAAGAGGTCTAGAGCTGAAAAATTTGTAGCCAAGTGCTCCTAGAAATACTGGAATTATTTCATTGTGTAGTGGCTGCGTTCCCAAAGTCTGGATGGATTTTGATGACAGATCATGGGATCTCACAGCACTTGTTTAAACAATGAAAATGTTCAGAGGTCTTTTGATTTGGTGGGCTTTGAAATTTTCATACTCGGTTCCTTTAGTTGCAGCACAGGAGTGGGGGTTATCTTCCCTCTTTGGGAGCTCTACATCAAATCTTGAGATGGAAAGTCTTGTAGGTACCACATTGTGTACTTAGAAACTTTATTATCTGGCACAATTGTCTCAGATTTTCATCTTTCCTTGGTAACCATAACGTGCATTTTAGGTTAAAATATGTTTTAAGAAGTGTTTCTTTAACGTAAATAACAATGATGTTGTGTGATAGTGGTCTAAGATTACCGCAGTGTATTTTCTGGGGATGCACACTTGGAATGATGCCACCACTGTCAGCTGAGTTTCTTTGATACATTTTGATGGTATAAAAAAAATTATTTCACAGTTGCTGATACAGAATGTAATAGTCCTTATATAGTTACTTCCAGAAATACAATGTAGAAGTAGTACTATCTGGAAATAGTAGGAAATCTAATACAGGTCTTGTAAGGAAATTAGTTAAACAGTTAAAAAAATTCACTGTATGTGTAAAAAAATTATATGCAAACCCAATGATTTTCATTCAGTTCTTTTAATACAGAGCTGACCTTTTAAGTTTGAACTGCTGTTATTGAAGTTTCTTTGCTAAACTGGACACTTGAGGAAAGAAGGGAGCAGAAGTGGTCAGAATTATTTGAAGGCAGTTAAATCTCCCATTTCTTGATCAGGTGGAACATTTGATGACAAACCCCTCAAGAGTTTTTTGGGGAAAGAGGGATTTTTGACTGACAAGTTGTATCCCCAGTTGGCTAATCAAAGGGAACGGACGTGCCAAGTTGTCTTTCATGTTCTCATTGCTGTCAGATTGGCAGTGGGATGTAATTGGATGTGAATGGAAGGACTGAAGAGCTTGTGCTTTCTCTTCCTTCTTCCAAGATTAATCTGAAGGGTGTGTTTGTTGGACTAAACTTAGCAGTTCAGTCTAAATTAAAGAATACACTGCTTTCATAGTGGATGTTAATTTATTGAGATCATGACCCTCATGTGTAAATTTTTACATGATCTGGAAAAAAGAAAAGAGAAAAAACATAGTGCAAATACGTGCACTCCTAATCTAAAATAAGTCAAACTCTTTTGCTGTCCTAAGCTTTAATAGGGGAGTCTGAGTTGATTTGGAGGTTTTTTCCAGTGGAAAAGGTGATTACACACGAAAAAGCAGTGAGTAAATTTATGGGGAGAATGGAATATGCTAACAGTGAAAAATCAATCCATGGGTTGGATTTTGAAAATCATGGAATAAAGTTGGATTTCCAGTTTTATTGTTGGGGCCTAACCTGGTGTCTCTTGAAAATGTCACCTAAGAGATGATTTTAAAATGCTTCATGGCACTCTGTGTTCCACATTAGTGGTCTGGCCAGCAGTCATTGCTCTGTAGAAGGACTCTGATGCTCTTCACTAAGAACCCTGGGCACCCTGATCTGACTTGGCCCTCCTTTGAGTGATGACCAAAACTGTTTCCAGTTTCAGTTATTTAAAGAGAAAAAAATTATGAAGTTAGGTGTAGTTTTCTTCAGATCTTAGACATCCCACCAAGAAAACAAAGGATGGAAATTTAAAATTTTGGCCCCATTAGCTGTGAATGCTTGGCAGGAATGTCAGACGTACTTCCAGGACTGACAGCATTTGTGGGGTTGATCCCCAGGACCTGAAGAGATTGGCTGGCAGTGTGTGTGTGCTTGCTGTGACCAGCAGACCTGGTACCACTGGAACTTTGCAGACTGGGATTTGTCAAGCTTTTACGTGGAGGGCAAGAGCCTCCTGCTGAGCACAGTTCCTGGGACCTCAGGCCCCAGGACAGGCTGTTGCTCCCGTTCTCCTTGTTTCTGTGGTGGCAGCACAATGACAGCAGCTGCTGGTCCTTGTGCTCTTGTGCACAAGTGCTGTTCTCCTGTCCTGTTCTCACTCTGCACACACACAGGCTGTTCCTGGTGACTGCTGGTGCATCACCTCTTCCTCTAAGGGATTTTTCCTCCAGGTGTTAGACCTCTCTGTGACACATACTCCTTTGCAAACACTTTGTCCTAATTTTCAGCATTTTTAGCAGTCAGTTCGAATGTGAAGAAGTGTGACTTGGTCAGTACAGTTCTGCTGAAACCTTCCTCTTGCTCATGCTGTTTCCTGTCTGAATTAACTCATTCACTGAGCATTCACTGGAACTGGCACAGGGGGATCCAACCCACCTTCCTCTGCACCAGCCTGCCTCCATTTGCTGTCAGCCTTCCATTCATGTCACTTCAAAGGAGGATGGCTAGTAATACCCTTGATACTCTCTTAAGCTACTTTAAAGTTATATTAGAGCTTCATAGTTGTTGGTGACAGTCAAGGTGAGGAGCTGAGTTACTCTGATTGTTCTTTTTGAGCAGCTTCTGTGGTCTGAGTGCCTTAGGTCTTGAATATCTCATCAGTAGAGGAGAACACTTCTGGTAAATCTCAGTTGATAGCAGCTTTCTGAAAGTCTTTCCATCATCGCAAAGTTATGCACTCATCAGATGTGCAGTCACACTGACCTAAAGCCCAAGTGCTCCCCTCTCTACCTGGCCCATTGGCTGCATAGAAATAAATCAGATTTTGGACTTCTGGATTTTTACGTGTATTGCCTTCTAAAACTAATTCGGTGACATTTGTAAAGATACCTGCTTTGTACATCTTTTATTTAAAAAAGACTTTGATGCTCATGTGTCTAACATCAATGGTTCAACTGGAATTTTAAAAGAGAAAGTATCTCAATATTTTGAGGAACAAAAGGCATATTTTAGAAATATTTTATAAACCAGGATCAAAACTGTTGATAGAAATTAATTTCATATTTTCATCTGAAGTTCTGTTAGAAAGTGATAGCTGTCAAGCAGCCTCTAAGACTGATGTGTGAATGAAAGGAATTTTGCTTTAAATCTAACAACATTCAGAAATTACTGCCAAAAAACCATCTCAGTTGCATTTAAGTTTTTAGGGACAGAGCAAGAATTTGGGGGTAATTTCAGTTTGAAGAATGTTATACACAGTTTGCACTCTTGTTTAGTAATTCTGTCGAGTCTTTCTTCTCTGAAGTGCATTACAGTCTTGGAAACAATTTAAAAGCACAACACTGACGTTGCCTGTTAAGAACTGAGAATGCAATGGACTAAAGCCAGCAGTATTCCATTGTTTCACCCCCCCTGGATAGTCTTGAGAAAGAATATTTATTCATATGAAAGTCTTTCAAAGAGAAAAGTTAGTTAATCTGCTCTAGATAATTTGATTCACAGTTCTGCTATCCTTAGTGCAAATCTTAGCTTTTTTTTGGTTTTTTAATAAAAAACGTAAGGAAATCTACATACTCTGGCTGTGGCTACCTTTAATTTTGACAATTTAATCACAAGAAGGTTCTATTGCTTCTCTTAAACACATTCACAAATGCCAAAATTTGTAATAGAAAAATTATTTTAGAGCCAGGGAACCTTTAAAATTCTTGAAAGAATATTGGAATGCTTTTCTCTTAGAATAGAGTTTTTAGAAACATAAAGCATTTTCTCTTAAAAATTCTTCTTTTCTTAATAGATTTTTGCATATGGAGAATGAAATTATAAGTGGATGTATTGTAAGACAAGCTTTTCCAAACTCAAATTTCAACTGTAGCATTACAAGAATTTAATTTCTCCTCACAAATGATGTTGCGGTTCTTTGTCATCTCTGATAATTAGATTTTTTTCCCCTCTTGTCTTTAATAGGGAAGAGTTAGTGTGGTCATTATTTGAGATTAAGTTGGTTTCCTTTATCAGAAATTTAGGTTAAATGCTAATGCCTGGCATTTGCTATGGTTTTATAACTCTAAAATTAATTAAAGGAGAGCCATTTATGAGTACCTGCAATAGAAATTTCTCTTTAAGGGAATCCTGCGAATGAAAGTACTTTACCACATAAAGCCACTCTTTTCAAACAGGAAAGGCTTTAGTCAGCAATATTTAAGATGTATTTGAACTTCAAGGACTAAATTTCTAGTCAGTCCCATACTGAGAGTGTTTCTTCCTAAATTAAAGTGAGACCCACTGCATCCACATTGTAGCTCCAAAAGCCTCCTGTGGCATCTCCTTAGGTGAAAAACTCTTTAAAAATAAAATCTTTAACATTAAAAATAAGAATATTCTGCTTCTGAGGAACATTTGTCTACATCCTAATAGGATCAAGATAATTTCTGTGCAGAATTTAAGAAGTACATTCCTTATTCAAGTTGATTTTTATAGTAATAAAAATAAAAATTAGTATCTGAGGACTCCAGGAAAATATTTAAAAATACATTCAGTCTACTCCTGTCCTCTTTCTTTAAGCTTGAAGAATTAGTGTGAAGAAAAGACTGGAAAGATATTTGCCATGAGGCATGGGCTGGAACCTCATCCTCTCCTTCCTCTAGGGAAGAACCTGAGGAATAAAGATTTCTTTCTTCCTCATAAATTTCAGAAGCCAAAGAGTTTCCTGCAAGTGCAGCCTCCTCCTTTCCTAATCCCTTAGCTGCCTAATCTGCAAATTTCATGAAACCTCCTTAGTGTTATAGCACACTCTGATTCCTCTTTTATTCCTTCTTTATTTGTTACTACTGTTATTTTTAACCTTCTGTCATCTCTGATGGTAACTGGAGTTTAATGTAAGAAAGTAAGGTACATAAAGAAGGGAGTGAAGCTGAAATACAGCAAAAGAAAACCTGTACAATATGATACGTTTGCTATATAAGTATAAAAAATCAAATTATATCTATGTGCCCGTTATTGATGTGTAATATGTATATCCTTTTTAATTAAAATAAATGCAAGTAAGATTCAGCTTGAGGTTGTGGTAATAATGTAGTTGGTAATAAACATGAGGTTTCTAAAGGAAATTAATACGGTAACGCACTTTTGCAAATTAGTTGATTTTTGGTTTCGTCCTCAATGATTTTCATACGAATGGTTACTGGAGCTTAATGTCTTTGAATTATATTGTCCTGGGAAATATGTGGCATGTTCTCAACATGGAAACAAGTAGGATCTTTGACTAAATGAAATGTGAATGCACAAAAGCATTCAGAATTTATCTAGCAGGTTGTGTTACATGAATGCCTTTATGCAGCAGCTTAAGATCTCTGCCCATGTAATTCTCAAGTCCAGTGTGCAGCTGCTGAACCCCGGGCCTCAGGTGAGAAATGAGAAATTTTAAGGGCCGTTGAACACACTGAATTTAGCAAGTGCTCGATAGCCCTCAAAATTTCTCATTTAGGAGGATGCATATGTATTGCTTCCAAAATTGAATGCAAACTGCACTTTCCGCATTTGATTTACGTTTCTTCCTCACTTCTTCCCTCCCTCCCTCCCTCCCCTGTATCTCTGGGTCTCCGATACCATGAGGAGCTGGTCTGCCTTTCTTCTCCACATACCGTGACCTACTGATCAGACCATTGGAGGAAGTTTAGTGTGAAAAAACATACCGCAAGTTGCAGTGTAACACTAGAAAATCCCAAACCGTACCACAACCTCAGAGGTACATGTTTGGGATATTTTTTTCCGCTGCATTGCCATTATCACTGCCTGAGATACGAACATCAAGATGACACAATTCAGGTTAATGTATTTTATTTCCCTTTCTGGAGTCCCTTCCATCATTGTTCTGCTCCCCAGACGCTGATATTCCCAGTGTTCTCAAATAACCTCCCATCTGAAAGAGGAGGCTGGGCCAAAATAAGTACCATGGATTTAAACTTCCAAGATACTGATATTTTCTCCTTGCCTTTGAGCTACTTTCGCTCTTTTATAATTTTACATTTGCAGAAAGAGCAATTTGTATTTTTTCGTCCAGAGAATTGATTTTGCATGTGTTTGGGCGGGGAGAATCCTCAGAGTAAAAACCACCTCACATCAAGAATCAGGAATAAAATACATTTGTGAATCAATGGTATTTAAGGAGACTTTTAAAATCGATAAGTTGCAATTGCTTAATTGTATGATAGGGTTCATAAAATGCACGTAATAGCAACATGTCAAACTATTTCAGTTTATAATAAATTACATTTTTCTGTAAGCTCTTTCTCTAGTTGAACACATAGGTCGATTAAGTAATTTAAATAAGTATTATTTGTCATTCTGTTGTTAATGCAAAAGAACATTTCTCCATAAGGGAATAGGAGAACTTGAAAGTAGGGTTCTTTATGCTCCTCTCTATTTATACATTAGTTTTATGTTTCTTTTATCTACTTTGTTTGAATAGTCTTATCCTTATTTTAAATATTTATTTATTGAAATAAATATTTATTTACTCTCCCAGTTAGTTGATTGAAATTGGCAAAATTCTTGGCAAACGGCAACAGTGGGAAAATTCCACAAGTCCTGCAAGTCTGCTAATTTTGCAGAAATCTTGAGCTGAAGGGAAGGACCTCCATGGTCTTTCACTTGGGTGATTTTTTTGTTTGCATGTGCCAGAAAAACTAAGAGAGTTGCAGAAGGAGTAGCTGGCCATGCAAAGGACAAGGAAGTAATTCTGAAGATGCATGGGGATAAATGCTTTATATACGCATAAAAATTTAAACTGTAGGTTTTTAACTATCCTGCTGGCTAAATGATGCCTTAGTAAATAAATACTTAGTGAGTGTATCTGGAGGTTTCAGTAGCTCTTTGTCAGTGGGCAGAGTTGGAGACGTGTTGAGACCTGTCTGCCTGGTCAGCTGCTGAATTCTCATTTCAGCATGAGCACCTTAAAAAGCAGTGGCACCATTGCCGAGTGAGGTCAAACTTCTCTTTAACTTCTTATCTCTGAAGATTTTATTTTATTTTTTTTTTAGGAAAATTAAGTTTAGAGGTAGAAAGAAAGGGATCCGTTGATTGAAATGATTTATTTTTTTAACACACTCAGCCTTCTTTCGTTTTCTTGATCATTATATATTTTACATTACTTTTGGGGGGGATAAAAGAAGAAAAATCCATGTGGGATGAAGTACTTGTATTTTGAACAGTTGTGTTACAACAGGCTCCATAAGGGTCCAGAGGTGAAAATCCTTTCATCTTATAACTGCAACCTTTTTTTTCCTCTCTCCACAGTTCATGCAAAAGCTTGAATTTCATATTAATATTCTCTCATTCCTCTTGTGACTGTGTCTTTGTGGTAATACTAAATCTACCATAAATCTACTTGAACTTTATCTCCTTGTGGAAATATGTAGTATTTTAGGTAACAAGGTTAGATATGCAGACTAAAAGCAGCCACTTTTGGCATTCTAAGTGCTTTTCAGAAAATGGATCTTGTGGGAGTTAATATACTGCAAATGCTTGTATACTTAAGAAATAGGCCATTAAGGCAATATATTGTGTTAGTCTTCAGTTGAACATGAGTTTTAGTATATAAGGTCACTCTCTTTTGCTCCGCACACACATACACATACACACACACAAAACCCCCCAAAAAAACAACAAAAAAACCAAACCACATATAGACTGAAGGGTAAATTCTGTCCTTCTTAAACATGTGTAATTTAATTAGCATTTTTGGGATTTACTAGGATGAATTTTCCCCTTGGCATGTGCAATTGCAAACAGGGAGAATGTGGGCTGTAGGCTGCTAAGAGCAGACATCTGCCTGGAGGGACATCCATGTGAAGAAATCCATGCATCCTTGCCCCCTGAGGACCTTGCTGACATGGTCTGTGGAGTTAGGAGATTTTTAATTACTGGGAAGTTCCTCAGATGGTGAAAATAAGTAGAAATCTGCTTTGAAGGAGAAGGAGGTTCAGATGATGTTTCTTGAAATCACAAAGTGTGATTTAGTTGACAGTGACATGCTCTAGGAATCCTGCATTGCTGTAGAACTTTACAGAAATCCAAGCTAAAACTAAGAATAATACTGCTTTTTGAAAGAATTGAAATAAAGAAGTTATAGAGCAGTTTCACTGAAGGTCATTTCTGCAGTGTGAGCCTCAGTCAAAACTGAGACCAGTATTAAGGCTGATAATTAGTCCTGGTAACTCTCTTATTTCATGTGAAAAGAACTCAGTGTATTTTTCCATATAAGTTGTTCTGGATGCACATCAGTAAACGCTGCCCTTTGGCAGCACCTCCTCATTAGTGCTTATGAGAAGCACTGAAGACCTACCAGTGCCTTTAAACACACCTGTCCAAGTGTATGAGCCTAACTTACTTTTCTTCAATGTTACATGTTTTTAGCAGCTAAATCTTGAAAATGTACTTCTTTAATGACAGAATACATTTATTCCTCTTTTTATGTCATCCTCTAGAGCAGATATGCTGTGTTAACCATAATAGATTTTTGATGGAAGGGACAGTGTGGGCTGTAGCCCAGCATGACAAGCTCCCTCATTGCTGGGAGCTACTTGCCAATGAGACTTGGCTTGCACCTTTCAGAGCATAGGTAAAGTATAGGGACTGAAGCTCCTGCCACTTTTTTATATGAGCTCAGCTCAGTTAAACAGAACTTTAAATCACCTGTTTCCAGAGAATACATTGACTCAACTCTTTGCTACTTAAAAATGTTTGGTAAAACAATGTCATCCACAGTCTCAGTTTCAAAGAACATTGTGGTCCTCTCAGAGGGAAGGGGAATCAGTCCTCTCCTGTGATTCAGCCTGTATTTCATTGGTACAAGGTTATGGGATACACATCTGGAGCTGTTGCTGGCTTGGTAATTCTTTGTTTATATACAACTCTTTTTTGAACTTGCTAAAGAAGTAGTAAGAATTGATGTGCACCATTTGGCACCCTATTTTTTATAAAGGTGATTTTATTCATTTAATGCTGTGAAAAAGAAAGTAAACTTAGTGTAATGCAGTTGTGATGGTTTAGTGTCCAGCATTGATACCAGAATATTGTAGTTTAGCACTTGGTTTCTAGATTTGGGTTGAAACCTTCCAAGAAAATACTGGGGCTTTTTGTTATTTCAGAGAGAGTGCTTAAAATAAGAATCATTCCTCTCACTGGCTGGTAAGTGGATTAGTTTGGCAAATTAAAGCTTTAGTTAGGATGACGGTAGAAGAGAGTATTTGTCCTCGGTCTCTGTCAATGACTCTTGTGTCTAATGTTTCTTTTTCAGGAATCGAAAGAATACTGTATGCATATTTGATATTTTATTTAGTCTCTCAAGATGGCATCCCAGGTCTGATGTTCAATTAGGGTGTGCAGTTCTGTAATCCTTATTTAATTAGAACTCCTTGTCATACTCCCTGGGAGTTGCATTTGTAATTGGATTCTCACAAGTGAGAATATGCAGAGGCTACCTCAAAGGGAAGTTGTGATTTGCTGATGTGTGTTACTTAGCTGTAGTTCTTCGAGAATGTTTCCTCTGCATATTCACATTATGGGTCCTGTCCACCTTCTGTTTGTCCTTGGATGTCTACTGCTCTACAGTTGCCGTGTTTAGCAAGAATAACTAGTATTGAGCACTGTACAATCACTTGGTGTCGTGAGATGGCACTTGTACAGTCCTAGTAGTCACTGCTCTTCTAGGAAGTTCCTGTAGGCCACCAGCACTGGAGAACCAAAACCCACTGGTGTGAATATGCAAGGACAGCACTCTCAAAGAGCAAGCTAATGGTAAGTACCCTTTCTTTGTCTTCTGTGATTAACCAAGTATTTCAAATGTTGTTTTGTAAGTTTCCTATTGGCAATTTTGCTACAATTTCCCTACAATAAAAACATACTGAGATTAATTTTAGAGCTGTTACCTTTCTGGCTAAACTCAATAAAGTATCTGTATTTGCAGATACTCACTTCAGTTGTAAATTGATGTACAACTATCAGTGTGTGGGTGTGTACACATGTTTGAGCTGTAATACATATTTCTGTCAGACAAAAATGCACAGTTACAGTGCAGTATTATATATTTTATAGTTGCACTCTTCTAGTTATTATAGTTATAGCAGATTAGATAGCAGAGTGAGTCACTGACCAAAAAAAGTATTAACAATGTTAATTCTCAAAACAGATTCTCCAAAAGAAAATCAAAGGTACGTTGCTTTACACTACTAAAATTTTTCCTGAACTTTTGTTTTTTCCAGACATGGAATTCTGTGAGACTCCCCATATTCTGTGCTCTGGCTATCAGACCGACTTACATGGGGTAGCTGAGCACAGTTACCCGCTGGAGGTGGGCTCAGACGTGGATACCGAAACAGAAGGTGGCGCATCCCCGGATCACGCCCTGAGGATGTGGATGAGGGGGATCAAATCGGAACACAGCTCCTGCTTGTCCAGCCGGGCAAACTCAGCACTGTCCCTCACTGACACTGACCATGAAAGGAAGTCTGATGGGGAGAATGGTAATAAGGAAATGCATCTAATGTCCTCAATAGAAGTAGTAATTTATTGAAAACTTTCTTCTTCTACCTTTTTCTTTTCTCTTTCTTTTGTTTTCTTTCTTTTCCCCCTTCCTTCTTAGATCTCTGTATAATATGTAAAGTGAAGGGATTGTTTGGGGTGTGTACTGTATTTGTAGTGTAGAAGAAAATAAGACCAAAAAAATGAAACAATGTTTTTGTTAAAACATCATTCTTTTAGAGTCTACTTTCCCACATGCTTCATTTCTATATCACAGAATGTTTATCATTTGAATTTGGTGGCCTATGGATTAGGTTCAAAAATAGATCTAGGTATGCACATTTATATCACACTTTGCATAGAATTGTCCCTGCATGTTTTGGCTTCTGGCTGTAGCTTTAAGGCAGTTCAACCAAGTGACTTGAGAGACAACCTGGAGTCCTAAAGGCTCCATTTACCTCTCGTTTTGTGCTACGTCTGAAGACATCCCTTTATCAGTTGGACAGATTGAACAGGTCTGTCATGTGTCAGTTCTGTATTTTCCTACATAGGGAGGGAGGGCTTCTCGGTCACATGAGGGGCGTGTTTGGGGGGTGGGGGGGCCTGTTTTTGGTTTTTTTTTTGTGGGGGTGTTTTTAAATATTCATTCTCTTTCAGGATATCTTTATTTTTGTATGATTTAGTGTGTCACAAAAGGGGAAAATGGGTATTTAATTAAATAACATGTTGAGAATTAATATTCTTTATCTCTGCATCAAAATTTATTACAATCTACTCTGTTTCCTTAAAGAGTGTAATAAGTAAACAAGTTTATCATGCTTAAGATCAGCAGGCTTAGCTGATATTTTAATTTCTGTGTTTAATAACTCTATGTTACGGCAGACCTAAATGTTATTTTATGGATCTTTTTAACTGGATAAGAAATGGAGGAACCATTGAAGGTGGCAGATTGACACTTCAGTGTTGACAGGGATGCATTTTAGTAGCTTTATAGTCATAAGATGAAAGAGAGTTCAGTTAGAAATGTCATTTCTACAGTTATGCATTTGAATTTGTGAAATGCAAAGCTGGTAATTATAATTTCATCTGGATATCTGTCAATATCAATGATAATGTCCAATATAGGCTCAAAGACAGATTATCTGCATGAGTTTAAAAAAAAGGGTTTAGCACCCAGCTTGTTTTTAATTAAAAGCTCCTTTGAGGATTAAGCATTCTGCGCTGTCCCATGGTCTTGTGTCCCTAGATCCTGTTCATTTTCAGGTGCCACCCCATTGCCACTGTGCAGTGGATACCTGCCTTCTGCTTCTGCCACGCCTTCTTGTGGCATCCGCCCTCTGGGAAGTGTCTGGGCTTAGGGTCTTTTGGTTTGAGGTTGCAGGTTTTTGTGTGTTTTCCTAAGACATTGGGTTTTAAATGGTGGCTGAAGGAGTTGAATCTGGTCTGCCTGGCAGTGGTTGACCTTTAACTATGAAAATGATTGAGAAAGGAATGTGTGTACTTGTGCCATTCAGGTGTGTTTTCTGTGTGGATTGGCACCCAGTAACAAAGCACTCTTTGAATACAGAAGTTCATAAATCTCTACCTAAATTATGTCATAGGTGGCACATCTTCCTGTTTCTATGCAGTCCTTTATGCCAGGGGCTTTATCGAAGAACCACAAGGGTTGCATTTATCCTTGTCAGTTGCTGCCATGGAACTGTATTTTTCTGTGCCAGCCAGTAACTTCTCTGTGTGGAAATGGAAGAGTGCATAAGATCTGTTGCTGAAAGTACATGAAACATTAGTTTCCATGACACTGCTGTAAAAATATTTAGCAATTCTGGCTTTCGAGGGGTTGACCAAATGGCGTGTGAATGCAGCTATTTGTAACTGGAGTAAAATTAATGAGGAAGATACAGTTCTTGCATTGTTTGAGAAAACTAATTGCTATTGTTGTGTGCATTTTCAAAGGGTCAGATGGGTTTTGCTTTGGGATTTCCTTCTTTCTTCCTCTGTGAGCAGAATTTTTGCTACAAATGAAGAACAGCTATTTTTGTGATAACATTGGGACAACTAAATGGATATACTCCAGCAGACCTGCTTTAAGGACAGTTTTTGCTTTACATTGATCTGAAGCTAATATATTTTTTAAAAATTTATTCTCTTTGACTATTCGTTGACATTCCCTTAGTCATTCTAAGCTCTAACTGGAAGTTCCGTGACACAGGATATATACTTCTGTGTATCCTGAGTAGCACAATTTGAGAATTTATTTGAGGGTTGTTTTCCTTCATAGACACACCAACTCTGTCATAATCACTGTTTAAACATACTCAGTTGTTTTGGCAGCAGTGAGCAGATTGTATGAAACGCCACCATTCCCATTTAGTGTTGTCAACGTTAGTGGCAACTAATAATAGCCTATTAGTGCACAAACTGCCTTCAGCTTTGCCTGAGGCTAAGCAAAATATAAATTAACTGCACGAAATGAATGACCAATTTCTTGGGGATCATTGCTTATCTCTGGTGTGGTATAAATAGCTCTATTTAAACATGAATAGTGTTACTCTATTGTATGTGAATGTAAATTTCAGACAGCAGCACTACAGAATAACCATATCAAAAATAGTTCCTTTATTCCCTTGAAGAAGACTGCATTTACCCTCAGTTCATTGGTACAATGCTGTCTGTCACTGCAGCATGTCAGAACATCAAGTTCAGTGCTTTCATCTGCCAGATTAGTGAGCTGGCAAATTTGCTTGTTTATTTTGATGAACTAAGTCTGTGGCCCAGAAGAGAGTACAGCCCTGATCTACAGAAAGGTAGTTTTCAGAGATACATCTCAAATTGCATAGCATGACATAGATCTGCATCCCCTGCTAGCCAGTGTACTGAAAAGCAGCCTACTGCCCATTTTGTGTCCATATAGTCCTCCTCGTTGTTGTTGATGCAGTCCTTATGTTTTCCTTTACAGGATGTCTGTGCAGCTGTGGCACAGTGAATTTCACCTCAATGCATTCATGCCATGCCGTAATCCATTTCTGAGTCACATTTGACATGTTTGCCCAGCCATCAACTCTTACTTTTAGCTACTGCATCTCAGCTGAGAGCTGGTACAGAACTTTAGCCATTTCTACAATAACACAATTTTTAACCTTTTTTACTTTGTCAGATTGCTTTGAAGTACTTTTAAGGCTGACTTGTTTGGCTTGCTCCTGACATCTACTTAGATGTTTTTATGCAATTAGTTACTCTTTCTCTACCACATAGTGAGAACCAAAAGGACGGGTACAGGATTCCCAGTGCTGGCTGAGTGTACTGTGACAGGCACAGTCTAGAAGCCTAATTCATGTTCAGTTCCTTTGGCTATTTTATGACAACTGGGTAGTAGCTATAGTTCACAATGACTTTTTTAAGATTTGTAGGCAAGAAATTAGGGTGTTGGTACAGGCTGAAATACCACTGGTCATGGAATATTGCATTAGAGTGCTTGAGTTCTGGTCAGGGGATTTTTATTTTAATATCATATTTGTCATTTTAGAAACAAAGCAAGAGGGAGAAAAAAGCAGCTGTGGAAAAATGTATTTTTTTTTGCTTTCCTCCCCCCCTCCCCCATAAATTTTTTGAGAACTTCTTTCTTAATATAAGTGTTCTATTTGAAACAATACTTTTAATAGTATTAGCCATGTATTAATAAGTAGATGTAGTAGAGAAATTAGTAGGTTACAGATCAAAGCCGAGTTTATGAACTAGAAATATGTAAGATTAATCTTAGGTAATTCATCTAAGTATTTGTTTTACAGTCTGGGAGCAGCAATCCATTTAACAGAGCTCTTGACTGTCCCTAAATCTCAGGGTTCTTTTCACTTTGATTGCTGGGCAGATGGGTGAGTTTTGGGCAAGTCACCTCAGCTCTTTGTACTTCAGATTCAGCATGTTAACATACCTGTTAAAGGGGCAAAGATAGTTAGTAACAGAAATACTGGAACTGCTGATTACAATAACAATGCATGCTCTGAGAAGTGTGCTTCTGACTGCCTCTCTGTGCAGGATTGTGTTTGTAATAATGATGGCTGAAGTATTTCCAGTAGCTCCTATTCTGTCACTTTCTATTTACAGTGGTGCAATTAAGAAATTGAGTTACTAAATTGCAAGTAGACCCCTTTAGGTCAAATGTGTGTTAGAAGCTTTGAAAATATAAAGGTAAACATCGGTCTTAGTACCATTCCATCGGAGCCATTTAATATTTTTCTCTTAATTCCTTGTGTGCTCTATTTTACCTTTTTGTTATGGTATGGATGGCATCCTGTTTGTACACTTGTGCCTCTTGGATCATTTAAGTCACCTAAAAGATTAAGGCAACCTCATCAATAAAACGCAAAGCCCCCATGGTTAAATTCCTCCAACTTCAGTAGTTTACTATAGCTTGTCAAATACTTGATATATAATAACTTTCAGATATTTGACAGAAAAGGGCCAGTTATCTTCCCTTAATAAAAGATCTCTTTTGCTTCTGTTGTGTTTCTTTTTCTCATTTAGTGTTTAGATGGTATTTATGTTGGTTGCTTCTGTGTTGTTTCAAAGAAGCCTCCTCAGTGTGAAAGGAAGTGTGTGAATCCCTGCAGTAACATAGCAATGCCTTTTGGGGAGCATTGGCATATACACTGACATGGTAACTGCTCTGCTGGAGTTGTTAAGAGTGTAAGATGCTTTTGTTGACCTCAGAGTGGTTCCTTTGGAAATGTTACTGTCTCAAAGGCAGCATGTAAGTTATCTGAATTGCTTTGGTTAAGTGTGAGATGCTTCTGTGAGCACTGTAGCATCACCTCAGCTATAATATGAAAGTCTTGCACTTGTGCCCCCAGTTTTTAAGCCACTTATGAAATTGTTTATGTATGGAAATTCAGGTAATGACTTGTTTGTCAGTATTATGGGGGAAATTCTGCCTTTTAAAATTACTGTCTTCATTACTTTTTCAGACTGACAAGGGCATTGCATCTGCACGTCTTCTATTTTAATCTTTACAATTTGCATATGGTCTATTAAAATCAGTACACAGTGTTAAAACATTCCCTTCATGTTCCTCTTAAGCACAATAAACATTAATTTAAAGACATATCAAAGAGGATATAGTATCTTACATTAAAGATAATAAAACAGTATTTAGAACGTGGGAGAAATATTTTCTATATTCCATAATGCAAATGACCTTTGCCCACAGCATAGTAAAAGCTATCAGTGCATTTACACAAGATTGTGTAATATTTTTAGCCCTGCAGTTTTGTTTTCTTTCATGGGTAGCTAAAAGCAGGGAGGGAGGAAAGCTTGAGGAGACCAGTCAGGTCTAATTTGTATCCCAGAAATCAGTAAACTGGCATTACAGCTCAGAAAAAAATCACTTGGCTTTCCTTCCCTGTGTGTTGCAGAGGGGATAGTGGATGTGGCTTAAGGAGCCAACAGCGATGTGAATTATTATTCCTTTTTTCGTTTAAGTGCTTTTTACTTTCTCAGGTGGAAATGAGCATAAAGGAAAAATATTTCCACAAATATTTTAGAGTGCAAATGGATGTTGCAGTGATGCTGCAATTCTTGGGACCTCAGTTTATCTAGGTTGTCATAGTGGAGAACGCTGAGATGGGATAGACAGTGAAGAGACCAGGGAGATGCTGAACAAAATACCTTCTCTGTTGTTACGCATTTACCATGAATTCTACAGGAAAACATCTCTGGACAAGTGTGTTGCTGGGAACAGTTCCATTCTAAGCAATCAGCATTTCTAACCTGATGTTTTATTTATGTTGTTTTATTAAGTTTGCATTATGCTTTATTTCTCATCTCTTTTGGTTAAAATTTAAAATATTTGAGAATATTGGAAATCTGCTCTACAGAAATAACATAAAGTCATATTTTATGTGTTTGATCTTTGGAATAAATGATATATTTTAATTTAATGCTAGTTTTATTTCATAGCTATTTTTAAATATAAGCAATTTAGTTTTTAAATGTAAGCAATATGTCTTAAAATGTAGATGTTTCTACCAGTTGGAACCTCTTTTCTTCCAAGTTTGGGATGTTTTGCTGAAAGATCCCAGTGGAACATTATTAGTGGGAAATAAGGCTAAGGGAAAACTTCTGAACTCTGATCATAGAAGATAATAGTTAAAGTCATCAGATAAATGAGATCAAGTTACTCTCACTTGGTTCGTTGTGGTATGGAACAGTGTGGTTTGAAATACAAAGAGCTTTTTTTTGCCCCCGTAGCAAAATGCTTTTCAGCTGTCACATCATAGAGTCACAGAATGGTTTGTGTTGGAAGGGACCTTGAAGATCATCTCGTTCCAACTCCCCTGCCTCCCCCACCTTTCACTAGACCAAGTTGCTCCAAGCCCTGTTCAGCCTGGCCTTGAACACTGCCAGGGATGGGGCAGCCACAGCTTTTCTTGGACAACCTGTTCCAGTGTCTCACCACCCTCACAGGGAAGAATATCTTCCAAACATCTAATCTAAACCTGTCCTCTCTCAGTTTATAAAGTCATTTTCCCTCGTCCATGCCCCTGTGAAAATCCCTCTCCAGCTCTCTTGTAAGCCCTTTAGGTACCTGAAGGTGCTCTAAGGTCTCTCCAGAGCCTTCTCTTCTCCAGGCTCAACAGTCCCCGCTCTCTCAGCCTCTCTCCGTAGCAGAGGGGCTCCAGCCCTCCGAACATCTTTGTGGCCTCCTCTGGACTTGCTATCCAAAATTTAATACTGAAAGTGAAATAAAAAGAAAGGATCTAGCAAATGAGTACAGGATTGGTGGAGAAGTGACAAAATACTGTCAAATTACCATTTTAGGGTCTACCAAGGTTTAATCTTAGTATTATATCTTTTTGACAGTATGAGATCTTCGAAGAATTTATTGTCATCATATGGGTGACAAAATATTGTGCATTCTTCCTTTTCAACTGTTTTTCATTTTTACCCATTTAATCCATTGTGTGTTAAATTACATGAGAAAGTCTTATCTTCCATTTTCAAATTTGTTGGTATTTCATTTCCTCTTGGACTTAGGAGTAAGATGAAGATCACCATGAATCTGTATTATTCAGAGTTACAGATGTTAGCATATCTTCATCTTACATATGAGGAGCATTAATAGTAGCAAGTAGCTCTCATCAGACCATCTAGAAGAAACACAGGGGCTGCTTCCCATGGCTGCAACCTTCATATTCTTCTAAAAGTGGAAGTTAAACTAAACATAGTGTACTATTTCTAATTTCTGCAATAGAAAGTAGGCTAAGAATGGGAAGTTGTATATGAAATTAAAGTTAGCTTTTTCAGAAAAAGCAGATTTGAATGCCACTTGTTTCAACTTTCTTTTATATACAGGGCTTGCAAAAGAAAATTCAGTATCTTCTGATGCTGACTTTATGTTTTGCAACATGAGCATAAGAGGAAACATGTATAATGAGCTCTTCTAGACTATGGGTCTAGGAGCACCACAAAATTCCTGCAGGCTGCTTCCTCTCCCTGACAGATGTTTTTTTGAGTAATTTTTTAATCAGATTCACATATTCTGATGACTAATTATATTGCCAGTATTTTTTTTCCCTTTTTGTTTATCTGAAGTTTCCACCCCAGATGATTTGCAATGGAGATTTTATACCATGTTCACAATGCTGGCTTTCAGTTGAGCAGCACTTGTCAGCACTTGTGAGCTGTTGGCCAGGAGCTGTACTGGCAGTGCAGAGGCAGCTCTTCAGGCATCAGAAACCACGTGTTGTAAAGTAATTGTATTCCTTTGCCTTGTGTTATTCAGAAAGGGATCTGGGGGTGTTCAGTGATCTGGTAGTTCTTTGGTTCAATGAAACCACATCACCTAAAAGATATATATGTGGGAGGAAATACCTGGAAGTGAGGATTACTTAGGTCAGGGTTGTTCAGCTTTCTTTCTAGAAACTTTGCTAAAAGATGCCAAAAGCAGATAAGAAACCAAAGGGACAAAAGGTTATTTCAAAACTGTGCATTGTATTTGTTATGGTTCATAGCACTCCTCGCTCCCCACCTCATCAGTTTTGTACATTAGAAGGATTCTGTATCTTCTCTGATGTCATTAGAACTCTAATCCAGGCAGTGATGCACTGGAACTAAAAGAAGAAAAGCATCAGTATTTTAACTACAGCCAAGCTGAAAGTGAAGAGTTTTTATCTATTAAATATCTTCTTAGCCCCAAATGATACGCATTTTAAACAAGTGGGAACACATGAATATCAATGATTTTGAATTTCTGTGACTCCAACTACTAGACTTTTTCTCTGTTTTTCTTTCTCAGAAGATCCCATATAGTTTTAACATTGGTTATGCTAATAAACACTGCAGAGTATAACTCCAGTTGGATGCATCCAGTGTTGTCTTATCTTGGTGGGATACATTGGTAGAACAGTTGAATGTTATTGATCAGCTGTGAATTTTCTTTCAGCTCTTGAATCTAATAATGATTAGATTTTTACAATGGTAAAGAGCATAGCCACATGTTGCTTTGGGCTATTTTGCATCAATTTAGTAAGCATTTTACTTTGAAGCTGAAGTGCATCTACATTTGTAAATGAGCTTAGAATACTTGATGTCTTGATAAGCAGGGTGATGTATATTTTCTTCAAGGCAGGTCATTGCATATTAGCTGAGCATAAATGAAAAGCCATGTGTATGCAGGGCTTTGCAACCTGGTTTTCCCTTTCGGGGAATGATGCAACCATGTCATCAACTTATTCAGGTCTTAGTGTGGTATCTTGACTCTTAAGATACATGTTTATCTCAGTAGCCTGAATGTGACTGAAAGAGCCGCCCTTTTGTAGTGTAGTGAGAGGAGCTGGAAGCTGCTGTTCTGAGAACGATGGCACCCTGCATTGTCAGCAGTGTACATTTGCTCACAAGCAGTGCATTTGGGGTTAGCTGTTGGTCTTCGGCCAAGTCTCTGCTGTCTTTTGATGTCTTCTCGTTGCCAGTGAAGGTGTAAAGCAGGCCTCAGTCCTGAGAACTCTGCCTGCTTTGATAGGAAGAGAGTATGAGAGAACATGATGCACTGCAGGTGCTGAAGCCTTTGCATCCAACCACTCCCTGGCCTAAGTTTAGCATCAGACTAATTAAGGGGTTTGTGCTTCTCAAAAATCCTCAGTCCTTCCCTCCCCAGCTCAGAAGGTGGTGTTCCAGTGCTTCTCCCTTGTTCCTTTGTGCGAGTTTGTGGGCTGGAAAGCATTTTGAAGGTGGGCACAGTGGCTGCCAGGGCTGCACTGCCAAAGGCAGTGGAGCCCCAGTGTTTTTCTTCCAGAGCGTCTGTAATTATTCACCACTTAGAATTGCAGTTCTTCCTCTGTAACAAGGGGCACTGCCCAAATGCTTTTTTGTGGTGTGCTCAATGTGTCTACAACTATCTTTTATGTCTTTGCCTGTGGGGAAAAACATAATTGAGTCATTCTTCCTGAAGCCTGCGTGGCTGTGTGTTCAATCAGTACAGTGTTCATTTCGACATTCCTATTGATGGTTGCATTGATTATTTTTATTTTAGCCTGTGATTGTCTCCAGTCTAGCTTTTTAATTTTTATAGTTCACTACCTATTGAACAGAAAATTCAGCTGTGTTTGGTTGTGTGTGTTTTGTTAGAAATATAATCTCCTGAATCCAGATTTTTCCACAGTAGCTAATAGCCTACAGTACTTGAAAGCTCCTTTTTCTTTTTATAACCTGTCTCTTTTCCAATACATTTTCTGATTACTTCACTACAGTTCAATTTTTATTGGATCATTTTAGAGCGTAATAATTCATTTCTGATCCCTAGTACCTCTTGTCCATGTCTGAAGTACTCCACATTATTTCAGTCACTCATTTTTGTTGACATCTTTTCTCTAAAGACAGTCTTCTATGTTTTCTCTCAAAATATCTTTCTGCCATCACTATTTTAGTCTTGTGATATCCAATTTCCTTTTAATACAAAATCAAATAGAAAGCATTTTCTGCGCTTTACCAGTCAACTATTGTGCAATTTTTTTGAGTTTGCTTCCAGGTATCTTATACATTGCTTGGTGGCTAATAATGGCACAAACCTAAATCAAAGATCTAGAAAATAAAAAGGAGAACGCAGTAGAAAGGCTGTTACATATTGAATCCTTTTTAAAACAATACTACATCTGTACATATATAAAATAAACATGTTGCTATGCAATTACTTTACAATTCAAACAGGTGCTTATTAATGTAAATAAAGAGCCTTAATAAGTACCCACTCTAAATCAGCTGGGGTGTTGTGTAAATCTTAGTAGAATTATTTGTTCATTCATTGCTTCTCTAATAGTTTAGATTGAATTATTATCAACCTTCTGCTTGGGAAAAAGGAAAAAAAAGAAAACAACACATGTCCCTTCATGTTGCACAGAACTACAACAAAGCCTGCAGTTTCAACTGGGTTTCTCTCTCAAGCCCGGTAAGAACTCTTGAGATATTGAACCATGGTTACATTTATGGTAAGAGAAATGGCAGTGAGTTGCCATTTTCAAGTGGTTTCAGATTATTTTGTTTCAAAGCTTCAGGTCTGTGCAGTTGTGATACAAAATAAAATTGCTGGCGTGGACTCACTTAGATTGATCCGGGCTCTGGACAGCTGGCAGGGCTCAGGTTTTAGGTTCCCACTGGGGAAATTTGCAGTGGGAGTCAGACTGCAGAAACAGAAATAACCCGCAGCCAGCTTGGAAGCAGCAAGGGTAGTCAACAAAGTGGAGATGTTTGACTGTGGGCTTTGCCAGCTTAAATCATGTTTTGATGATAATCTTTGACAGCAGTTTCCTGTATCACAAAAAAAAAACCCCATAGTCTTCTGCACTGCTATTGCTGTCGTGCCCTTTTGGCATGTAATGATGCAATTTGCAGTTTTGTATGCCCATGGGAGAAAAAAACCCCAGCAACTGAGTATTCTTTCAAGTGTGATTGTCTAGTTGGGGTATACAACACAGCAGCCAAAATACATTGCAGGAGCTTCTCATCCTGCTGCTCATGCTCCTTCCTGCCATAATGTTCTCTGGTTGCTTGCCTGTCTTAAGGACTCCTTATGTCTTTTGAGGACATCAGCATGTTTCTGTGATGGTGTTAATAAAGCCCTTGATTGACAATATTCTGAAGCTTGAATCCTAAATAAGTATCAGTGTGCTGATAAAGCTGTAAAACCAAGCTTAGTCAAGTCAAGAAATGGAAACACGAGGTGTTAAATTAGTATTAGATGTCTGTATAATTTTGCAAAGCCATCATTCCTGGAGACCTAGAGGATTTGTTAATACTCCTGTGATGCAGAGGAAGATCTTTCACAGTGTACATCAGCCTGTTCTAGGAAGCAGATTTGGGGATGGCTGCATTGCTTATTCTGGTAGGTGGCAAATGCACACCTGCTCTGTCTTGATACAGCTGCTACTTGCAGCAGCTTAAACAGTTTGAGTTCTGGCAGTATTTATAGTCCTCATAAACGTGAGTGGTTGCTCTGAAATCTGTCGCTACTCAAATTAAAATGGTAAGCAGGTGAAAAGTGTGGAATTTATCTCAGTAAATTTGCTGTTGGACTTTGGAACAACTTGCTCAACTAATACATCAAAATTTCAATGATTTTGAAAAGTGTTTCAAAATTCCTCAGATTAGAGAATTCCTCCTCTTGATTTCAGTATTGATCCCCATGCAAATACAAGAAAAGCAAACATTCCAAAAAGCAGTGGGCTGGGCAGTTGAGCGTTTCCTCCTTTTCATGTGAATAATAATTGCATTTGGAGGAGTTCTTAACTGGCTTCTGTCCAGCAGCTTGGGTTGGTAATTTCACATGTGGACCTTTTTTTGGATGCTTCCAGTGAGCCACCAGAACAGGCTCGCTATGTTTGGGAGATTTAATTACTTCTAAAAGTATTTTTTTTTCACGTCTATTTTAGAGGTAGTGACCTGAAAACAGACAACAAGTGTTCGAATGTTAGAGGGTTTTTTCCTTTTTGGCTACTTTATTGCTTTAAGAATAGCAGAACAGGGAATAACCTTCCTCTTGTCTAGCCTGGCTGATTTTAAATATCTACCAAATTCAATGGCATTTCTTAACTCCTCATCTTTGGAGTAATTTCTTGACTTTTCTCTTGAACGTATCTTGTTTCTACTAACACGTGGACACCCAGAGGGTTAGTTAGAGACGTGCTTCTGGGTCACCTCAGTTCTGTGATCAGCTGTTAACTGTGGCTGAAATTTATAGTCATCCTGAAAGAAAATGCTCAAGAAGGAGAAAACCCAGTTTCACTGAGCTGTCATTTCAGAGGCTGAAACATGATAAATTGTAGTGATGAGAAAGCCAGGGTTACTCCCATTCTGCTGGGTGGAATTTAAAACATTTGGAAATACTCTGTGTTCATTACACAGGATTGCCTCTTCTTCAGAGCCTGTCTAGTATTACTTTGGAATGCTTGCCTGTGTTCAGTATATGCCATGAAGATTATCAGTTAATGGAACTGTAGGAAAAATGAAAAAAATAAGCTTAATCAGAATAAAGCACTTTCATAGAGACAGGTCATAGGTGAAGGCCTAGCTATAAAGAACTTCTTTACTATTCTTAAAATGGTACTAGGTCAGAATTTGCACAAATGTTTTGTTCCTGCATAAAAAAGTTTATATTGTGTCAAGGATAATTGTTTTATGTATTTTTAGTTTATTGAAACCTCTCTTTCCTGTATAGTATTTTGTAGCATAGAAGTTACAACAGTTGAAACAAGGAAAGTGGAGCAGACCGCTAAAAGGGGCATTTGCTTCCTTTGTTACTGTTGCCTATGTTTTGAAACATTAATTACCAAACATCATTATAATATTTTTAAATTACGTGTAATATAGGCATTTATTACTCTGTTAAAATTTAGTTTATTGCCTTTTTAATATCTGAAATGTGTGGGGAGCATAGCACGATAGAGCATCCATGTTAGGAACATGAAGATCTTTATGAGATACTGTAGTGAAAGATGTCAGAAATGTGCTTCTTATCTGATATTTAAGCTGCAAACATGAAGAACATCGTCACTGACACTGAAGTCGATACAGAACACTTCGAAGATCCAGAAGGACACACGGAAAACTCAATGAGATTCAGTGTGGGGGATAGTAACCAAATATAAAATGTTTAATAGGAGCTACTTTGGAAAGCAGTAACTCTGAAAGGGACCTTAAGGGCCAGTAAATGAGATAAATGGAGCCAACAAGTCAAATGCTACTTCAAGCTGCATGTGTACATGCATCATGTCAAGGAACTAGGAAATATAGCAGCTGTCACTAGGACTTCTCTGACAAGTCAGTTCTGAGCATTTCAACACCAGGGATGTATAAAATCGGAGGGACTCAGAGGAGTGTAAAATGTGGTTATGTCTTTGGGATTTGTTATTCAAGGAAAGGGTTTTTTTAAAAAGGTCTGAATCCGTAGAGAAAATCTGAGTTGTCACTCAGATAACTGAAACAAGCATGGAGTGCAGGGAGGGAAGAGCTCTGTAAGTATTTAGCATCCCATGTGATTCTGTCATCACTAAGAGCACAGTGCAGAACATACAGCAGGACATGTCCGCTGGCAGACGTAGACCCAGCAATGCTGGTTCAGTAGCTGTAATTGGCAGTCTGAGACATTTAAATATGAAATCAAGGACAGTTTTAAAACAGTGTAGTCATTCAACATGGAAATAATTTGCCAAGTAACAGTACGTCCTTGATATTTGGAGCCCTTAGGCTCTGAATGTTTTTCAAAACATGCTTGAGCTGAGCCTTGTGCTATGAGGGTTAATGTGAGGGTCACTGGTTGAAACTGTAGTTCTGACTGTGAAGGTGATCAGACTGGATGGGTGCATCGCCTCTTTCTTTGCTTCATAATCTGTAAAGCTATTGTGTTTCTACTGACTATTGCATTTTTCCAACATGTTTCTTTTAGAGTAGTATGAAGCAATAAATGAAGAGGTAGAGGTTTTGTGGCTGCACTTGTTTAAAACCAGCCAACACAAATGAGTATATGCTATAGAGGACATGACAGGCATGTGATTCATTGATTGCTGTTCTTCATCAGTTTGTAGTCAAAGGAAATAACCCAATAGATCTTTCCATCTCTGACTTATGTGTGTTGTCTATAGTTCTAGGAGCTGCCCTAAAAATTTGGCAAAAGGCCCAAGCCCAAAAATTAACACTAAAAGATTAATTTTCTATAAACTAATGAGGACAAAGGCCATTTAATTTGTTGTTTATGCAGAAGGCTTATTGAATCTGAAAACTATACATCTGGGAATTAATCCATTTATAAAACAGTAATGCCAGCATGTTGGAGAAGGACTTGTGCAGTAATCAGTTAGTCATTAAATAAAGGGGATTTTAGGTAGAATGCAGGTCAAGATATTTATCTATGGTAAATCAAATAGACAAATTTTTATTAAAGGTTTAAGCAAAGAAATTAAAGAAATACACATCTAATCAAACTGTGCTAAGATTAAATGAAAATCTTCCCTTCATTATCCTACTGCATTGCTGCCCTCCCCTGACAAGGTGTTAATCACAGCTTCTTTTCTCCTGTATAGTTTGTGCTTCAGATTCCAGGTATGGCAGGGTCTGTTTCCTTTAAAGTTTTCCATCTATTCCAGTGCACTGGCTTTTCTGCCTCAGTTGGAGTTTGTAGTCTTCTGATGGGTCCAGACAGATTTAATCTTTCAGTTACTAGAATTCTTGATTAGGAGTGGACACTGCTAATTAACGCACTTTGCATTTTGAGTGGCCGATCCCCAAAGTCTCATCAGTGCAGTGTCTCACCTGAGACTGTCTTTCATCTTATCTGTCAGAAGCAGGCTTTGCCAAATACTAGCTCTGGGAAATTTTGAACTGGGAGTTTGGTAATCTCTTGAGAGTTGTCTGTATGTCTTACCAAATGCTTAATACAGAAATGGAAGCAAGACCTGAGGAACTACAGGCCGGTCAGTCTCCCTTTGGTGCTGGGCAAGATCATGGAGCAGGTGCTCCTGGAAACTATTCTAAGGCACATGGAAAGTAAGGATGGTTGCACTTAAAGAGTTGTGGTCAATGTCTCAATGGCCAGGTGGAGGCCAGTGGAGTGTTGTTCCTCAGGGGCCAGTATTGGGACCAATGCTATTTAACATCTTTGTTGGTGACATGGACAGTGGGATCGAGGGCACCCTCAACAGGTTTGCCAGTGACACCCAGCTGTGTGGTGTGGTCAGCACGCTGGAGGGAAGAGATGCCATCCAGAGGAACCTGGACAGGCTTGAGACATTGGTCTGCACAAACCTCATGAAGTCTGACAAGGCCAAGTGCAAGGTCCTGTACCTGGTTTGAGGCAATCCTTAACTTAAAATGAATTCGAAGAGATAGTTCTGCTTGCCTTACAGACTGTTGCTTTAGAAAGGAACTAGCACTGACTTTCTGATCCATGGGCTGGTATGTGACTAGTTTGACAGCAGTGCAAAAAATAAAATAGCTTTGAAACAAATGTAAATCAGGTGCTGTCATTGTTCATTGAGAGGGAGAAAAATTGAACTTAAATGTGAATATAAAACAGTATATTAACTTCACTGCTCTAGATCAGTGTTTTTAAATACATTTACAAAAGCATTTGGAGTGTGTAACAGGCTGCCTTCCCTCTCATTATCTATTGCACTTGTGTGCTACTGTTCTTTTGTGACTGCTGCATTTAGTAAGGCACAGGATGGTACTAAAGGTATTTCATTATCTCACACTGGAGCATTGCACTTCATGACTGCCCTATCAACATGAAGGCGTAAGAAACAATGACTCTTGGCCTAGAATTTTTTTTAGCAAGGTCCAGAATTCAAGTTCTATGTCAGTCTGGTTTAGTTTTAAAAGCATGGCGAGTGAATGTGACTGCACTGAGCTCCGACAGCAGTGTATTCTGTCGGCTGGCAATTACAAGGCATCTGAGCAGCTCAGGCCAGCTCAGCACTGGTGGCAAAACCCAGTAAAAATTCATTTTGTTTAAAATCGTAACACTACTTTTATTTGGCTTCTGAATGTTTCCTTGTGTGAAAGGAATGTTGTCCATTTGTTTGAACTGAGATTTTTACCTGAGGAAGGGCAGCATGATTTAACATACATTGAACCAAGTTTCCAAAATAGGAACAGACACAATCTTGTGCTCCTCTAGAAGCAACTTCTAAAATGTGAGCACTTTGCTAGCATCATCAACCTTAGTTCTGCTACCTCGTTATGAATTAACTTATAAGTGCTAATAATAGCTCATGGCAAAAGCACTCATTATGTGTAAATACATATGACTAAATTAACTTAATTATTGCTATCATTTACGTGCTAACTAATCCATACATTTTATGAATGAGGTTTCAGCCCAACTGTACAAACCTATTTATACAGGAGCAGAATTTGCTTCAGCATATTTTTGCAGCAAATACTGAGATCTCTACTGTTCTCTTCATATAGGCAAAGATCATAGAGAAGTGAGCAGGTGAAAGATGTAAGAGCATGTGTATATTGTGTATATCACTATGCCATGAAATTAAACAAAATATGTTCCCAAAGAAGTTGAAATAGTGATCTTCTGTATTGAGTATAGACGGGTGTAAAGGGAAAGAGATCTGGAACAGAGGAAACATTATTCAATAAATGTTCACTGTGAAATTAAAAGCTTCTGGCAAAAGGAATTTTAGGATGTGTTGCCACCTTTGTTAAACTTGAATCTTTACAGCCCTCTGAATGTTGCTGTGTGCCTACTGGTACATTTTCAGTGTTGTTTAATTTTTCTTGTGAACAATGCTCCTTTTGTGTATTTATGCTCCTTCTCTTAAGATAGTTATCATTAGTCTAAGAACATCAGATCTGGTTATCAAAGTATTTCTGGTGTCAGATTTAAAGGTGTGCATGTGTATGCATTGTGTTGCAGTCATTACTTGCATTTTCTGCTTGTGGCCTCTCCCGTCTCATTTTGAGTGTGCAGAACAGACTGCCACCATGATGACAAGCTATTCAATGCTTTAGTTCATTTTAATTCTACAATGTATAACCTTAAGCCTTAATTATTTCCACTTTTCAAACCTTGTTCTTACAGTAATATTAAATTACTATTGACAATTCTGTGGTGCTCATCACTACAGTGTTCAAATACATATGTTTATGTATTTCTCTTTGCAATAACCCTGAGAAACGATGGGGGTATTTACCTCCATTTTATGCGTGGGGACTTCACATACATACAAATTAAGTGAAAAATACCTGCTAAACTCAGGCATCTCATTTGAACTGCTCAACACCTGTTTTTTGGAATATGTCAAATATTAGTGTAATGTACTACTTATGAATAGCTCTCCCTGGCTTAAGTTACAACTCTAGGTTTATTAAAAAAGCATAATAAGGAGTGTAATTATCATGTGGCATCAGTTGGTTTTGAGCAGTTTCTAACATCTAGGTTCAATATTAAGTATTATATTACTTCAGCCAACAAATATTTGATAGCAGTAGGAAGCTGTTGTCTTCTTTTTGAAACCAACACTGAAAGGAAAAGAAATCCATGTATGGCGCTTGGGTTTCACAAATGTTAACTGACCGCTTTTTTTCCCCACTTCTTTCCTTCAGGTTGAGTTCTTTCCCTGGTCTTGTCCCAGGCACTTTCTTTCCAAGCCTGAGCTTTACTCTAGAGCTTTTCTCCTATTTAATTTCTTCTTTATGGACTTTGCTTTCAAGTTCTAGTCATCTTACCATAGCAGTCTTCAAGAGACTTGATCTCATTTTTCCTACTCAAATCGTTCTTTTGTGCTCCCCCTTCTCTGATTTTGCATTTTAATCTGTTTTGATGATTCCCTGTCACTTCTTGTTTCTCTTTTCTTCATCTGGTTTCTGTCCAGATGGTCTCATCATATCTTCTCTCTTTTGTAGCAGTTTCAATCAGCCGTCTTTTTTCTCCATCATGCCTAAGTGCCTTTAAGCAGAGATCTTTAGGAGTGTAGAAGGAGGACACCTCTGACTTGCAGCCTCATTCCCTCGTGCTGTCCATGCTGAATGAGTCCATGTAGCAGTGAGAGCAGAGACCTGACCACTGTAGCCCTGGGCTGAAATCTTCTCAGCCTCTCTACAATGTGGTGTGAGCATTTTCTGGTTACCCAGAGGTCTCTGAGGACTTGTGTGCATTCTATTTGGATGCAAGACTGACATAAAGGCTGATGCCATCACAATTTGCAAATCTCCCGTTTCAGCAATGGCTAGGGGCCCTGGAGCATTTCAGAGGAAGAGTCTCCAGTGACATATGTAAAACACTTTGTCCCCAGCATCATCTTCAGAGAAGTCTGGGTGAATCTGCATAACCCTCCCGCTTCCCTGAACACCCTGAGGTAGAAACCTGGGATACGAGGTTCATTCCAAATGGTTAAAATTTTAGAAAAAGCAACCAAATGTCATATTGCAGTAAGGAATGTTTTAAGATTAGACAAACAGAGTAAGTGGTAAGCCAGCTTCCTACAATTTTTCCCTGAAAATAATGCTTTCAAAAATAATTCAATTTTGAAGTTCTGTGACATTAAGTTAGTGATCCGCACCCTGTGCTTCTTCTCCGTAACATTCAGGGACTGTTATATGCTTCCTTTGTAAATCCATACACTGGCTAATGTAATTTCTGCATGCAGTTTGTAATCATTGATTGACAGTGTTTAAAATACATGTATGCACACATATAGATCTCACCTTGGTGAAAGATGTGATGTGTAGCCTGAGGGCTTTTTAATTTAAAGGTAATGTGATGGTTGTTCCCCTATTTTCAGCTGTGTAGTGATTATCATGCTATAATTTCACTTCTAGAAAACAGCCAGTGAACAGCCTTATTGCAGTGTTTTACACTAGTGTCTCATTCTTGCAATATTCCACTAGCTGAACACATTCACCAAGCAGTCACCATGATTGTAATATCAAATAATTCACTCACTCTGCTAGAGAGTTGAGACAAATTCTGCCCAGTCTCTCCTGGTTTCTCTGTCCAACCTTTTCCACAGTTTACTGAAGAGTTTTGTTTGATTAATGGGTGTGGATGAAAAACATAATCTAACCAGGGAGTATGAACTGTTCGTTTGGATTGCTCTCATTTGTTCTGATCCATATTTGTTGGTTTGAGTAATACAGTATTCCACAGAACCTGTCCTAAAATTTTGGCGTGGGAGAGAACCAGTCCATTCCTGGTAAAATCAATTTAACTGAGGAACACTGGGAAGAGTGGCATCATATAAAAGAATGCAAAAGTCTTAATTTCTCTTGTTAAGATGCCTGGACTTATCTGAAGTTCTGTTGCAGCATGTCTCACCCTGGTTGTGGTCTGAAATTGCGAATTTTTCCATGCAGCATCATACATAAGTTGCAAGAAATGCTGTACACTAAACCATGCTTATCTACATTGATGTCCTTGAAAAATATGCATTTAATGAATATAAATCTAATTATTCCCAAGAGTACAAGTATTTGTTTATACTACTGCCAGTGCTTCCTATAGAAAGCACTATTTTTGCTAATAATTACTTTAAAGTTAATACTTCCTATTAGCTTGAATTATTTATGAAACTAAGCATGTGCTCCACTTAGTGACCAGACAAATGGAGAAAACATCTTTGATCTTCGGTTTTATGGGTTCAGTTATGCTCTTAGAAAGTGAAATCCCACATTCTCTACGTTGTGTGGTTACTAAAAGCTATGAACTGATACTGTAAGGAACAAATAATTTTGCCTCTGGAGATTTCAGTGTACTTCTAAAGCCTTAACTGGGGTTCACCTCAGCTGCTCCAAAGTTACTTGGCACACAGCCATGATCCCAGTGGGATAATAAGAGACCCATCGCCACGTTTCCTCCTTTGAAAAGCAAGACCCTGGAAGAATTTGTTCTCCTCCTATTTGTTATTTCTCTCCTTTAGCTCCATACTTTGAGAAAGGAAGTATCTCTTCTGTGTGTTTCTATCTGGGGCCTACTAACAACCCTAAAGCTATTTCCTTCCTCTGCTGCACACTTTAAGATGAGAAAGGTTCTCCTGTTTCACACCTGCATTTTGTTTGCCTGTGTCTTTAAACTGTTTCCTGGCACTTTTTGTCAAGAGAAATGTAGTTTCTGAACATAGACTAAAATGTGGGCTCTTGGCATCTTTGTGTCCTAGAATGTGAAACTCCAACTCAGCACATGTAATGCTTTCCTTCCATCCAACCTGCTTCGCAGCTGTCTGAGTTAGCAGGTTTCTAGTGGCCCTTAAATCCTTTCAGTTTATACTTTTTCCTCTGGTTTTCAGGCTGCTGAAATACCTTATAAGAGATGTATTGTTCAATATGCTGTTCTTACGGAACTGTGGAGTCTTCTGATCACTTTGAGGTCTTCCTCAAAGGTCATGTGTGATGTATTAATAATACCAGCGAAGGGCAGATTTAGCTACCAGCAAGCCTGTCTACAGCACCTCTATTAATTTTAGGATTTTGTGCCAGTAAAACTAACAGAGGATGAAAAATCCATAAATAGAAGCAAAATTTCTGCAGTCTTCCTCTACTTGTGGATTTTTCCTATGCCATTTAAGTGCAAGAAATGCAGTATTCTGGTCCTGGCATAGAGGCAGTTTTATAATCTGGTATGACCCACAGGGATTGGAAATTTCTGCTTTTTTAACACGTGCAGGGGACAATGATTGACTGCTTGACTTGGAGGGCAGGCTGTCCTCCACGTTGGTAGGGGAGAAGATATCGGACTTGAGAAAATCTGATGTTTTCCACTAAGAATGATATATTTTTTTTAAAAATCAGATTCAAGTCTTTTAAATTAGTAAAAATTAATAATTGAAAAACCTAATTTATTAGAAGCAAAACTGTTCACATCGCCACATCCTTATATTTGCCTTCTTGGTTAAGAAGTAGAAAATTCTTTTTTTCTTCACTTGGATAATAATTTTAAATACTGCTACTCTGTGCTTCTATATGGGAAAAACATTTATCCTCATGGAGAAGCTGACTTGAGAAAATAAGATGTTTTTCCTGTTACTAAACTGTCATTTCAGAAATTGTCATTGGACACAAAAATATTTTCATTTGCAACACTGTTTCTGTCATGAGTGAGTCCCATCTTTGAATTCAATCCTCTGTAGATAAAAGAAAGCTAAATTGGATTCACGTTTTGTGAACATCTTCGTCTTCCTACGCCCTCTGTGCTCATCGTGCACAAACTACTCTTCAGTTAAACTGTAGTTTAAATATCTTTGTTATGTAAAAGTAATTTTTAAAAATCTATGATAGCACCTTGAGTTCTGTTTTTGGAAAGGAGCTGAGCAATCATATATTTTATTAATGGAGTATGCTTTTAGATTCATGGGAAGTGGTAAATAACTGAAAACTCAGAATATTAGTTCATTCTTGAAATGACTTTCAGTAAATCTATATTCTTTTTAACAGCGCCTTACTTGGACCCTATACATCTTCACTGTTGTAGTACTAGCATTAAAATAAGAATTAAGAATAGTTGGTGGCAAGTTTTGCAGCGTCCCACTGAAACGTTTTAAATAATCCAGGGGTTGTTCGGTTCTATATAATATGGCTTGAAACCATTGACACAGAAGTGTAGGAGTGGCCTCAACTCAGCGTGTACAATGAAATAGTGATGCACATTAAAGGTGAGAGAGAAATAGGGACTACACAGAAACAAACTCTGGTAAAAAGGAGAAAGGGGGCAAATAGAGGAGTCTTTATAAAATGAATAAATGAAAAAGATGTACATGCAATCTCTGTAATTGTAGGAAGAGGTTGCTAAGTGTGAGCAACCTGGTGTGAGGAGCATGGAGCTCATGGAAGCCAGCCTTAAAAAAGAATAACGAGATCCTGAAAACGTTGTAGGAAACAACATACTTTCATGCTGTGTGCTTTGAATCCTAGATAAGCTATTGAAGTGATTTATTCTTTTTCCATTGATGAAACACGTAGGAAATGTTTTTATTCCATCCAGCAGTGAATGCAGTCCCATCAAACAACCTACTTAAGCAGCAGTTTCCCTTAGCTGACACCTTTCTGAATATTCACAAGCTTAAAAATGCTGTCAGAAAACGAGAAATATATTATTAACTTGATTCTCACAGAGCACCTTTCCAAATGGATGAAAGATCAGGACACGAGAATGTCTTGCTGCATTAGAAAGTCATTACCTCAGTTTTGCTGGTACACAGTTCTACAGTGAAATGGTTAACGCGGGCTCTCGGCATTTCAGTGCTCCTGATCAGCGATGCGGGTTTCCTGTCAGAAACCACAGCGGGCACTGAGGGTGCCCTGGGTGTCAGAGCCCCGAGCAGAGCACGGGCAGCATTAGCCACGCACGTGCCAAGGTGCCTTTCATCTGCAGGCAGGGCTGAGGCTGCCGGACTCGTCCTGCTCCAAAGCATTTCACACGCCTCAACAAAGTCTACAGAACTGGAGTTCAAAGACAATGTATTAGTGGGAATGATGCCTGCGAAGTTTATTTTTTCTGTAAGAAACATTGCTTAAGTGCTTTCACTGCATTTGCCAGGAAACAGACCCTATTTCAAACTCACAGTACAATGTATTGTATTCAGGGAAGGTAGAAAAGATGGCTGAATCATAACATTATGAATTTCTTGTGTATTCTCACTCTTGCAAGAGAAATTTTTTTTCCCCTTCTTGGCTGTTTGCCCAGAATGACAAGAATACACAGCGAGATCATTAAATAAGAAGAAATCTTCTTGCTTTAAAATAGTTTTTTATGAAACCATTTCTACACAAGAGTCCTTGACTTCCCAGATCTCACCCAAAGCTGGGATTGACTTCAGTGAGTGTACTGCAAGCAGGAAACACATACAGGATGGGGCCTCCTGTTGCCTTACGTGTTTGCTTAGAGAATGGGAGAGCAGAGAAGAGACAGCAGAAAAAGAAAAAGAGCTTACAACTGCCCCTAGTAGATCTTTATGTTTCAGATTTGGTCAGCCTGTGTTTCAGAGTCCATGGTTCAATTAAATTAACTTTCTTCTTTGTTTTGTTTTTTTTTGTTTTTGCTTGGGGTTTGTTTTGGTTTGGTTTTTGGAGGGGATGTTGTAAAGTAAGCCTGAAGTTTAAAAACTAAACACAGGTATCTGCCAGCTGACTTCTATGCTTCGGCTTCAATTTTATTTTTTTAATTCCATTTTGAGCACTGGAGGCATGACTGGAAATGTTCTCAGTTAAACTGATGATAAAAGACTGGCAGATTCTGCTGAGTGAGTTGGTCCATGTCCAGTAGTTTCAATAATATTTGTGAAATAACCGTATTCCTTTGAAAACATATTTCTGATCTCAGTAGAGAGATAGGCCTTGGTGATGTTATTGAGGTACTCTCAAGAATTCCTTCCTACAACAGTTTTTCATATCTTTATTTTTATCCTTTGTTTTTCTCTCAAGATTCATCAAATGCCACAGCCAGCGCCTGCCTGAGAAAAGCCTCTCTCCCCCTTGATGGCAATACCATTGGATCTCACTTAGCTCTTAGGCTCAGTCAGCAGAGCTGGAGGTTTACAAATTGACATTTGCATAATTTTCTTCTATGTGTTTGTGCTCACTGGTCTTTTAAATCCATAGCAATAGACAATGCAGGAAAATCTTTCCCATTAGGTTTTTCAATTCTGTTACTCTACTGTGAAATGTCCTTTTTACTTTTTTTTTTTTTT